>JARVZY010002087.1:0-499000 GCA_030686995.1 Artemisia argyi
ATACACATAGATCCTCTATAAAGGCTTTGTAAAAGAAACAAATGATTGCATATACGCATGCCAAGACTCAAGAGGTCAATTTGGATCAAAATCTTATCTAAAATTCGAAGGGAATCTTAGGACAACCTGTGTCTAGGTTAATCTTGATATGTTTCTAACTTCAATAACAATCAGTCAACTTAACAGAACCCTTTTCATAGAGATATCAATATGTTAACATGTCCGTCAAAACTTGAAGTGAATGTTTACTTCTGAAGATAAACTCGGATGGGAAATGTTGTTTCTACAAACTAAATGAATGATTGTAGAATAGCTTGTCACGAGCTTTAATCAGTTCAAATCCCTAATACAATAAGAAAGGGGAAGTAACATCAACAATTACCTGCTATGGACCAACCGAATTGTTCTCCAAACCGTACCTACCCAATAGGTTACTTTTTACATCAGGTTTTATATTCTATTATTACGTTCCGCCAGATGTTACCGAAAACCTTAAAGTATAAACTCCAAGGGAAGTCCTTAGTTATATATATTACTCCCAAATTTTCCCACATTCACGAAACAAAGTTGCAAGGAAAAAATTATTCTTGCTAACGAAATCATCTCTCGTAACGATAACTACGGCCAGACTTAGAAACTCTCGGTGCATTTCATCATATACCAGCAGAATCACTTAAACCACATTCTAACTCGTATGAAGCCTAATATGGACTATAAGAAAGTAGTTATCACATATTATTAAACAATGTTGATGTGAAATGTACAATCTACCACCACTCATAACGATAATAGGAGTATAGGACTTCCACTGAGCTTGACTCTATGCTTCTTAATAAGCACAGTTATAAATCAAACCCGTAGATCCTACATCAACCAACTAAATGTACTTAACAATCAAACTGTGACAAACTATATAAACATTACGATAAAAATAAGCACCTAAATAAGTAATCCGAATCACGCTCTTAATCTATAACAATATGTGAACCAACAAATAGAGCAATGTTGATGTCAAGTGTTCTGACTACATTCGGATATTGTACATATTTCATACGTTCGCCACTTCGCCCTCTCCTATACACTCGGAACCTCTAGTCTACTTGTACATTACGCATCAAAACTTATACTTCGTTACATCACAATATCAAACACTTAGATCACATATTCATCAATTGAACAACACAACTTATAAACTTAACAATCAAATTGTTACAAACTATATAAACATTACAATACAAAAAAAACACCTAATTAAGTAATTTGAATCACGCTCTTTAATCTATAACGGTATTGAAACCAACAAACAGTCAGAACCTCTCCTATACTTGTACATTTCGCATCGAAACTTATACTTAGTTAAGCATCACAGGACTCAAAACATTTAGATCCTAATTTCACGGAACAAATGCATCAATTAACAATACACAACTACTTATATAACTAACTCAACAATCAAATTAACATGAATGAAACCAACTTAACAGTCAAATAAGCACCTAATTAAGTAATCCGAAACACGCTCTTAATCTATAACAATATGTGAGCCAACAGAGAACAATGTCGATGTCAAATGTACAGTATGATACTTTTACCCTTTCATATACTCCTATAAAATGAAGTCATCTACTCTGTTTATACATTACGCCTTAAAAATTGTACTTAGTTGCATCACAGAAATATTAATGTCCATGTCAAATATCATGACTATCGATTTATAAAACCTACACGGTGTAAAATTGCTTAGTTTTATAGGCGCGATTCTGTTTTGAAAACAATCAAGTACCATTCCGGTTTTTCTAAACTCCTTACATGAAAACGAAAACTACAGATAAGCAGTTTCATCCATGCCTAATTGCCTATATCCTAAAATACGCATATATAAGCACTAAGATAAGTGATCACAAGCACGCTCTTATTCTTTAACAGCCGTAAACCAGCAAATAGAACAATTTTGATGTCCAGTACACAATCCGACCGCGTATTTTCCACACTCGCACCTTCTATAAAATCAGGAATCTTAATCTACTTGTACATTACGCATCAAAACTTATACTTATTTAATCATCACCGAACTCAAACAATTAGATCCTAATTTCACAGAACAGATGCATCACTCGATCATCATACACAAACTAACTAAACTAGCTTAACAATCAAAAATTCAAAATAACTACTTAAACTTGTACATTACGCATTAAAAGCTGTACGTAGCTCCATCACAAAATGCTAATGTCCATGCCTTGAATCAAACAATTAGATCCAAATTTCACGGAACAAATGCATCAATTGAACAATACAACTACTCATAATAAACTTAACTTAATTTCAAATTAAGTAATCCAAAACTCTCCTATACTTGTACATTACGCATAAAATGTTGTACTTAGTTAGATCCTAATTTGACGGATACTTATAACTAGTCTACCAGATGCATCAATTGAACAATACAACAACTCATTACAATAGAAATATATAAGATCTGAGTAAATAAAAAGACCTAGATATGACTGGATAGCGGCTTGAAGAGAAGTGTATTTCTTGTTTCCAGAAGATTCTTTGAGCATTGATTCAAATGCTCGTGTGACAAATCCTCCAGCAGCACCTCCCGCCATCTTTAACTAACTCGATCTTTTAGGTTTAGTGTGATTGGATCGAGTTTATATTTGGGGTTAAGTTTATTATGGTGAGTTGGAGTGATCGAGCTTTGTTTGTGGTGTGGTGGTTTGAGATCTCAAAAATGGATCAAGTTTTTTTTTTTTTTTTTTTTTTTTTTTTTTTTTTTTTTCTTTTACTCGTAAATGAAAAAGAGAAGACTTGTGGGTTTAAAGACTCTTCTTTGAATCTTATTCTTGTTATTAAAGTTTTAAAAACGAATTTTACTTATTAAATACAGTAATTTTTATTTACTTTTTTAACTGAGTAATGCTAGAACCCGGGTTGTCACTTGTCAGGCTAGCAGAACAGAGAACCGAACCTGAACCATTTAAATCACCGGGTCAACTACGTCCTGTTTACACATAACCCGAATCTAACTCATTTAACCCGTATATATACTGGGGTTGACGGATTAAATAAGTTACACGGGTTGAATATGTTAAACGGGTTTCAGGTTGACCCATTTAACCTGTTTTATATACAAAAGTTAGCACATTATACGAGTTAAACGGGTTAGCGGATCGACCCGTTTAACCCATTTAACCCGTATAATTAATATAAATAATTTTTAATTAAGAAAAAAAATCTTAAATGGGTTGGCAGGTCGACCTATTTATTTTATTCCCAACCCGAAATTGACCTGTTTAATAAACGGGTTAGATATGTCGACCCAAACCTGACCCGAAATATATTTAGCTCAACCCGAACCATTAATTTTCGTGTCGGTTTCAGGTCGGGTTTCGTGTCGGGTCAGAAATTGTCACCCCTACTAGAACCACATAAACTTTGCAAAACAAAATTCACAAAATGATGTGGCATGTAATTATGTGGTAGACAAAAGATCAATATATAACTCAAATTTGCCATAGAACCAATTAACCATTCTTAAATATTCATTTTTTTTTATCAAAAAAATATAAAATAAACTTTCACTCTTTTTTTAAAAAATTAAATATTTCGCAAAGAGTTAATCGTTACGCGAAAAAAAATCATACCATCGTGACGAGAATTAAATTATCTTTCTATAGATATGCATTGTTATATACTTTCGGCGAACTTTTTTTTTCGACGAATTTCTTTTTTTCAAAATTTTCGCCCAGAAAAATCATATGTGATTTGTAAAAATCACATGTGATTCGTTAAAATCAAATCATACGTGATTTTTACGAATCACATGTGATTTGTAAAAATCACATGTGATTCATAAGAATCATATGTGATTTGTAAAAACCAAATCATATGTGATTTTTACGAATCACATATGATTTTTCTGAGCGGAAATTTAAAAAAAAAAGAAAAAAATTTGTCGAAAGAATATAACAATGCATATCTATAGAAAGATAATTTAATTCTCGTCGCGATGGCGTATTTTTTGTAACTTAAAGATTTACCGTTTGCAAGATATATTGTTTTTTTTAAAAAAGGTGGAAAATGGTTTTTATTAATTTAGATAAAAAAAAATAGATAAATATGATTGGTTTATTGGTTATATGACAAATATGAGTTTTATATTGATCTCATCTCTTACGTGTTATTCTCTTTTACTTTTAAAACCATCTCATATTTTAAGCTAATAATCATTGAGACACATCATTTTGTGGATTTTGTTTTGTAAAGTTTATGTGGTTCTAGCATTTCTCTTTTTAACTATGTCACAATTATACATGTATTAAACAGAACTCACAACCATTTAATTAAAGAGTTTATCTCAGAATCTATACTACTATATAATGCATTTGAGGCTATTATATAATTAGAAATGCTTAAAATTCATGAGTCGAGTTATATTAAATACCAAACTTTTCTTACATACCAAGGACTCATCCCCACCATCCATCTAAAAAGAAATCAATGGTTGAGATTAAAAGCATTTTAATATTTCACCCATTTTTATAGTTTAAATATCTCTTAAACCGTTAATCGTTAAGCGAAAATAATTACACCATCGCAACGAGCATTTAATTATCTTTCTATAGACGGCACTTTGATATACTTTCGACAAAAAAAATCGTTTTTTTCACGTTTTTTATCGTGGCCGAAAAATCACATGTGATTTTTTCGGCCACGAAAAAAAACGTGAAAAAACGAAAAAAAAAATGTCGAAAATATGTCAAAGCACCTATCTATAGAAAGATAATTAAATGCTCGTCGTAACGGTATATTCATTTTTTTCGCTTAACAATTAACGGTTTGAAAGATATTAATATTTGAAAAAAATGATGAAAATGGGTTTTTTAAATTGTTGGGATTAATCTCATTCATTAGATCAAATAAAGATGGAGGGAAGATTGAGGGTGGAGATTAGTCCCTTAGTATGTAAAAAAAGTTTGGTTCTCAAATGATCTTTCATCAAAATTCATACTTTTACTTGCTTATTGTAGAAGGACTTCAAAATTAATTGGTTAGGAAACATGTTGATTAGGAAGTTGGTTATGAAGTTTGTTAAGAAGCAGGTTGATTATTAAAACTAAAATTATTTGGCTTAATCATCTCTACTTATAAAGCATAAAAACAACTAAATATATAACCGAATAACTGACTAACGCAAAATATAGTCACAGGTACGCATCGCCGCATTGCGTGGGTACCGTTCTAGTGTTATTCAATAATTTGGGAGTATTTGCATTTATAGCCTTTTAAAAATGCAAATTGCATATATATTAAAAAACATGCAAAAAAAAAACATTATACTTTGTGCATTAAAAACGTGTTATTCATCCTTGGAGAGATATATTTGTTTTGGCATCATGAAACTTGTTAAAATTTGTTAGAATAAAACAATGTTTGTTTTTAGGAACTTTTGTGGGAAAACCAAGAGTAATTAGGTGGTGTTTGTTTTTTAAAAAATATCTTTTAACTGCTTCTTAATTTGAATTATTCATACGCATTCACCCATTTTGGTTATCAAGTGCGTTTTTTTTCGTTCAGACGTGGCCAATGGTTAAAACCTCTTAACCAACCAGATGATGGAGGGGTGTCTTAGTACCTCTTAATGACGTTTAACTCTCTATTTTTTTATTATTTTATTTTATTTTTTACTTTGTTACTTTAGTTTTTTTTTCTTTGGTTCTTCTTTTTCATTTCCTAATTATATATTTTCGCGATTTTTCTGTCAGTATTGATAATACGTTTAAAGAGAATCGTTGTTATTTTTATTTTTTATTTTTGCTATATGAAAAATGTTAAATATGATAATATGATGGTGACGAAAATACTCAAGCATAAGAGTTGTTAAAACAATAATAATATATAACTAATTTGGGAAATCAAATTGTAGCATCCGTATTTGAGCATTAACTTAAATTTTTTTTGTTGAAAATATTTTTAGTTATTAATTAACAAAGTTAGATATATTATAAATTATTTTACTTTTTTCACAGTCTTATCATTGTGTATTAAATGATGCCGATAGTTTATAAAATGGTGAAGATGTTTAACAACATGGGAATATAAAATATCAATAATATATATGACTACTTAAGAGATCAAAGGGCATGTTTGGTAGAGAGAAATTTATAGAAATGAAATGAAGTAGAGAATAGAAAATTAGGGAAATGAATTTGATCGAGAAATTCACTTAATTTTCATTGTTTGGTAACATTGCAAAATTGACTAGAGAAATTATATATTCTTTCACAATTTCAATTTTTTTTTAATAAAAAAAATTATATCAAGTTTTACTAATAACAAGATCACGCCACAAACAATCTAAAAATGTAAAGAGAATCACCAAACTCTAAAATATTTTCCATGAAAATAGAAATTAAAAATACATAATTGCTTATTTCATCAACTGATATGAAAGTAATTCAAATTTCTTTTTTAATTAAAGTAGAAGCTTAACAACATAGATCCATCGTGCATAATACAATTAAATATAATTGATAAGAAGCAAATACATGAAGAAGAGGGAGGTCCAAAAGCAAACGATTGGCCATTTTGAATGATTTAGTGGTATTTGGGGGTTAGGGTTCAATGATAATTTATTATAGATTGTTTTTTTTAAAATGCCCAATATTTGAGAAAATCATGATGTTGACATTACTTCTAAATCTTCACAAAGCAGATGAATGAATCGAATCCAAATTTCAATGAGATTGGCAACAAAAAAATAATAAATTAAACTGCCTTAAATTGATATCCAAATCGAAACAAGACAAGGTAATCTCATTACAACATAGATCTCACAAAAGTTAAAACCCACAATTATAAAATTAATGATGGAGCAAGGACAATTAAACAAAAGTGATGGAATGAAAATCTGGGAACAACGATATGCTATGAGGCTAGGATTTGGAGTATCTTCAAGAAGGTTTTTTAATTGTGCTAGTCACGTGGCATTTTGCTTATATACCCTGAGCTTTTTAAAACAAAAAGGCTGGAGAATTCCGTTTCCATACCAAAAGAGGAGGAATTGAAAGAAATAAAATTACAAGTAGATGTATTTCTCGAGACTTGGCATTTCTCCGCCTTTTATTTTCTTTACACTACCAAACAATGGAAATAAATCCATTTCCATTTCTTTTGTTTCAACTCTCTACCAAACATGCCCAAATTGTGATACAATGTTCTTAAATGTTTTTGTTTTAACACATTTTATTTTCACAGTGCTATGATGTGTGAATTTTATCACTCAATTGTTCTATATTATATTTATAAACAAACCATAAGAATGAAATTGATATTAGTTAGATATCTTTTTACAAAAATAAACAATATTATTTTATTCGGATTCATATATTTATGTCTCAGATTTAGATTTAGATGTATGATTCAGAACCTCTTAATAAAGAAATAGCAACTAACAAATATCAAATATCTTGTTGTGAAACTCGCTTTAAAGAACGAAGCTCGTGCATCGCACGGGCCACGATGTCTGGTAAGTTAAACTTTTGACCTAATAAATAATATTTATCAATTTCATACACTAAACACTTAATCACAATTCTACAGCTATAATTGTTTTCCGCTAAATTTTGTGACGTTCTATGCAGGTACTTGCCAGGGCCGGCCCTGGCCATGGGCAGTGCGGGCGACGGCCCAGGGCATCCAACAAGCAGAGGGCATCATTTTTATGTGTTCTGAATAGTTTTATTTGGTGCTCTCGTGATTTTTAGTCTGTGTTTTTAATTCTCATTTTTTTCATCCATGGAGGAAAATAAATTGGAGAAGAAGGCTAAGAAAGAGAAACAAATACATGTCTTAAAAAAATAGTATTTTTGGTTAAAAGAGAACCATAAAGTGGTCAAGGTACTATTTCCAAGATAATTTTTTGCTGTTTTCTTTTGAGGTTTCTTACTTACATTTTTATTGGCTTTAATGTTCAAAATTCTGTTTTATCATTTTTCTTTCATGTTTATTATTCTTAAATATACTTCTCTTATTAATAACACCGCAATGTATGAAAATAATGAAAAGTCATAACTTGCGAATATTTTAGACAAAATTTACACTAGCTTCAACTATATATTTAACATTAAGTTTTTACATTTTCTCCTTTTAGTTCATTTTTCTTATATCTTGCAATTTTAAATCGTAAATGTGAAATACTTGGATTTTTGTTTTACCTTCATAAAAATGTTTGACATGTAATTTTAATCATAACGTTGGTCATAAAAATATGTAGTTAACGTGCAAACTCGTATTCCCTCCATTAAAAAATAATCCCTCTATTCAAAAATAATTGTTTTATGACAAAAAACACAATTTAAGAAAAACATAATTATCACTTGTTTTTATCTCTTACTTTTTACAGAATGACAGTCTTACCCTTAACTAACTAATTATTATTATTATTATTATTTTATTTAATATTAGTTTCAACTAAAGTAATATAGTAAACTTGATCAAACTTTTTTATATATTTTTAGTAGTGGATAATTAAATTGAAACAATAAAAAAGAAAACGTAGACTATTGGAGGGAGTATTAGTTAATGCACGATAGATCTCTTATATTATAGAACAATATGAACTAAAAAAAATGCTAAAAGCCATTAGACAAATTCAAAATTAATTAAAAAATTGATTATGTATTATTAAGTTTATATGTAAGTTTTGTTTGAAGTCTTTCTCCTTAAAAAAGAGGAGAGTGTGTTTGTTAAAAATACTTTGTAATCCTTTTTTTATCGTCATGCTTAGGGCATAAAAAAACTATCTCGCCCAGGGCAGCAAATAAGTCAGGACCAGCCCTGGTACTCGCCTTGTTTCTTAAAAAGAGGCTTATACCATCACGTTTTATACTACCCCAAATATGGTTACCCTCACTCATAATTAAATGCCAAAATTAAATGATATGTAGAATTTTAAACAAAGATTTGATTTTGTTTTGGGTTAATTTCACTACACCATTTGGGACTTTTCGAGACAGAGCAAGTCGTTTTCAAAAGTGCCATTTTGTTGTCCCCAAACCTTTTTGTCACGACAGGTTATGCCAAAAAGGGTTGTCTCCCAAGGCTCATGCCCAAAAGTTTTAGGGACGAGCAAATTTAACTTTGGGGGACGGCCTGTGGGACCCGTAAAATTTCAACCAAAAACTTGACCAAAGTGGGGCCCGCATCTTTTGGGGGACGACGGTTATTGTCTCTAAAGTTATATTGCCATATTTTATTATTTTAAATATTTATTTATTAATCAAATTCAATAATTGCAATTAGGGGAACCACTTTTGGAGACAACAAAATGGCGTCTCTAAAAATATGTTTCAGGAAACTGGTTGCTTTTGGGTTGACTATTAGAGACGACAAGAGATACCCTTTAGTGACGACTTTGGTGTCCCTAAAAGGTAGTTGTGCATAAACAAAACAGCAACAGCACTGCTGCAAATTCAGATTTTTTCTGGGAAAAATCTACCAAAACCAAACATGTAAATCACCCAAATCAATAATACAAAATGCTTTCATTCATTCCTCAAAAACCAACCAAAAGCATGCCATAGTATGCGTGTATAAGTACAATTTCGCTAATATACTAATACGATACTACTCGTCATCACCAGCATCATCAAACTCACTACTACCATCGTTACCAACATCATCATGCTCACTATTACCATCACGACCATCATCATCATCATCATCAACATGTACAATTCTGCTATTTCTTGAATCAGATGTAGGGATATAACAGTTTTCTGGGCCGAGACTAGAACTAGGGGGAAGAAGTAGAACTAGGACCATCAGCATCATAAGTAGAATCGGTAAACACTCGACGAGTGTATAAATCAAGAATCTAAAACTGTGAACCAGGAGTACCTTGTTGACGGTTGAAGAATTCAACAAATTGCTTCAAGACGTTTCCTTGACTCCCATAGGCTTTTCTTTGCTCGTCTAGTTCCATAGCATGCTTTTTCTGCATCTCTTCAAATTCCTCCCCGGTACAAAAACCTGGGTCCGCTTGTGAGCTCCGAGAACTCGAGCCCATGCTCGGTACCACCTTGCCAACACCCGCAATATGCCCTTGATTGTTGCTCTATAGGACTTCAGCCATGATCTCTCTATCTGTCTTGGGGTCTATCTTTTTGTCGTTGATCGCATCTTTTGTTGCCTTCATTTCTGCCTGTGTAGTTCAAAATAACAAGAAAGTTAATAAAAGTAGTAAGTAATTATAAAGAAATCAGATAATAAGTATAAGGTTCATTGGTTCAAAAAATCAAGAAGTATCACAATGAGCGATTTTCCATTTGGGGACATTATCAAGTTAATTAATAGCATTCTCTAGATAAATCCACATTATCAAGTTAATTAATAGCATTCTCTAGATAAATCTACATTATCAAGTTAATTTGGGCTGAAAATATAAGCAGAATCAAACGCCCCTTTGGGCTGAAAAATAAGCAGAAGCAAACGCCCCTTTTGGGCTGAAAAATAAGCAGAAGCAAACTCCAGTAGAAGCAAACGTACCCTTGTGCAGAAAATAAGCAAACAAACACACCCTTTTCCGTGCAGAAAATAAGCAAACAAACACACCCTTTTTTGTGCAGAAAATAAGAAAACAAACGCACTCTTGTTATCAACAGATTTCTCACACTAAAACAACTTTGAGTAACCTTAAAAGTAAAGAGTATGGATTTTATCGGTGTGATATCTGATTGTTGCCTACAATTCTTTAGTCTACAATTTTGCAAAGTGTATGCCTAAAGTTGTTGCCAATTGCAAAGGGGGGCGTATCTTTACGGCTTCAGGTAAGTGCAGATTTGTTTTCTTACGTAAATGCTAATGTGATATGATCATAGAAATTAAAAGTTATGCATACACCTTAGTTAGTAACAACTTATATCCTAAAGGATGAGTAAAATTTATAAGGTAAGTCTTAGACATAACAGCTAATACTGATTCAGTGTATAGCATAATACTAAAGCCATTGTATGGCATCCTCTGTTCAGTAATGAAGATAGATAGTGCAGAGCGTATAATTTCTGTGAACCGACACACATTGAAACACCAAATTGTAAACCATTCGCACAATACAAACTCACAGTATTAGTCCTAATCAAAACTCAATAAACAATTATGACATAATTTACTTACATAGATCCTTTCATTTTCCCGAGTCTAAAAATGGCCGTTGATGAGTGTGTAAATACTCATCATTTTTACCTTTTCTGAGCTGCCAAAACATCTAAAAACACTCAATATTGCATCAAAATAGTGAAAATATCCCAGGAATGTGTTTTACATGTTTCAAATGCAAAATAATCAAAAATAGATGAAAAACGTACAAAGTTTGCAAAATTGGCAGTATCAGTCCCTCAACTTTCAAAAGTTATCAAATCTAGTCCCTGGTTATTCTAAAAACTTGAAAAAGTCACCAAAGGTCCTTTTAAATCAAAAAGTTACATAATTAGTCCTTTGGTGCAAAGTTTCACAAAATGTCAAGTTTAGTCCCTGAAGTTTGGAAAATTGTCAAAAATGGTCCCTGGGATATTAAAACTTTGAGAAAAACAAATTTTGTCCTTGAACTTCTCATTTATGGCAGGATTGAGCCTTGATAGGCAAGTTTGGTGGAATTACACATTTGGTCCTTGGAGTTTGAAAGTTTGGCAGAAATAGTCCCTGGGAATTTAAAATGGAAAAATCAACTTTGGTCCTCATACTATTCATCATATGGCAAAACACACCCTTATGGAAACTTTGGAAAGATGCCAAGTCACACCCCTAAACTTTCGGCAAAATTACAAAAATGGTCCTTGTGCAATAAAAACCAAACCAGACCCTTAATAATACTACTACTCCAAACCAAATCCAATCCATAAACAAAACCAAGCCCACTCTTTTGTTTTAGGCCCAACAACACACCAGCCCACCCACACCCTTAGTTATAATTCCAGGGTCAATGTTTGACCCTGAGGTCAAACAAGTCAAACAAACATCCCCTTTCCCTCCCAACTTGCACCATCATATCACCACCCTCCCCCACCATCACTGTCCCATCTCCACCGCCCATACCACTCACACCACACCAATTTCACCTAACAAGCCAAAAAGCATTTAATGCACCCCCTCCACGCAAGTTATCAGAAGCAATTTGACTCCTCCAATTTTGGCGCCAAAATCATATAAACGGCCAAGATTGAAAGTTAGACATCCAAGGGTCAAGATTAAATGTGGGAAATGATCAGAGAAGCAAGGGAAGCCCTAATCCTCAAGTATAAAAGGATGAGAAGCCAAGAAGCAAGAGTTGTTCAATTTCTTAGCATAATTTTGGTCGTAATAGTTGTAACTTGTATCTCAATTGATTTTCTAAGCTTTTAAAAGCATTGTTATAGTTAATTTAAGTGTAATATCAACTTTTTCAGTAATCAATTCCAAGTTTTACTCCATATCTCAGTTTATGCAATTTTAATTTTATTTCAATTTTCTTAAGTAACTGTGTTGTTATTTTTAATAGAGTACATGGACTCTCAGGTTCACATAAGCTCCCATATAGCTTATTAAAGCTATTAGTAACATTTAAAAGCAGTTTAGTTAAAAGAAAATCAAAAACTCAAAAAAGTCAAACAAAGTCAACATTGCAGGTTTTATTGAAGAAATAGCTGGAGCACAGTAAATTTGGGATGGTTGTGGGTTAGAACTCTAAGGGGAGTGTTAGGATTGGTTCTATGGTTCTTGGTTCATTGGGTTAAGCTGGAATGCAATTTGTAAGCTCTTGAAACCTATTTCTTGATTAATACTGTAGCATTGTTTATTTCATTACCTTTTAGCTTTTCTGAGTTTGTTTAGTGTTAAATAGTGAGATTATTGCATAAAATCAGTAGCTTGCTTGTTGATTTTCATAGTTGCTTTAAAATCCTAGTTTCACAGTTAAAATAGCTTAATTAGTAACTTTGATCATTTGTTGTTGTATTCTGTGTTTAAGTGTTCATTTGTGCTTAAGATATCATAATAAGTTGTATTGGATCAGTTGGTATAGCCTTGACACTCATTTGCTTGAAAATCATTAAACAGACAACTTATAAGTAGTGTTTGGATCAGGGGAGTTCAAGGTGTTGTGGTTTGTTATTATTGTTGTTTCTTGTTCATACAGTTCACCTAGGTCATAACTAACTCAGAATAGCCATAAAAATCAAGGCTTATTCATCAGAAAGTCAAAATCAAATATTACTTGGCCTAGTTTACCCTCTGTGTTGGATTAAGTGTGACTTATGCCCCAAATCCATTCACTTGTGAGTGGTTTAGCTTAATTTAGTCTTATTTTAGCTTAATAAGTCCTTTTCAAATAGAAAATCAGAATCAAAATCCAATTTAGTCAAAGTTTCAAAGGTATTCAAAAAGTCAAAATTGCATACTTAGGCAGAAAACCAAATTTTCAAGGATTTTTATAGAATTTTGTGAATTTATTCAGGCTTTGAAACTTTCAGAGATTAAAACCTACCACCTCAGCTTCAAGAATCTAGGTTTAGCTTATTTGTGGGATTTTTATTGTAGCTTGTGCATTAGCTTAAAGTTACCTGCAGGGCAAACACTTGCCCTGTGCACAGGTTTGGACCAAATTTCCCAAGTGATTTGTGACTTACCCAGTGGGACCCACCCTTAGCTTTTTGGCTTTTTGGAAAGCCATACACCCCATTTTGATAAGCCAAGGCTTATTTCAGCCTTTTGAGCTTATTTGATAGGGCTGCAAGCCCCATCAAGTTTGGCCATCTTCTGAGTGAACACTGAGTACTCAGTGTAAGACCCCAACTTCATACCCTCACCCAAGCTTCATTAATAAGCAATAAGCCCTGCTTATTGGCTTATTGGGTAGCCTACCAGTCCACCTTCATAAGTCAACCTCTAGTTTGGACTCCTGAGCTCTTTTGTGGACCCCACATTGGTCCAAAACTACCCATCTCAGGACTGTTTGGTCTGAGTATAAGCATAAGTGCTTATTTGTGATTAATTGCTTATTCAGTGTGTTTCATTGTTCCATTTGGCTTATTTTAAGTTAATATTCATCTGTGTTTGCTTATTTGTCATTTGAATAGCTTTTGCAACATAGCATAAGTCCTAATAAGCTATAAGTCAAACTGTTAAGCACTTGGGGGTGCACATAGCTTATTTTTAAGTTATATAAAAAGTTGTTTCACAAAAGTTTCCTATTTTCATCTTATTTTTAGCTGTCAAAAAGAAAAACACCAAAAAGCCAAACATAAAATTAGTGATAGCTTCTATTTAATAGATTCTATCTTTTTCAATTTTCTTTTCAGCTTATTAATAAGCACTTTTCCATTTTTATAATTTTCTTAATTTTCTTGTACCTTTAAGTATTTAAAATAATTTTCTTAGATTTTTTCTAAACAGTTTACTATTTATTAGATTTAAAAATAGTTTAAATATTTAAATAGGTAATATTAGTAATTAATTAGTTTTCTTAAATTTTAATTAATAACAGTAGGTTTTTATATTTTTCCTAGGTTTTATAAATTAGTTAAGACTTTTAGAAAATATATTTTAAATTTCTACTATTTATTTTCCAATTTTCTCATTTAAATTAGTTAAACTAGGTTTAAATTAATAATTAAGTAAATAATTAGTGAAATAGTCTAAAAATAATTTTTAGTTACTTTTTATAATTTTTTAGGATTCCTGTGATGGTTAATTAGTTTTATAATTTTTTTTCATAATTTACCAAGTCATTGGATTCCTGTGATGGTTAATTAGTTTTATAATTTTTTTTCATAATTTACCAAGTCATTTAGGTATTAATAGTAATTTAAAATAGTTTAATTAGTTTAATTAATATAATTAGTTTTTAATTAACAAAAAACTCATAAAAAGACAAAAATATTTATTTTTATTTTTTATACTTTCTTCAAGTTCATTTTAAGGTTTAGAAATTATTTTTGCAAATTTTTAAGTTAATTTGTAATCCTTATCATTTTTAGTTAATTTAAATTAAGATTTAATTTACTTTTTAAATAGTTTTATTAATTAATTAGTAATTAAATATTAAAGTAATCATTTTTATAATTTCATTTTCATTTTAAATTTTCTTTTATTTTAAGTTTTCAAAAGTTTCACTTGCACCCCCTGTAGTTTGTAATTTGCTAAAACCTCACTTTTCTGTCTGTTACCTGATTTCCAGTTGTGTGTTTGTGCATATATCTGTATTTCTGTTATTGTGAATATTATCTCATTATCCAAATTATCAAATATCAGTAGCATAATCAATTCTCAATCATCTTGGCTATTGTCCTCAGTACCACTCATTCCCATAAACGTTTTCCAAAAACACCATTGTCTCGCTGGGACATAACGACCCGGGGACACACTATACTATCCACGGAGAATTGGAACGGAGTTGTCTTTGACTTGTTGACCTTGGTCAATAATATCTGACCGTTTCGGGACCAATCAGCCGTCTTTATCCGAATGAGTTTTCCTCCAGGTCTCGACCAAGTCCTCGGGATGCTGATTTTCTTGGTACTATAAATAAACAATATAAAACAAATTAATAACAAACTATATATAAAAAATATAAACACCTTTAAAATATAATTCCCGCCAGCCTGCGAGTAATCTTAAAAGAACGATTTCGGTTAACGAATCAGTTCCAAAAATATAATTCCCAAAGTTTTCTACACACACACACCCATAAGCCCAAAAACAATTTTTCTGTTAACAAATACATAAAATCTTACCACCGCAAACCAAGGCAGAACACCTACCAACTGGGGGTGTGGACATAATAAGTTCCCAAACAAAAGATAAAAACTTGCCTTTGTATCCTTTTGATTGGTGTACCTTTCTTAAAGAAGCCATTCACTTGTGATTATTGGTTTAAGTTCACTGTGGTTTTGCCTCGATCTTGTTTTGAAAAATTGTTTTTAGTGCATGCGCACTTGGTCGCAAACAAAGCGTAAAAATCAGAAAAACGTACCCGAGCTACGTACTGTTATTGAAGAACCAAAAACCGAAATGGCCGATGTGCCACCACCACCACTACCACCTCCTGACCCTCCCAGGGATGAGCCAGCTCCTGATCTCCGAACGATGGAGGAGTTGTGCCAGCCTACCATGCAAGGGAGGGGCGGGCCTATTGCAGCACTCACTATTGGGGCTACGGACTTTGGCCTCAAGCATCACATGATCCAACAAGTCCAAAATTCGTGTCAATTTCACGGATTACCGGGTGACGATGCTAACAAGCATCTTGATAAATACTTACCGTCACCCAAAGTATGAAACAACATGGTGTCACCGATGATGCCCTCCGGCTGTATCTCTTCCCCTATTCTCTCACCCATCATGCCACTGCATGGTTTGATCGACTCCCAAAGAATTCTATTCGTACCTTTGATGAAATGGTAACCAAGTTTTTAGCAAAATATTTTCCACCTTCCATGGTTACCAAGTTACGAAATGATATCAGCAACTTCCGGCAGCGTCCCGATGAGTCACTTTTTGAGGCTTGGGAACGTTACAAGCTAGCTATTGATCGGTGCCCTAACCACAATATGTTACAAGTTACCATAATAGATACCTTCTATAATGGTCTGACATTGAGGCACCGGGATATTCTCAATGCTGCTGCTGGTGGGACCTTTATGAAAAGGCGTCCCGAAGAATGCTATGACTTGATTGAGAACATGACTGCCCACCATAACTTTTGGGATTCCTCTGCGGAGAGGGATGAGTCATGTAAATCAGTTATTCCTTCATCATCATCTCCAGAAATAATTGCTCTCACCAAAAAGATGGATGATATCTCTACGGCTGTGTTGAGAATGAACCAAACTATGCAAAATCAGGTTCAGAATCAACAAGTGAAAGCCGTGGCCCGAATTTGTGAAACTTGTGGGGGCCCACATCTTTATTCCGAGTGTCCAGCTACTGCTGGCTTTCCTCAAGAGAACGTTTATGCTGCTCAAGGTACCTACAACATGGGGGGTAATTCTTACCAACCACAAGGGGACCGTAATCTCTAAAGCTATCGTTCCAACAATTTTCTCGGACCTCCCGGTTTTAACCAAAATCAAAACCGTAACTCGAATCAGAATCGAGGAGATTTTAACCAAGGTCAAAGCTCAAATTTCCAAAACCCGAATCAAAATCAAGGTCATTTTAATCAGAACAATTTTCAAAATGGCAATCAAAATCAAGGTTTTCAAGGAAATTTTCAAAGAAACCAAGTTCAAGGGAATTACAATCAGGGTAATTTCAATCAGAGAAACAATTTTCAGGGTAACAACAATCAAAATCAATGGAATTTTCAAAACAACCGTGTTCAAAACTTTCCTATCCAACATCAAAACGTTGTTCAACCCTCGTCTTCCTCCGATGAAGTGCTAAAACAATTTATGAAAGCACAAAAGGAAACGAATCGGTTACTGGTCAGCAAGATGTATGAGCTTCAGAAGTCTTTAAATGATCGACCCTTAGGCCCGGGTACACTACCGAGCAACACGATCGCTTACCCGAGGGGCGATGTCAAAGCGATCACTACCCGAAGTGGGGTATCATACAATGGACCCACGATTCCCTCTACCTCTTCTTCTCCTACTAAGGTAGCGGAACGTGAACCTGAGGTTACTACGGACACGGTACTTCCTACTAATAATGGAGGTACCAACAACGTCCACCCTCAAGTTGTCCCGGTCCCGACTCGTAAGTCGAAAGTTGTATTTGATCCTCCTGTAAGTTCTGATGAAATTCCAAAGAACGATCCTAAGCCTTCAATTCCATATCCTTCACGTTTGAATGATCAAAAGAACCGCGAAAGAGCTAATCATCAGATGGAAAAATTTTATCAAATTTTCCAAGAGTTACACTTCGATATTAGCTTCGCGGATGCTCTTCTTCTCATGCCTAAATTTGCTTCAACAATCAAGAATCTGATAAGCAATAAGGAAAAACTCTGTGAGATGGCTAAAACTCCGCTTAATGAACATTGCTCAGTAGTGCTCTTGAAAAAGCTTCCCGAAAAGCTTGGAGATCCCGGGAAATTTCTCATTCCTTGCATTTTCCCTGGGATGGTTGAATGCTTTGCCTTGGCAGATCTTGGTGCAAGCTTTAACCTGATGCCTTACTCAGTCTGAAAAAGACTCTCTCTTCCTGATCTCACTCCCACCTGCATGACTCTCGAGCTTGCAGACCGTACTATATCTCGTCCTCTCGGCATTGCCGATGATATCTTTGTGAAAGTAGGAAAGTTCCATTTTCCGGCAGATTTCGTGATTGTTGATTTCGATGCTGACCCAAGAGTTCCCCTCATTCTCGGGAGGGGATTCTTAAGAACGGGTCATGCTCTAATCGATGTATTCGAAGAAGAAATCACTCTACGTGTTGGTGGTGAAGCCATCACATTCAATCTTGATCAGACTTCAAGATACTCCTCCAACTATGACGCTGAAACGGTTAACCAAATTGACATCATCGATGTAGCGTCAGAGGAGTATTCTCAAGAAGTCCTCGGTTTCTCAGCAAGTGGCAGTACCACTCTTTCTACTGATCCCATCATATCTGACTCTTCCCCTTCCCTCACTCTGTTTGAGGGAAGTGACTTCCTTCTGGAAGAGGTCGAGGCTTTTCTTGCTCAGGATAGTTCAATCCCTCATGGGGTTGATGAAAACTATCTTGACCCGGAGGGGGACATTCTTCTTCTTGAAAGATTGTTAAATGACGATCCTTTACCCTCTCCGTCTCCAAAAAAACTTCATAAAGAGGAAGTCAAAAATGTTGAAATAACTGAAGACTTTCCCGAGGTTGAGCTCAAGGACTTGCCTCCTCATCTAGAATATGCATTTTCGGAGGGTGATGATAAATTACCCGTCATTATTGCTAAAGATTTAAAAGATGAGGAAAAGGCTGCACTCATAAAGGTTCTTAAGTCACACAAGCAAGCAATTGCTTGGAAACTCTCCGACATTAAGGGTATTAGCCCTGACTTTTGTACACACAAAATCTTAATGGAGGATGACTTTAAGCCAGCAGTGCAACAACAGAGAAGAGTAAATCCCAAAATCCACGAAGTTATCAAACAAGAGGTTCTAAAACTTCTTGATGCGGGATTGATTTATCCTATATCTGACAGTCCTTGGGTTAGCCCAATTCATTGTGTTCCTAAAAAGGGTGGCATCACCGTTGTCACCAACGAGGAAAACGAGTTGATTCCGACTCGTTTGGTCACGGGTTGGCGAGTATGTATTGACTATCGAAAGTTGAATGAAGCCACCCGTAAAGACCATTTTCCTCTGCCTTTTATGGACCAAATGCTCGAAAGACTTGCGGGGAATGAATACTACTGCTTCCTCGATGGTTTCTCGGGTTACTTCCAAATCCCCATTGATCCACAGGATCAAGAGAAAACAACCTTCACATGCCCCTACGGAACTTTTGCTTATAGACGAATGCCTTTCGGCTTATGTAATGCACCAGGCACGTTCCAGAGGTGCATGATGTCTATCTTTTCCGACATGATCGGGAAAACCATGGAGGTATTTATGGATGACTTTTCAGTCATCGGGGATTCATTCCAGTCTTGTCTCTCCCACTTGGAACAAATGCTTAAACGTTGCAAAGAAACGAATTTAAGTCTCAACTGGGAGAAGAGCCACTTTATGGTCAAGGAGGGCATTGTCCTCGGCCATAAAATTTCAAAAAACGGGATTGAGGTTGACAGAGCCAAAATTGATGTCATCGCTAAATTACCTCATCCCACCACCGTCAAAGGTATTAAGAGCTTTTTGGGTCATGCCGGCTTCTACCGTAGGTTTATCCAAGATTTCTCTAAGATTGCCCGGCCTATGACCCATCTCCTCGAGAAGGATGCTCCTTTTATCTTCTCTCCTGAGTGCATCGAAGCTTTTGAAACATTAAAGAAAAAGCTTACTGAGGCACCGATTCTTGTTGCCCCCGAATGGGACCTACCTTTTGAGCTTATGTGCGATGCTAGTGATTTTGCCATAGGTGCGGTCTTGGGGCAACGAAAAGCAAAATACTTTTAGCCTATACACTACGCAAGCAAAACTATGACCGAGGCTCAAAGTCATTACACCACCACTGAAAAAGAACTATTGGCTATGGTGTATGCCTTTGAAAAATTCCGGCCATACTTAATACTGACTAAATGCGTAGTGTACACGGATCACTCGGCTTTGAAATACCTATTTGCAAAACAAGATGCAAAGCCAAGGCTACTCCGTTGGGTTCTCCTCCTCCAGGAATTTGATATCATTATCCGTGATAAAAAGGGAGCCGAGAACCTTGCTGCTGATCATCTCTCACGATTAGAAAACCCTCATCAGGATGTGTCCGAGAAACAGGAAATAAATGAAACATTTTCCTCTCGAGACACTCAATGCGGTTGCTTTTCGTGGTGACTCTACTACCCCATGGTTTGCCGACTTTGCAAATTACAATGCGGGTAACTTCATCGTGAAGGGGATGACGTCCCAACAGAAGAACAAATTCTTCAAATACGTTAAACATTACTTCTGGGACGACCCCTATCTTTTCAAAATCTGTGCCGATCAAGTCATCAAGCGATGTGTATACGGACAGGAAGCCGCTGATATTCTCAAGGCTTGCCATGCTGGACTGATGAGTGTGTAAATACTCATAATTTTTATCGTATCTGAACTGCCAAAACATCCAAAAACACTCAGTAATGCATCAAAATACTGAAAATATTTCAAAAGTGTGTTTTATATGTGTTAGATGCAAAATGTTTAAAAACAAATGAAAAACGAACAAAGTTTGCACAATTGGCAGTTTCAGTCCCTCAAGTTTCAAAAAATGACAAAACTAGTCCTTGGAAGTTTGAAATAAAAGAAAAGTCAACCCAAGGCATTGAAAAGTCAAATGTTATAAAAAACGATCTTTGGGTGAAAAGTTTGAGAAAATTACACTTTTGGTCCCCGAACTTTCAAAAATGGCAAAAGTAGTCCCTGGGCATTTTTAAGTGGGAAATTTACATTTCAAGTCCTTGGGAATTCAAAAGTGATCATAAATGGTCCCTGGTTATAAAGTTTGGAAAATTACAGTTTTGGTCCTCCAAGTTTGGTGACTTGGCAGTTTTGGCCCCTGGGAATTTCATATTGAAAAAAAAAAATCAACAAGGATCCTCATACTATTCATATAAGGCAAGAATGGTCCTTGAAGATAATTTGGAAAGTTGTCAAAACCAGCCCTTGTATTTTTCATAATTTACAAACAACATCCTTGTGCTAAAATTTCAAACAAACTAAACCGGATCCCTTTATTATTACCACTCCCCATTTAATCCAAATTAAAACCCAATCCACTTATACCTCCTTTGCTGGCCCATTTTACCACCCAAGCCCACACACAAACAACCACAGCCCACCTTCCACAACCCAACTCACCCCCCGTTTTAATATAACTCCCTCCCAGTCAACACCCCAACTTTGACCCTCCTTCCACCTCATCCCTGCAACCCTCTGCCTACACCATCATCACCCTAGCCTATTTCCCCCTCCTACACACTCAACCCCCCCCCCTTGCCACACCAAACAAACACAAGCATCCAAATAATCCCCCTGGCATCAAATACTAAGGAAAAAGCCAAAGAGTTTTTGGCGGCAAAAGATTTTAAATGGCCAAGATTGCTTATACTTCATCCAATGGATGAGATTATTGCTGGGAAAAGACAAGGATCGGCTCAGAAACCCTAAAGGGGTCAATATAAAAGAAAAAGAGAAGCAGTGGTGAAGTGTGTTAGTTTTTTAGTTTTAGTAGTGTAGAATACTAATCGTTTTAATCTATTTTAGTTTCTAGTTATAATTTTAGCTCAAAAATTGTACTCTCAGCTTTTCAAAGTGTAATCTCAAGTTTTATTTAATTAAATTTCAAGTTTAGTTGTTTCAATTTAAATTTGCTCAATGTACTAAAATTCTCAGTTAAGTTCAGTAGCTATTAAAGTTGTTTTCTTGTTGTCTCATAAGTTAAATCTGATCAGTGTAAACTTACTCCAATCGTTACAATTCAACTTTACCAGCCTTAGTTAAAAACTCTCAAAAATATAAAGAAAATAAATAGAAATCAAAAGTCAGTTGAGATGAAGAAACCTGCAAAGAAGAATGGTGAAAATTGGATTTCCATGGTTTTAGAACCTCATGGGAGGTGTAGGATTATGATTCTTGGATCTTGGTACTGAGCATGGATCTTTTGTAAGCAATTTCCTCATAACTTGCAAAGTACTGTAGCATTGGTTAAAACCTAGTTGTTATTGAATTTAATTGTCTCTTTGATGTATTTGAGTTATATTAATGATAGTTTGTTGTTGTTTAAAGGTTAGATTTATATATGCACATGTTTCAGTTTAAACAGTTAAATTGCATAAGGTTGGTTAACTTGTGTTTAGTTGTTCATGTCTGTGTTTTTGCGTTCATTTTAACCTGAGGTATCATAATTTAAGTGTGAGTTAAGGATTTAAGGCATGAATCACCAATTTGTTTCATGAAAGTATCTTAGTTAGTCTGTTCAGGGGTGTTTGGATTAGGGTTTTATCCTATGTTATGGATGTTGTTTTGCTGTATTGCTGATGCAATTAGGTTTCATTAAGGGTGTTTGGGTTAGTTTAGGTCTAAAAGTCAGTTTGCATATGATAAAAAGTCAAATCTTACCTTGAGTTACATTAGCAGTTTAACTGTTTGATAGGTGAGGCAGCAAAGGTTGTTACTTGGCTCATAATCTGTTCACACAACTTTAGTCAGTTGCATTTAGGGGTAATATAACACACGTTGTAAGTTTGGTCCATTAGAAATCAACAAAAGTCAAAAGTACCAAGTTCTAAGCAAAAAGTCAATGTGCACATTTCATATTTTTTCAAAAGTTCAAGTAATTGTTTTGATTTATATGTGTTGATTTAGATTGTGAAACTTGTTTCCATGTACAGCCTACCAGCTCAACTTTAAGTTCCCATGTCCCTTTGATTTTTGCAATTTTTTCCCTGGGCCCCACAAGCCCCCAAAGTAGCTTGCAGGGCTGCTGTGTGCTCTGCATCAGCAGATACACCACCCACCACCACCACTTGGTGGTGGTTTTCTGGCCACCTCAGTGGTCCCACAACCCCCAACTTAGGTTCTTTCCACCCCCTCCTACCAGGCTTGAGTTATTGACCAAAGTTTTGACCTTAGGACCTCTGGGACCCACTTGGAATTGCCCATAAACTCTGTCCCAATTCTGAGTGGTATTTGGAATTTGGAAGTGCTTAATTGTGCTTATTAAGCTTATTCTGTGGACCCCACTTGTTGATTCTAGCTTAAACAAGTTCCATAAACTTATTTAGACCTGAATTTACCATAGTGGGCCCCACACAAGCTGGTTCAAGCTAGTTTCCTTGTTTGGTCAACATTGGTCAACTGCCATAGCTTATTGCTTATAGTTGGCTTATTTTTAAGCTTTGTAAATTTTGTTTTCACAAAAGTTTTATGTTTTAAGTATTTTTAGAGTTTTGTAAAAAAAAATCAAGAAAAAACAATTTAATATTAAGTGATAGTTTCTATTTAATGTAATTTAATTTTAATTTTCATTTTTAAATTTTTATTAAGTACTTAGCTATTTTATATTTTTATTAAATTCCTCTTATATTAAAGTATTTATAATAATTTTCTCAGATTTTTATTTTATCATTTAGTATTTATTAGAATTAATCTTAGTTTTATCAATTATTAATTAATAATTAGTTTAAAATAGCATAATTAATTTTTATTAAGTAAAACCTAGTTTTTATATTTTTCCTAGCTTTTATATAATGTAAAATAATTTTAGAAATTTTCTTGTAATTTTTACTGTTCATTTTCTATTTTTCTTAATTTAAAATAGTTTAATTAGGTACTTAATAATTAATTAGTAATTAATTAATATAAAAATCACAAAAAGACAAAAATACATATTTTTAATTTTAAAACTTATTTTTAGTTATTTTATAATTTTAGAAATTTTATTTTCATTTTTCTAGTATTTAAATAATATTATATTGTATTGAAGTATTTTAAATATTAATAATTAGTATTAAATAGTATCTAATTAATATTAAATAATTAAATAGTGTAAAAATTTAATTTCTTTTTCTAAAAATTTTCTTTTACCCTTAGGTTTGTAAAAAAGTCATTTTCACCCCCTGGGTGTTTTCAGATTTCAGTTTTCACGTTTTATTTTGTACGTTTACGTTTTATTTAAATGTAAACGTACGTGTTTTAGGTTTTAAGCGTTTCTGGTTTTTCCTAGCTTCCAGTCTTATTCAAATAGCTTGTTTAAGCTATTTCATTGTAGATTCCATAGTCAGAACAATCTCAAACCCTTTTCCATCCAGATTCACCCGATCACAAACCCGTTTTATAACCATCACACCTCGTCGGGACATAACGACCCGGGGAAACACTATACTTCTGCGGAGCATTGACTCTGAGCTGTTTGACCTTGTTGACCATCACCTGGTCAGTTTAGGTTGACCGTTTGGACCTCAATCAAATTTTGGCGCCGCTGCCGGGGAGGTGTGCGCGCTATTCTAAACGGTTTTTCGGATTAGTGATTTTGGAATTCGTTCCATTGTACATTTATCCATCCTTTGTTCATATTTTCTTATTTTCAAAACAAAACTGTTCCCGAAAACATTTTAAATCAAGTTTTCAACGAACACAAAAACACAAAAACATTTTCTTTCTCATTTGTACAAAATGTTTATCCAAAAATCCAAAAATATTCACCTTTACCCTCTCACATCTTTGATTCTTCATTCCTTACCCTCTGTAAACCTTTGATTCTTTCATATGTCGTATCCACACCATTTTGGTTGCCAATGGTGTGGTGGTCCTTATAATGGCAGGAATTGTCCCGGCTGTAGCGTGGTAGAGTCAGGAGATGGGTCTGTCTATAACCAAGCTCCCTATCCTTACCATGACACATCTGATTCATCCTACCAGCCACCACATCATGAGATACTGACATATCTGTGTGAGTTTTGTGATGGTCCTCACCAAGGATTTGAGTGTCAAGCCGGAAACACGTTTGTCTATGAACAGTTTTCCGGTGATGCTCAGAACTTTGGTTATGACCAATACCCACACGATTCACCAGTCCAAACTCAACAGTTTTACTGTTGTGATTACTGTGGAGGTCCACATTTCAGTTCAGATTGTCAAACGGGGAATCCATATCCTTGTGACAATTTTGACACACCTTATTACGACCAACCTCCACAGTACGATATGAATCAAGCACTTCTTCCAGAAATGCAAAATATGATGAAAATCGTTGATGAGCTTAAGGGTTTAGTTAAAGACTTTGCCCTAAGACATACTCATCAAAAATCCATGGAAGAATTGCTAGCTGAAGAGCAGGCTGCTAGAATAAATTCCCAAGATGCATATGAAAAATCTGTTAGGGAATCAATTGCAAGAGAAAAAGCAGCCAGATCTAGCTCTCAGTTCCATTTCATTCCTGATGACAGTGATGATGAGGATACACTTGACATCCTTGAATTTTATAAAACTTCATCAACTTCATCAGTTGATACCCCAGCAGTTGAGATTCCATCTCAAACAACTGCTATCACACCCGAGGTTCCCACTCACTCTTTGAGCATGGGGGATGAGCATCTTGACACCGTTCCTAATAAGGAATCGGACGAATTAATAAAGTCTAGTGTTGAGATCCTTGTCCCAATCCCAAGAGAGTCACAGGGAACTCTTGAGCATATGTGTGATATTCCTTCCCCTCTTGAGTGTTCAAACGATCATTTTGAGACTTTCTCAGATTTTAATGATGATTGTACATCTCATGGAGACATTGAGTATATTGAGGCATCACTCCCACAGTTTGATGCTGGTCCTCTTCTTGAGGAGTTCGCCGATGAACTTACTCACATCAATCCACTTTCATTTGAAAGTGATGATGGTCTCCTCGACTTTGAAGCCGATCTGGGAGAAATTGAAAGTCTCCTATATCATGATCCGTCACTCACTTCTGATCCCGACAGTCCAATAGAGAATGTTAATCTCTTTGTTCCCGAAACATTCAATACTACTCTCACCAATCCTCTATTTGAATTCGAATCTGAATTCACTTTGATTTCTGATAATCCACTCTTTGGTACTCAGATTGAGGATTGTGATGAGTCTATTCCGGAACATGAGTTCACAGATTCACATCATGTGAATGATTCTCTTCATGAGGAGTTCTCCGGTGAACTCACTCATCATATCATGACTCTTCCGGAGTTTGATAGCCCAGGGGGAGATGCTCTCATTCATGAGAATTTGCAAATTCCCACCCACCCTCCCGGGATGTTTTTGAGCTTACCCTTTGAAATCCAAACTCAGGCTAATGAGCCTCCTCTCGAGGAAGAAGATCACATCATGATTTGCATCATGGTTTTCTTCCTTTTCTTCACCTACAGGGTGACTTCTCTTGTTCTTCACTCCTTCGGGGATGAAGACACCATCTTTGACCCCGGCATTTTCATGTACCATTATTTTGAGCCGGGATTATATCTCATCGGTGTGGAACTTTCACGTGCTTCAAATGTTTGTCCAAACATCTTGAATGAAAGTCCGATTGAGATTATTTGTTCCACATCATGCTTCCCTAAGGACAAATGAATTCGGGGTCGAGTCAAGCTAGCGACTCGGTAAACAAAAACAGTAGCATGCTTATAGGGTTTTCACCCTATGTGTGGGGGAGTTACCCCACAATGGTTACAAATAGAGTGAAAAATACAAAATGGTGTTTTCCACGCTTAGCTTGTAATGTTGCCCTTTTGCGTTCAAAATATCGGCATAATAGCCGGGATTTTGAATATTGAGGACAATATTCATGCTAAGTGTGTGTGGGGGGGGGGGGGGGGGGGGGGGTATTTCGCTATTCTAGCGAATTTTATCACATTTTACTATCTTATACCCCTGTTTTTGGCCAAAATTTCAAAAATTTTTAAAAAAATTTTCACTGGTGCTTCAAAATTTTTGTGGTTATCAGTCCGCCTTGTCTAACCGACCAAAAGGATTGGCTAGTCCAGGAGCAAACGACTCTTGGTAAAGACATCTCAAATCCATTGATGGCTTGCAATTTGCCCAAAATTGTATGGTACATCAACTCGCCATATCCCATAAAGCGAATGAGTTGGCTAGCCCGCAAGATTATGGCTTGTGGTAAAGGCAGTGGAAAATCCATAATTGGTAATCAGCTCACCAAGATGTTGACTTAGTCCATCAAGAGCTGGCTAGTCCAGAAGCAAACGGCTTTTGGTAAAGACTAATCAAATCCGTTGACAGCTGGTGGTTTGCTCAAAATCACACGGTTATCAGGTGTGCCACAGTTCTTACACCTGGCTACTCCAGAAGTGATGGCTTTTGGTAAAGAGGTTTTCAAATCCATTAATTTTTCTCAAAAGATTGCTAGGGACCAGCAATAGTTTAGTGTGGGGGATTGATGAGTGTGTAAATACTCATCATTTTTATCGTATCTGAACTGCCAAAACATCCAAAAACACTCAGTAATGCATCAAAATACTGAAAATATTTCAAAAGTGTGTTTTATATGTGTTAGATGCAAAATGTTTAAAAACAAATGAAAAACGAACAAAGTTTGCACAATTGGCAGTTTCAGTCCCTCAAGTTTTAAAAAATGACAAAACTAGTCCCTGGAAGTTTGAAATAAAAGAAAAGTCAACCCAAGGCATTGAAAAGTCAAATGTTATAAAAAACGATCTTTGGGTGAAAAGTTTGAGAAAATTACACTTTTGGTCCCCGAACTTTCAAAAATGGCAAAAGTAGTCCCTGGGCATTTTTAAGTGGGAAATTTACATTTCAAGTCCTTGGGAATTCAAAAGTGATCATAAATGGTCCCTGGTTATAAAGTTTGGAAAATTACAGTTTTGGTCCTCCAAGTTTGGTGACTTGGCAGTTTTGGCCCCTGGGAATTTCATATTGAAAAAAAAAAAATCAACAAGGATCCTCATACTATTCATATAAGGCAAGAATGGTCCTTGAAGATAATTTGGAAAGTTGTCAAAACCAGCCCTTGTATTTTTCATAATTTACAAACAACATCCTTGTGCTAAAATTTCAAACAAACTAAACCGGATCCCTTTATTATTACCACTCCCCATTTAATCCAAATTAAAACCCAATCCACTTATACGTCCTTTGCTGGCCCATTTTACCACCCAAGCCCACACACAAAAAACCACAACCCACCTTCCATAACCCAACTCACCCCCCGTTTTAATATAACTCCCTCCTAGTCAACACCCCAACTTTGACCCTCCTTCCACCTCATCCCTGCAACCCTCTGCCTACACCATCATCACCCTAGCCTATTTCCCCCTCCTACACACTCAACCCCCTTGCCACACCAAACAAACGCAAGCATCCAAATAATCCCCCTGGCATCAAATACTAAGGAAAAAGCCAAAGAGTTTTTGGCGGCAAAAGATTTTAAATGGCCAAGATTGCTTATACTTCTTCCAATGGATGAGATTATTGCTGGGAAAAGACAAAGATTGGCTCAGAAACCCTAAAGGGGTCAATATAAAAGAAAAAGAGAAGCAGTGGTGAAGTGTGTTAGTTTTTTAGTTTTAGTAGTGTAGAGTAGTAATCGTTTTAATCTATTTTAGTTTCTAGTTATAATTTTAGCTCAAAAATTGTACTCTCAGCTTTTCAAAGTGTAATCTCAAGTTTTATTTAATTAAATTTCAAGTTTAGTTGTTTCAATTTAAATTTGCTCAATGTACTAAAATTCTCAGTTAAGTTCAATAGCTATTAAAGTTGTTTTCTTGTTGTCTCATAAGTTAAATCTGATCAGTGTAAACTTACTCCAATCGTTACAATTTAACTATACCAGCCTTAGTTAAAAACTCTCAAAAATACAAAGAAAATAAATAGAAATCAAAAGTCAGTTGAGATGAAGAAACCTGCAAAGAAGAATGGTGAAAATTGGATTTCCATGGTTTTAGAACCTCATGGGAGGTGTAGGATTATGATTCTTGGATCTTGGTACTGAGCATGGATCTTTTGTAAGCAATTTCCTCATAACTTGCAAAGTACTGTAGCATTGGTTAAAACCTAGTTGTTATTGAATTTAATTGTTTCTTCGATGTATTTGAGTTATATTAATGATAGTTTGTTGTTGTTTAAAGCTTAGATTTATATATGCACATGTTTCAGTTTAAACAGTTAAATTGCATAAGGTTGGTTAACTTGTGTTTAGTTGTTCATGTCTGTGTTTTTGTGTTCATTTTAACCTAAGGTATCATAATTTAAGTGTGAGTTAAGGATTTAAGGCATGAATCACCAATTTGTTTCATGAAAGTATCTTAGTTAGTCTGTTCAGGGGTGTTTGGATTAGGGTTTTATCCTATGTTATGGATGTTGTTTTGCTGTATTGCTGATGCAATTAGGTTTCATTAAGGGTGTTTGGGTTAGTTTAGGTCTAAAAGTCAGTTTGCATATGATAAAAAGTCAAATCTTACCTTGAGTTACATTAGCAGTTTAACTGTTTGATAGGTGAGGCAACAAAGGTTGTTACTTGGCTCATAATCTGTTCACACCACTTTAGTCAGTTGCATTTAGGGGTAATATAACACACGTAGTAAGTTTGGTCCATTCGAAATCAACAAAAGTCAAAAGTACCAAGTTCTAAGCAAAAAGTCAATGTGCACATTTCATATTTTTTCGAAACTTCAAGTAATTGTTTTGATTTATGTGTGTTGATTTAGCTTGTGAAACTTGTTTCCATGTACAGCCTACCAGCTCAACTTTAAGTTCCCATGTCCCTTTGATTTTTGCTATTTTTTCCCTGGGCCCCACAAGCCCCCAAAGTAGCTTGCAGGGCTGCTGTGTGCTCTGCATCAGCAGATACACCACCCACCACCACCACTTGGTGGTGGTTTTCTGGCCACCTCAGTGGTCCCACAACCCCCAACTTAGGTTCTTTCCACCCCCTCCTACCAGGCTTGAGTTATTGACCAAATTTTTGACCTTAGGACCTCTGGGACCCACTTGGAATTGCCCATAAACTCTGTCCCAATTCTGAGTGGTATTTGGAATTTGGAAGTGCTTAATTGTGCTTATTAAGCTTATTCTGTGGACCCCACTTGTTGATTCTAGCTTAAACAAGTTCCATAAACTTATTTAGACCTGAATTTACCATAGTGGGCCCCACACAAGCTGGTTCAAGCTAGTTTCCTTGTTTGGTCAACATTGGTCAACTGCCATAGCTTATTGCTTATAGTTGGCTTATTTTTAAGCTTTGTAAATTTTGTTTTCACAAAAGTTTTATGTTTTAAGTATTTTTAGAGTTTTGTAAAAGAAAAATCAAGAAAAAACAATTTAATATTAAGTGATAGTTTCTATTTAATGTAATTTAATTTTAATTTTCATTTTTAAATTTTTATTAAGTACTTAGCTATTTTATATTTTTATTAAATTTCTCTTATATTAAAGTATTTATAATAAATTTCTCAGATTTTTATTTTATCATTTAGTATTTATTAGAATTAATCTTAGTTTTATCAATTATTAATTAATAATTAGTTTAAAATAGCATAATTAGTTTTTATTAAGTAAAACCTAGTTTTTATATTTTTCCTAGCTTTTATATAATGTAAAATAATTTTAGAAATTTTCTTGTAATTTTTACTGTTCATTTTCTATTTTTCTTAATTTAAAATAGTTTAATTAGGTAATTAATAATTAATTAGTAATTAATTAGTATAAAAATCACAAAAAGACAAAAATACATATTTTTAATTTTAAAACTTATTTTTATTTATTTTATAATTTTAGAAATTTTATTTTCATTTTTCTAGTATTTAAATAATATTATATTGTATTTAAGTATTTTATTAAATAGTATCTAATTAATATTAAATAATTAAATAGTGTAAAAATTTAATTTCTTTTTCTAAAAATTTTATTTTACCCTTAGGTTTGTAAAAAAGTCATTTTCACCCCCTGGGTGTTTTCAGATTTCAGTTTTCACGTTTTATTTTGTACGTTTACGTTTTATTTAAATGTAAACGTACGCGTTTTAGGTTTTAAGCGTTTCTGGTTTTTCCTAGCTTCCAGTCTTATTCAAATAGCTTGTTTAAGCTATTTCATTGTAGATTCCGTAGTCAGAACAATCTCAAACCCTTTTCCATCCAGATTCACCCGATCACAAACCCGTTTTATAACCATCACACCTCGTCGGGACATAACGACCCGGGGAAACACTATACTTCCGCGGAGCATTGACTCTGAGCTGTTTGACCTTGTTGACCATCACCTGGTCAGTTTAGGTTGACCGTTTGGACCTCAATCATGGACCCACCGGGGGCCACCATAGTCCTAACTACACCGCCAAAAAGGTGTTTGACTCCGGTTTCTATTGGCCCATAATCTATAAGGATGCCCACGAGCTAGTCAAAGCTTGTGACGCTTGTCAGCGTCACGGTAATATTTCACAAAAGAACGAAATGCCACAAAATGCCATTCAAGTTTGTGAAATCTTTGACGTCTGGGGCATTGATTTTATGGGGCCATTCCCATCTTCTCGTGGAAACAAATATATTCTCGTGGCTGTTGACTACTTGTCAAAATGGGTTGAGGCAAAGGCCTTACCCACCAACGATGCCCGAGTTGTTGTGAAATTTTTGAAATCCCTCTTTGCTCGTTTTGGAACTCTACGTGCCATCATTAGTGATCGCGGTACACACTTTTGCAATGATCAATTTGCAAAAGTCATGCTTAAGTACGGTGTTACTCATCGTCTTTCTACCGCGTATCACTCACAAACAAGTGGGCAGGTGGAGGTTTCAAACCGTGGTATTAAACGGATTCTTGAGAGAACCGTAGGTGAAAACCGTGCTTCCTGGTCGGATAAACTAGATGATGCACTCTGGGCCTTCCGTACAGCTTACAAAACACCCATCGGGTGTACTCCTTACAAGCTTGTATACGGGAAGGCGTGTCATTTACCGATCAAGCTCGAGCACAAAGCCTACTGGGCCTTGAAACATGCAAACTATGATCTTCATAAAGCAGGTGATCACCGTAAGGTTCAACTCAATGAATTAAACGAACTTCGTGATCAAGCCTACGTGAACTCTTTGATCTACAAAGAAAAGACAAAGAAGATTCACGACTCCAAGATTAAGAACCGCGTTTTCAACGTCGGTGACAGAGTCCTTCTTTTCAATTCAAGGTTAAACATCTTCTCGGGGAAATTAAAAACCCGATGGACTGGCCCATTCACTGTTGCTAAAGTATATCCATACGGGACTGTTGAGTTATCTCAACCCGAAGGTCCCAACTTCAAAGTGAATGATCATCGTTTGAAACACTATTTTGGAGAGGACATACCATCCATGGTTGTCCCGGATCTCCAAACCTTCCCCATAGACCAATGAATTCGGGGATCGAGTCAAGCTAGTGACTCAGTGAACAAAAATTAGCAAAATATATGGGTTTTCACTCATATCTCTGACTTCTTTCTACTTTCTACCACTCTAGTGTGGGGGAGTGGCCGTCCCCTACCTTTTGAAAAGTAAATATGTATATAAGTCTAAAAAAAAAAAAAAAATTATATATACAGATAAATAAAGTGAAAAATAAAATCGATATTTCCACAGTTAGCTTCGAATATTAGCTTTTTCCGTTCAGAGATTCGGTATAATAGCCGGGACTTTGAATATTGAGGATAATATTCAATTCTAGTGTTGGGGGGGGGGGGAATTCTTGCGAATTTTATCACAAAATACTTTCTAAGTACCCCCATTTTGGCCTAAATTTTTCAAAAATTTTTCACTTTATTTTAAAATTTTTGTGGTAATCAGTCTGCCATGTCTAAATGAAAAAAGGATTGGCTAATCCAGGAGCAAACGGCTCTTGGTAAAGATATCTCAAACCCGTTGATGGCTTGCAATTTGCCCAAAATTGTATGGTAAATCAACTCGCCATATCCCATAAAGCGAATGAGTTGGCTAGCCCGCAAGATTATGGCTTGTGGTAAAGGCAGTGGAAAAACCATAATTGGTAATCAGCTCACCAAGATGTTCACTTTGTCCATCAAGAGTTGGCTAGTCCAGAAGCAAACGGCTTTTGGTAAAGACTAATCAAATCCGTTGACAGCTGGTGGTTTACTCAAAATCACATGGTTATCAGGTGGACCATAGTTCTTACTTGAATCGATACATCTGGTTACTCCAGAAGTGATGGCTTTTGGTAAAGAGTTTTTCAAATCCATCAAGTTTTTCTCAAAAGATTGCTAGGGACTAGCAATGTTTTAGTGTGGGAGATTGATGAGTGTGTAAATACTCATCATTTTTACCTTTTCTGAGCTGCCAAAACATCTAAAAACACTCAATATTGCATCAAAATAGTGAAAATATCCCAGGAATGTGTTTTACATGTTTCAAATGCAAAATAATCAAAAACTGATGAAAAACGTACAAAGTTTGCAAAATTAGCAGTATTAGTCCCTCAATTTTCAAAAGTTATCAAATCTAGTCCCTGGTTATTCTAAAAACTTGAAAAAGTCACCAAAGGTCCTTTTAAATCAAAAAGTTACATAATTAGTCATTTGGTGCAAAGTTTCACAAAATGTCAAGTTTAGTCCCTGAAGTTTGGAAAATTGTCAAAAATGGTCCCTGGGATATTAAAACTTTGAGAAAAACAAATTTTGTCCTTGAACTTCTCATTTATGGTAGGATTGGTCCTTGATAGGCAAGTTTGGTGGAATTACACATTTGGTCCCTGGAGTTTGAAAGTTTGGCAGAAATAGTCCCTGGGAATTTAAAATGGAAAAATCAACTTTGGTCCCCATACTATTCATCATATGGCAAAACACACCCTTATGGAAACTTTGGAAAGATGCCAAGTCACACCCCTAAACTTTCGACAAAATTACAAAAATGGTCCTTGTGCAATAAAAACCAAACCGGACCCTTAATAATACTACTACTCCAAACCAAATCCAATCCATAAACAAAACCAAGCCCACTCTTTTGTTTTAGGCCCAACACCACACCAGCCCACCCACCCACACCCTTAGTTATAATTCCAGGGTCAATGTTTGACCCTGAGGTCAAACAAGTCAAACAAACATCCCCTTTCCCTCCCAACTTGCACCATCATATCACCACCCTCCCCCACCATCACTGTCCCATCTCCACCGCCCATACCACTCACACCACCCCAATTGCACCTAACAAGCCAAAAAGCATTTAATGCACCCTTTCCACGCAAGTTATCAGAAGCAATTTGACTCCTCCAATTTTGGCGCCAAAATCATATAAACGGCCAAGATTGAAAGTTAGACATCCAAGGGTCAAGATTAAATGTGGGAAATGATCAGAGAAGCAAGGGAAGCCCTAATCCTCAAGTATAGAAGGATGAGAAGCCAAGAAGCAAGAGTTGTTCAATTTCTTAGCATAATTTAGGTCGTAATAGTTGTAACTTGTATCTTAATTGATTTTCTAAGCTTTTAAGCATTGTTGTAGTTAATTTAAGTGTAATATCAACTTTTTCAGTAATCAATTCCAAGTTTTACTCCATATCTCAGTTTATGCAATTTTAATTTTATTTCAATTTTCTTAAGTAACTGTGTTGTTATTTTTAATAGAGTACATGGACTCTCAGGTTCACATAAGCTCCCATATAGCTTATTAAAGCTATTAGTAACATTTAAAAGCAGTTTAGTTAAAAGAAAATCAAAAACTCAAAAAAGTCAAACAAAGTCAACATTGCAGGTTTTATTGAAGAAATAGCTGGAGCACAGTAAATTTGGGATGGTTGTGGGTTAGAACTCCAAGGGGAGTGTTAGGATTGGTTCTATGGTTCTTGGTTCATTGGGTTAAGCTGGAATGCAATTTGTAAGCTCTTGAAACCTATTTCTTGATTAATACTGTAGCATTGCTTATTTCATTACCTTTTAGCTTTTCTGAGTTTGTTTAGTGTTAAATAGTGAGATTATTGCATAAAATCAGTAGCTTGCTTGTTGATTTTCATAGTTGCTTTAAAATCCTAGTTTCACAGTTAAAATAGCTTAATTAGTAACTTTGATCATTTGTTGTTGTATTCTGTGTTTAAGTGTTCATTTGTGCTTAAGATATCATAATAAGTTGTATTAGATCAGTTGGTATAGCCTTGACACTCATTTGCTTGAAAATCTTTAAACAGACAACTTATAAGTAGTGTTTGGATAAGGGGAGTTCAAGGTGTTGTGGTTTGTTATTATTGTTGTTTCTTGTTCATACAGTTCACCTAGGTCATAACTAACTCAGAATAGCCATAAAAACCAAGGCTTATTCATCAGAAAGTCAAAATCAAATATTACTTGGCCTAGTTTACCCTCTGTGTTGGATTAAGTGTGGCTTATGCCCAAAATCCATTCACTTGTGAGTGGTTTAGCTTAATTTAGTCTTATTCTAGCTTAATAAGTCCTTTTCAAACAGAAAATCAGAATCAAAATCCAATTTAGTCAAAGTTTCAAAGGTATTCAAAAAGTCAAAATTGCATACTTAGGCAGAAAACCAAATTTTCAAGGATTTTTATAGAATTTTGTGAATTTATTCAGGCTTTGAAACTTTCAGAGGTTAAAACCTACCACCTCAGCTTCAAGAATCTAGGTTTAGCTTATTTGTGGGATTTTTATTGTAGCTTGTGCATTAGCTTAAAGTTACCTGCAGGGCAAACACTTGCCCTGTGCACAGGTTTGGACCAAATTTCCCAAGTGATTTGTGACTTACCCAGTGGGACCCACCCTTAGCGTTTTGGCTTTTTGGAAAGCCATACACCCCATTTTGATAAGCCAAGGCTTATTTCAGCCTTTTGAGCTTATTTGATAGGGCTGCAAGCCCCATCAAGTTTGGCCATCTTCTGAGTGAACACTGAGTACTCAGTGTAAGACCCCAACTTCATACCCTCACCCAAGCATCATTAATAAGCAATAAGCCCTGCTTATTGGCTTATTGGGTAGCCTACCAGTCCACCTTCATAAGTCAACCTTTAGTTTGGACTCCTGAGCTCTTTTGTGGACCCTACATTGGTCCAAAACTACCCATCTCAGGACTGTTTGGCCTGAGTATAAACATAAGTGCTTATTTGTGATTAATTGCTTATTCAGTGTGTTTCATTGTTCCATTTGGCTTATTTTAAGTTAATATTCATCTGTGTTTGCTTATTTGTCATTTGAATAGCTTTTGCAACATAGCATAAGTCCTAATAAGCTATAAGTCAAACTGTTAAGCACTTGGGGGTGCACATAGCTTATTTTTAAGTTATATAAAAAGTTGTTTCACAAAAGTTTCCGATTTTCATCTTATTTTTAGCTGTCAAAAAGAAAAACACCAAAAAGCCAAACATTAAATTAGTGATAGCTTCTATTTAATAGATTCTATCTTTTTCAATTTTCTTTTCAGCTTATTAATAAGCACATTTCCATTTTTATAATTTTCTTAATTTCCTTGTACCTTTAAGTATTTAAAATAATTTTCTTAGATTTTTCCTAAACAGTTTACTATTTATTAGATTTAAAAATAGTTTAAATATTTAAATAGGTAATATTAGTAGTTAATTAGTTTTCTTAAATTTTAATTAATAATTGTAGGTTTTTATATTTTTCCTTGGTTTTATAAATTAGTTAAGACTTTTAGAAAATATATTTTTAATTTCTACTCTTCATTTTCCAATTTTCTCATTTAAATTAGTTAAACTAGGTTTATATTAATAATTAAGTAAATAATTAGTGAAATAGTCTAAAAATAATTTTTAGTAACTTTTTATAATTTTTTAGGATTCTTGTGATGGTTAATTAGTTTTATAATTTTTTCATAATTTTCCAAGTCATTTAGGTATTAATAGTAATTTAAAATTGTTTAATTAGTTTAATTAATATAATTAGTTTTTAATTAACAAAAAACTCATAAAAAGACAAAAATATTTATTTTTATTTTTTACACTTTCTTCAAGTTCATTTTAAGGTTTGGAAATTATTTTTGCAAATTTTTAAGTTAATTTGTAATCCTTATCATTTTTAGTTAATTTAAATTAAGATTTAATTTACTTTTTAAATAGTTTTATTAATTAATTAGTAATTAAATATTAAAATAATCATTTTTATAATTTCATTTTCATTTTAATTTTTCTTTTATTTTAAGTTTTCAAAAGTTTCACTTGCACCCCCTGTAGTTTGTAATTTGCTAAAACCCCACTTTTCTGTCTGTTACCTGATTTCCAGTTGTGTATTTGTGCATATATCTGTATATCTATTATTGTGAATATTATCTCATTATCCAAATTACCAAATATCAGTAGCATAATCAATTTCCAATCATCTTGGCTACTGTCCTCAGTGCCACTCATTCCCATAAACGTTTTCCAAAAACACCATTGCAATCTCGCTGGGACATAACGACCCGGGGACACACTATACTATCCACGGAGAATTGGAACGGAGCTGTCTTTGACTTGTTGACCTTGGTCAATAATATCTGACCGTTTCGAGACCAATCAGCCGTCTTTATCCGAATGAGTTTTCCTCCAGGTCTCGACCAAGTCCTTGGGATGCTGATTTTCTTGGTACTATAAATAAACAATATAAAACAAATTAATAACAAACTATATATAAACAATATAAACACCTTTAAAATAATATAGAAAAATAAAAGTACTAAAGAACAATACGAATTCGTGTCTTCCTCGCGCGAAAGACTTTGATCCCTGGTGGGTCGTCACTTTGTTCTTGGATCGATTCTTGGAATTCCTCTCTGATTGGGCTATACGATCCGGGTCGGCCCAAAAGTTAACGAGCTTCTGCCACTCATCATCTCCTTCTTTCCACTTCGGCGGCTTTTTCTGCCTTGCCACTTGAACTGACCTCGCTTTAGTAAATGATGAGGTAAAAGTGTTAGGCTTTTAGGGGTCATTTAAGCCCTAAGTCGTGATTATTTGATCAAATATTTCCTCAAATCGTTCCTTTTGTCATTTTAGATACTTTGGAGAAGAAATCTGGAAAATGAAGCATTTTGGACGTTTTTGGAGCGAAAAGTAAAGAAAACGACAAAGTCTCCAAAATCAATATGGAAACAGTACCTGACGGCGTCACGCTCTAAACGTGACGGCGTCATGTGTTGGAAAAGAGATGGATATGAAGTTTACAGGAGATGCGCCAGAAAGATTTTTAGACTTAAAGAGTGACGACGTTACCCTTTGTGACGCCTAGGCCGTCACGTACAATTTAAAGGGTGACGGCCAATGAAGATTATAAAGTGACGGCGTCAAATATGGATCTAGGCAATCCAAGGAAAGCATTGGTGGCGAGTTGACGGCGTCACATGTATAACGTGACGCCGTCAGATTGTATTCTCTATATATAGTTTTCTAATTTTCATTCATTAGGAGAGAACTTTTGGAAGAACTTCACCATAAACCCTAGGACGAATTTTATCCTTCTTGTAAGGGTTTCAAACCCTTCTTTCATCCATGTTTGATTAAAGATAAGTCTTCCAATAATCATTCAACATGTCTATGTGTTGTTTGATTCTATCTTATGCTTGTCTTTACATTAACATGCTAGGCTAGGTTTGTTTGTGTTTGCTTAGATGTAATGAAACCTAGCTATTGATTATTGGTTGATTGTTTGTTATTAATTGTAGTTGGATGAATGATTTTGATGTTAGACTTAAGAAAACTGGCTAATCTCCAATTGGTAACTTGCTTGAACGTCTTAAGAAACATGAATCGGATGTGTACTATGATTTTAATGGTTGTATTTAATGCATAAGTGACTACTAAGGATGCCATGTTAGGAGCTAGTTGTCGGCTCGACATAGGAAGAGGTAGAAGCTTATAGAGTTGGGGAAGATCATACATGGCCCCACGAATGGTATTAAGGAATATAACCCGTCATCCACGCAATTGTAACAAACTAGTCAATTAATGAAAGATAGCTAGGGAGTAGTGAAATCTAAGTAAACATGTTTCTCTCCATATAAGGTTTTTCTCACATTTTATTTTCTTGTTATTTTATTTTTATTGCATTTGTAGTTATTTGGGTTAGTTGACTAGCAATTAATTCCGCCCACTCTTCCAATACCTGAGATTTTTATTTGCTTTTAATAAAATATAAAAATACAAAAAGAATCATCCCTCACCTCTAGACCTAGTTTAATTAAGTTTTAATCCTAACGAACACTATTCCACAAGTAGAACGATCAATCCCCCGGCACTTACCACTACACTATACTACATCGGTCAGGTACACTGCCTGGTGGGGATTGCTGTAACAATTCGCAATTTCAGGTTAATTACTATTCCCGAAAAATTTCACTATTCACTTTTTACAATTCATTTTCCCGAAATTTGATTTTTATTTCATATTCTCGTATGATAAATCATTTCCATGGCAAAATAAAAGTTTGACACTCATCAGATCATTTTCGCGAAAGTTATTAAGGAAATACACGTTTTAGGGTAAAACGTCATTCATAAATTCTACGCACAACAAAACTCGACCGCGTTAATTTTCCCCGTATCAGAAAAATGTTTGATACACTTATGATTTATTTGAGAATAAATCATGACTGAAAAAAACGTGACCAAATAAACCCCGGCCGTGAAAAACAGGAATTTTCGTTTTTAAGCGCTTTTACTCAGCCGTAACCTTAGCCTATACCTGCACCGCGTTTCTAAGACGATTTGAGTTTTCACATTTTTGGAAAAAGTCAACATATTTTTCCCTCCTCCTTTGACCAAAAATCATTCCTTGATTTTTAGGCTTACGGTTTTATGTTTAAAAGACATTTAATACCAACCGACACTAGACTGAGCCCAGTCTAGACATTATAAGTCATTTTAAATCATTTTTATCCTATTAGAAAAGTAACATTTTACTTTTCTCAATTTTACACAATATTCGTACGTTTTACGTATTACGCGTTTTAGACCCGTGTTTCCAGTTTTAGCAGGGTTTTAGCACCCCAATGGAACCTACCACTCATTTTGTATTTTATTATGGAGTATAATGATATGTTTAACCATACTTTCAAGTTACACATTTTTACGATACCCGGTTTTACGTTTTGAGGCTTAATCATTTACGGTTAGCATTTCCCGGAGTCAAAACTAACTACATAAGTTGGATAATATCATCAAAGACCAAGTCATCCCTCCTTATCACATGCAAACCGCCATAGGGGGGGGGGATTCATCACCATGTGGCTTGATCTCATGCTAAGTACTCTTAGATGTTAACAAGTGTTGAACTTGTTCACCAAGTTTTGACTAAGTCTTCCATGTAACCTCCTCAAGCTACTATATAAGCCCTCCCCTCCTCTTCTTTATACGCCACACATCACACACACAAACACCATAACCTTAGCTAATTTACTTCCAATTTCATGCAAGTATCAAGTGCGACAACAACATAGAAACTCTAGTTTGGTTTTGATTCATCAAACTACTTCCAAACCCTAGAAACTTTGGTGATTTCTCTTGAGTTTGAATCTACTCAAGTCACCTCAACTTTCATCATCTCTCTTTTAAGAATACAAGTGTAGAAAGATTGCTTGAAGTGAAGTAGGGTGAAGCTTAAGTCTATCAAAGTCCTTACCTTACATGTTGACTTCCTTTCTTAATTGAAAGCCAACAGTTGTAAGCAAACTCTAATACACTTCCTTGCTTAAATATCATATTCATGCTATTTACATATCATTCATGCTATATATTGTCTTATGATTATGTCCATGATGTATAAAAATGAGTAAAACAAGTATTGGTATATATATGTTAACTTATGTTAGTTAAACAAGTAAACTAGTAACTTTCATGGTAAAATCTGACCAAAATGGTATAATTATGATATTGGACAATTACATATTGTAGTAGATGACTTAACAAGGAAAACATAGCAATTTGAACCACCTAAAACGAGTACACAAGTCAAAAGTTATGACCATTTGAAGTTACCAAAACTTTGCGGCAAAAACTGCCAAATGTTTCTGTGACAGAACCTTAAACACGAAAAAAGAGGCCCTTCTGGTCCGTTTCATGAAAAAGTTAAAGCACGAAAGTTGTCCGGAATCACGTTTTCTTCAAAAACTCAGGAGCACGTATCCAGAAAACCAATAACTAATGAGATTTTCTTCAGTTTCTTAACAGCTATTTTATATACCAAAGTCACTATATAATAGTTATGGTTTAATAAGACCAAGAGGTCTAATGACCTAAATTCAAGACCACAACCATGGCTAAAGCCAAGGTTGAGTCTCAAGACCATGGAACAATGACCAAAGGTCACGGCAAGGCCATGACTAAATGACCATATAAACTTACCTAGGCGAAAACATGAACTAAAGAGTTGGCGATAACTTAAACATACAATTTGGATTTACTTCATCTAAAGAACCATGAGATCTTACAAGTAATTGTCATACAAGATTAAGAAACTTACCCTAATAACAATCTTCATGTAAAAATAAACTTTCCTAAGTTTATTCAAATATTGGACATGTAACTTTTCGGATCAAAACTTATATATATATATATATATATATATATATATATATATATATATATATATATATATATATATATATATATATATATATATATATATATATATATATATATTTTATCAAATACTACAATAGTAGGGAGTCTCATGTGAGGAGTTCATTAAGTAAGCCGTCGAGATGAGTTGTGGATTTACGAATTAAAGTGTCCTGGCTCCTCGAACGTTTACTACATGACTTCTGAATTATGTCGGCCCGAACGGTAGTAAACGATATATAAACTATACATGTTTCATGAATCATTTATTTTCAAAGACTTACACTATACTAAGTACTACATCATGGACTAAATGCAAGACATATATAGGCAATTCTTCATATTCTTAGACATTATTCCAAACCTAAGTTGCAACAATTATTCTAGGTTGCTCGTAGAAGTTCTCACGGCATATCCATCATTCTCATTATACATCATCCAACTCACGGTGAGTTCATAGCCCGACTTTCCATTACTTAATTGTTTTACAAACCCTTGGGGGGAATACATGCTATTTTAAACCGAACATAATGCTTTTCAATTGTATGCTTGCCTGATTGTTTTATTATCACTAAGTACTATCCTTGCTAAAACCAATATCCCTTATTATGAACCATTTAATCACTAGTAATAGTGAGCGCGAATATTGTGAATAGGCCTATTGGGATTGACGAATCCCATTTGTATTGACTAAGTTCAAACAAATGCACTAATATTTGAGATTTAGGTATGTTAGCAAAGTACCTACCGGGATAACTCCGCCAATTGATATTGGTACCCGTTAACGTTTTTGTGTCATAAGCTTAGTGTATAATACATTTTATGGGCGTATAATAACGTAGCCTACCTGTTTTGTTTTCCAACCATGAGTATGAGTCTAATTAACTCATACTACCAACATATTGTGTTCAACCATTAAACAAACTCTATGAATATCACTCAACCTTTGTGTTGACCTCTTAAGCATGTATTTCAGGTCCATGATGATCAAGGATGGCACGGAAGGGCACGAATATTCAAGAGGGCTATAAATTTTATTATCATTCAAAAACTCATTTAATGTAAATTGTAAACATGGAACCATCTGGGACCTCATTTTGTAACCTCTGATATTTATATAATTTGAATGATAAACCTTTTAAAACGACTTAATTAGAGTTCGTTTTCTATTATTGTGACTATTGTGCCGTCGAGTAACACCCAGTTTGAATTCCGTTGCATCATGAATTGGGGGTGTTACAGATTTCAAGCTTCTCGAGATCCCTTGAGAGGTAAAACCTTTTGCGTAGGCGCAATCCCACGCATCAAGTTTTTGACGCCGCTGCCGGGGAATAGTTATTGCTTAAGTTGAAATTTCTTTTTATTAGGTCTACTTGCTAGATTCATTTCTAGTAAGATTTTTATTTTATTTTTATAGGTCTTCTTTAGTCTATCTTATTTCTTCGTTCCTTTGTTCATAACTATTACCATCCGCCATCATGGAAGGTGGTAATATCTTTGAACCCATCGACCCACCACAACCAAACCAACCTCCTAGACCCCGCACTTTAGGAGATTACTCCTGTCCTAGTCACCAAGGCTATCGAAACACTATTGAGCTCACCCAAGTAGCCAATGTGTCTCCCTTGCGGTCCAACACCATCCGGTTGGTGCAAAGCGGATATGCATTCCATGGACTTCGTTCCGAAGATCCTAATCAACATCTCAAGGATTTTCTCAAAATTGTAGATTCCATAGACCTTGATGTTGAAACTCGAGAGACGACCCGTGTTAGCCTTGCTATTTTATAAAAGATAACGTCACACATAAAGAAATGGACTAGATATCATACAAATAGTACTTTAGGGACTATTATTGTAATATAGGCAAACATGTGATGTAATGAGCCTATAAATACCCCTCATGACTCTCCATGAGGGGTGTGGGAAAGTGTCTGTATTGTTTCATTTTATTCATTTTAATATAAACCCTTTTCTCCACCTTTCTCTCTCTACTTTCTCTCTTTAGAATAATGATGTATTTCGATCAACCGCGACCTCCGGAACGTGTTTCTTGGATTCAACAAGTGGCATCAGAGCTAACCAGGGGCGATTCGTGGTGAGTTTGGGTGAAATCTCGCGGATTTAGGGCTATTCGTGGGTGGTTTTATGCTTTGAGCCCTAATCTAGCGAGTTTCTGGGTATTAGCGAGTATGTTAGCGAGTTTGGAATGTTTCCTAGCGAGTTTGGAAGATTTCTAACGAGTTTGGAAAGTTTTCTAGCGAGTTTGGGCAAGTTCTGGTGAGTTTGGAAGATTTCTAGCGAGTTTGGGAACCTTTCAGCGAGTTTGGGAACAATTTAGCGAGTTTGGGAACCTTTCAGCGAGTTTGGGAACCATTTAGCGAGTTTGGGAACCTTTCAGCGAGTTTGGGAACCTTTTAGCGAGTTTGGGTTACATTTAGCGAGTTTGGGAAGCATTTTTAGCGAGTTTGGACAAGTTTCAGCTAGCGAGTTTGGAAAGCTTCCATTTAGCGAGTTAGCCATTTTCCTTATCGTTAATTGAGTAAGGACTTTTCTTGAGCTTACCTAGTCGAAACTCTGCCCAAATTTCTTCAAGCCTCAAATGCTAACGTTAGGTTATCTTACCGAGTTAGGTGATCTTATCGAGTTAGGTGATCTTACCGAGTTAGGTGATGTTACCGAGTTAAGTGGTATTACTGAGTTAGGTGATCTTACCGAGTTAGGTGATCTTACTGAGTTTGGTGGTATTACCGAGTTTGGTCAACTTTACCGAGTTTGGGTTGATTTTCGAGCAATGGTTTCATGAGTTGAGTATGCTTCATATAGTTTGCCGAGTTAGGCTGGTCCAACCTTATCGTTTATCGAGTAAGGATTTCTTTTGGACTAATCTAAACGAAACTCTGCCGAAATTGACTTAGGATATCGAGTAACGAGATGGGATTTTGAGCAAGGACATATCAAAGGATTATTATATAAACAAAACCCTTACCTTATCGAATAACCTAATGTCTATATACCCTAAAACTTAACTGTCACCTTACCTAAACACATGAGATTATTGATAAATCAATCTTATAGATCATGATTCATTTCCTTCTTTCATTATCATCAACACCAATATATCTCAAATCACCTCAAAACACACCATGTATTGCTTAAAAGATCCTGATCAAGAATTACAATCAAATGACAACGGCTAGTATCAGATTTTTGAGGCTACGGAGTTTTTGTACGATATTGCTTATTTGGGTTTAAAGTTCATTTCAAGGGCATGTGTACTTATTTATCTCAAAGTCTAGGGGTGGATGGATGCATGACTTTCAGAGATACTTGTTTGGGCAAACACTGGTAGAGATAGTGATTAAGACTTGGATTATCTAGTTATACCTGATGTAAGGAGTTACATTGTAGTACTCACGGGTTATAACTATCACTTTAAGGAGTTACATTGTAGTACTCAATGTCACACGAAGTTGTGGATAGTTCAAGAGGCGAAGATTTCATATACTGTTTGCTTGTTTGAGTATATGGCACTATCTATGCTTAAAGGAGTTACATTGTAGTGCTCAGTATAGGTTCTTAGTCACACCTTCGTACAAGATTAAGTCACATATCTATGAGATGTTTACTTCATTCTCAGATTGGTTATATTGGGTTCTCTCCATACTGTGGTCATTTACTAGCTGGTTGAAATTTAAAGAGGTCGCTTAAAGGTTGAAGTGAAGAGAAGAGATTGTAGAATAAAGAGAGTCATATCCTATCAGCATATTCTCACAAATTATGCTTTCATGGTCTATCTACATTGCATCAGAAGTGTAAAGTACGGGTAATTTTGGCATGTACACACAATAGTATGATGATTTCGATACATCGCAACCATCAGGAGGGAGAAGAACATGCCAAAAGAAGTAGTGTTTCATCTCTAGTACGATTGGTTGATCGAGGGAATTGTGCTTACACTAGAACCGAAGAAGTACTAATGAAGTGTACATCGAAGCGTATTACCAACCTTCTGAGCAATACTATGTGAGTTATGCTATGATGCTCCCAGAACAACAACCATGGTGCAAACTCATTAGTATCTACCTTATCCGCTGCGAGATGAGAAGAGAGTTGTTTGTTAAGGAGGGAGCAGAAGAAAAAGAATAAAGGCTCACTAGTTAGGAGGGAGTAATAACCTAACCAGACCATTACAGTTGAAGTTCAGAGTTACAAAGACCTTTGTCGTCAGTGTCAAAGATCATACGCCGAGATCGTCGGAAGAGAGAACTTCAAGTCTGCCTCAGTATCTAGACTACAGAGACTCTGCGTTTCAACAACGTCAACATAGTTTACTATTGTTGTAATTTACATGTTTATGTGTTTATAGGTCTCATTGTATCCATTCATGTGTGACGATATCTTGGAGGGAGATTGTTAGCCTTGCTATTTTATAAAAGATAACGTCACACATAAAGAAATGGACTAGATATCATACAAATAGTACTTTAGGGACTATTATTGTAATATAGGCAAACATGTGATGTAATGAGCCTATAAATACCCCTCATGACTCTCCATGAGGGGTGTGGGAAAGTGTGTGTATTGTTTCATTTTATTCATTTTAATATAAACCCTTTTCTCCACCTTTCTCTCTCTACTTTCTCTCTCTAGAATAACGATGTATTTCGATCAACCGCGACCTCTGGAACGTGTTTCTCCGATTGCGTCTCTTCCAATTCTCTCTACGTGACCAAGCTAGTCAATGAATTGAGCGTTTACCCGCAGGATCCATCACCTCTTGGGATGATCTCACTACTCGTTTCCTTGCTCAATTTTTCCCACCGGGGAGAACCACCAAGTTAAGAAATGACATTTTGATGTTTCAACAACATCAAGGTGAAACTCTTTATGAAGCATGGACTCGTTTCATTGACTTACTCCAAAAAGTCCCTCATCATGGCATAGATCTTTGGCTCCAAGTCCAAATCTTTTATGACCATATCAATTTCTCCACAAGGCAAAACATTGACCAAGCGGCCGGTGGCAAGCTACGTGATCGAAGTGCAGAAGAATCATGGGAACTCATAGAAGATCTTGCTCTCTATGACAACGAAAGTTGGAATGATCCCCGTGATTTGAACAAAACGGTAAAGGCAATATCTTTGCCTTCAAACAATTCGAGCACTCCCAACCGTAGGATCATGGAACTTGAAGACCAAGTCAAGTTTCTCGTGAAATCCTACAAAGCTCCTAAACCTTCAAGCCAAGTGAACAAAATCACTTCATCATATGAATTATGTAGTGGTCCCCATGACACTCGTGATTGCATGGAACTCCCCGAACAAGCTTTTGCGGATTACGCATCCTCGCGTACCGACGGAGCGGGAGACAAGTGGTACACTTTCAAACCCGAGCCAAACCTTTATGGTGATTCATACAATCCCTCTTGGAAAAATCACCCAAACTTTAGGTGGAAAGAAAACCAAAATGCACCCCAAAAATAATTCTTCCAATCCACCTAATCGCTACCAATCAAACGGTCCACCCCCTAACCGTACTTTCAACAACGATCCTTCCAACAACTATGGTAGTACCAATAATTTTGAAGGGTTGATGTCGAAATTTATAGCATCTCAAAAAGCTCGTATGGCTAAGTTTGAATCCGAATTCAATCAACAACAAATGGAGATGACCAATAAAATTGACAACTTGTTGAAAGCCCTCAACAACCAAGTGTTGACATCACCAAACAAGGACAATAGGAACACAAGTAGTGGGACCCAAACCAAGGATCCCTCATCATCCAAGCATGTTCACTTTGTCAATGTTGTCACTATTAAACCAATCGATAGGGATAGGGGAGAAGATGATGGAGATAGAGTTGGAATTGATAGTGAATCTAAGAATGAGGATAAGAAAACCGAGGGAGATAAGGAAAATGGAGTAGATGATATAGTAGACTACTTCAATAGGTTACCAACTAAGGAAGAACGCGCATACCATAAGGATTTATTCGATGACCCCGAGACACCATGCGTCCTAGGTTCATCAATCATCAAAACAGGCAATCCCTCTAATATCAATATACCATGCAACATTGGGCATGTGCATGTGTGGAAAGCCTACATCGATCTTAAATCTCCCATAAACATTATGACTAGGATCCACTATAATTGGATAATGAAAAAGTAACTCGGACCTAGGATATTTTCCAACACGGGTTGGATGAGTAACTTTGTACGAAGGGTAAAGGGATTGCATGTTCTTGTGAGAAATTTCACATATGTTACCGATTTTGTGGTTGTAGAAGATATTCGTCTGGTAATAGATAGTTTCCTAACTCAAGTAGTGTTTGGAAAGCCATTCGTTGAAGCCTCTAAAATGAATTATGACCCATCCTTAGGGATAATTAGGTTCAAGGACGAGACCGATGAAGTAGCTGATAAGGTCGATGTCGGGCCCCCCAAAAATTATTTATAAGGAAGAGGGAAAGATACGGATACGAACCTAAATACCTAAGTATCACGGTAAGTATTGATCTCCCGGATTGTAGTTCTAAAGGAATGATGAATTTGAGACTCGCGTTTAAGTTCTTGTTGGATGCTTAGATATTGCAATTTTTTTGGGTTATATAATAATTATAGACTAAAGAAAAACTAAATGGAATCGTAATACAAAATACAACTAAGGAAAGCTAAGGAAAACTAAATAATAAACAACGAGAATAATTCTAATCTAAAGGGAAACTAAGGAAAACTAAAGCTGAGAGGCCACAACTACTAATATAGGGGGTTATTCATGTGAGAAATCTAATTTTTGTGAAAACGCGAGAACAAATCCTAGCCACTCATTTTATCTTCCTTAAACTTTTATCTAATAGCTATTATTAGCTAACTATTTTTTTTGAAAATTTTCAAAAATATTTCGAAAAAATTTCAAAAAAATTTCAAAAAATTTCGAAATTTTTTTTGAAAAATTTTCAAAAAATTTTTGAAAAATTTTTTTTTTGAAAAATTTTCGAATTTTTTTTTCACATGTGACGAATTTTTTTTTCACATGTAACGGAATTTTTTCACATGTGACGAAAAAAAAATTTACATGCAACGAAATTTTTTTTCACATGTGACGATTTTTTTTCACACGCGACAAAAAAAATTTCGTGAAATTTCCAAATTTTTTTTCACATGTGACGAAATTTTTTTTTCTCATGTGACGTAATTTTTTTTTCACATGTGACGATTTTTTTTTCACACGTGACAAAAAAAAAAAATTCGTGAAAATTTTCAAATTTTTTTTCACATGTGACGAAATTTTTTTTTCACATGTGACGGAATTTTTTTTTTCACATGTGACGAAAAAAATTTTTACATGCAACGAATTTTTTTTCACACGTGATAAAAAAAATTTCGTGAAAATTTCCAATTTTTTTTTTCACATGTGACAAAAAAAAAATTTCAGAAAAAAAAAATCGGAAAAAAGAAATTCGAAAATAAAAATTTGGAAAAAAAATTTCGAATTTTTTTTTCGAAAAAATTTTTTCGAAAAAAAAAATTTTGGAAAAAAAAATTTCGAAAAAAAAATTTCGAAATTTTTTCTTTTCGAAAAAAAAATTTCAAAAAAAAAAATTTTCGAAAATTTTTTTTTCAAAAAAATTATTTTTTGAAAAAAAAATTCGAAATATGTTTTTCGAAAAAAAAAATTTCGAAAAAAATTTTTCGAAAAAATTTTTCTTCGAATTTTTTTTTTGAAAATTTTTGATTTTTTTTTTTAAATATTTCAAAATTTTTTAAGAAATTTTCAAAAAGTTGATTAACTAATATTAGCCATTAGATTAAAGTTAAAGGATGATAAAATGAGTGGCTAGGATTGCTTCTCCCGTTCTCACAAAATTTATACTTCTCATTTGAACGCTTTACTATATATATATATATATATATATATATATATATATATATATATATATATATATATATATATATATATATGTTGAATCAGGATCAAGCCCAATCTAGGATATGATAACAATGATTGATTGCACAGCGGAATAATGATAAAGAACACAATCAAAGTTACCAACAAGGTTTTTCTTTTTAAACAATGATCCTCTATGGATCAATTTCACACCCACTAAAGGTGTTTTTCCTAGAGTTTTTATTCAAGAGGCGTACATAAAATAAAAGCCTAGTGTTCCTTTTATACACAAGGAACCCTAATACAATAATAAAATATAAAATAAATGCATATCACTACCTAAAATAGCTCATGCATATCCTAACAAACTAATTAATAACACGGAATAACTATATCCGTAGAAACATAATATGCTGAATCTCTACTTCAGCAGATTCACTTCTTCAGCAAAATTTGTCTCTTCAGCAGAATCCATCAGCAGATTCTTCAGCACAATTCTCTCTTAGCAGAATTCCCAACAATCCTCCCCTAATCTTGATGTTGACTGTGTTAACTTCAAGATTCCTGGATAAATCTTTGAACATATGAAGCTTGAGGATTGTAACATAATAAGTGTGCAGCAGAATATGAGAACTAGCAGCGACTGCTATAGCAGCAACTAGAAACCATCTTTGAAGAACAAGATACCATAAGCAACTCCTAAGTATGAGCAGCAACAGAACCAGCAGCAACAAGAGTAGATTTGATAAGCCTTTACCAAGTAGCTACTCACTCTTGGGCTAGCTAGTCCTTTGGTGGAATCATGACATCACCCTGGTGAACTAGTGACCAGTTCAACACTTAGAACATGAATCATCGGTGTGTTGAAATACCCTAATGATTTTTGGCAAATCATCACAGCCATAAACGGATTTGAGATGTCTTTATCTGTAGCCGTTTGCTCAGGACTAGCCAATCCTTTAGTTACCCAATAGGGCAGCAACCATGGTGAATTGATGACCATTTCAACTCTCAGCAATGAAGCATGGGTGAGTTGAGTACCCTATGGTTTTGAGCAAACCATTACAGCTATCAACGGAATTGATGTGTCTTTACCAAAAACCGTTTGCTTTTGGACAAGCCAACTCTTTGATGGAATGTCGTCATCATCATGGTGAGTTGATTACCATTTATAAATTTCCGCAGCCTTTACCACAAGCCATAATCTTGTGGGCTAGCCAACTCTTGTGTCAGTAAGACATGGTGAGTTGAGAACCAATTGTTGTGTGGTAATTAACCAAACACCAAAACCTGCAAACAAGAGAAAACAAAAACTATACAAATATATATATATATATATATATATATATATATATATATATATATATATATATATATATATATATATATATATATATATATATATATATATATATATTTTAATAGAAGAAAGAAAAAGAAATATGAAATATATAAAATATACCATCAATCAGCAGCAGGAACCAAAGAAAAATGTAGTGCCAACAGAAACACTAAGCCTCCCCTTAGGCTTATGAGGATCCAACAGCTGCAAAAATGGTTAGAATACAAAGAATACAACAATAAGCCTCCCCTTAGGCTTATGCCTCCCCTCAATCAATGCACCTGACAAAGACTATTGTTCTTGGGTACCCAGAATGAACCTTTACTTTTAGTTTTCCAAGAACAACCTGTTGAGGGCTTAACACCAGTATCCCATCTTGTCCCCCACCCCATATACATTGGGTCAAAATAACTAGGCCAAAAACCAGTCTGAAAGTAAGTGCTAGTAGGTCTATAAAATGGTCTAGCAACATGTCTTTTCCAACCGGCTGGAAAAGGTCTGCCGGCAGAAACTGGCTTACCAGCAGGAACTGACTTATCAGCAGAAACTGATTTATCAGCAGGATTGGATCTGCTGGTTTTTACATGTGCTTGTGGAACATATGGAGTGTTAGAAATAGAAGTGACGATCATTTATTAAGTCATTGAATCTTGTAACTATAGTGTAATAGTCTTGTAGTTTAGTTAAGGGTAAACGGGCTTGGTTTAATTTAATATTGTATTAGGTTATGTCTAGTTCATTACAAAAGCCCAAGCCCGGCCCATCTTCTTATCTCACCTATAAATACCTCCAAATGCTCTCATTTGGAGGTGTTGCTTCTAGGGTTTCTATGTGTATTTCCTTCTTTCTCTCTCTAATCTAATACATCTTTCTTTCTCTCTCTAGAAGTTACCATCTCTCTCTCTCTCTCTCTCTCTCTCTCTCTCTTTCTCCCCCCTCTCTCTCTCTCTCTCTATCTCTCTCTCTCTCTACTTATCTCTTCTTTATCTTCAATAATCTTTATACAAACTTGTGTTAGATATTGTTTCCAAGGGTCCTACAATTGGTATCAAGAGCCTAGGGATAATTTTAGGTTGTCTTAGATTGTTTTTGGGTGAAAAAATCGTGTTTTTTGGTGGAAAAAAATCGGATCTGGTACTGTTCATTGGAGTGTTTTCGAGTTTGGATTTGATTTTTTTTCGAGTTTGAAAATAGTTTTCGAGTTAAAAAATATTTTTTCGAGTTTGAAACATTTTACCGAGTTAGGAAGACATTTTACCGAGTTAAGAAAAAAGTTTCCGAGTTAGGAAAACATTTTTCGAGTTAAGCAAAATTTTTTCCGAGTTAAAGAATTTTTTTTTTTTCGAGTTTGAAAAAAATTTTCCGAGTTAGGAAATATTTTTTTTCAAGTTTGAAAAATTTTGTTTCGAGTTTGACAATTTTTTTCTTTTCGAGTTTGGAATATTTTCGAGTTTGGATAAAAATTTCGAGTTTGGAAAAATTTTGTCGAGTTTGAAACAATTTGTCGAGTCTGAAAAAATTTTCGAGTTTGAAATTTTTTTTCGAGTTTGTAAACATTTTTCGAGTTACAATTTGGCGAGTTAGCCTTTATACCTTATCATGCATCGAGTAAGGATTTCTCTTGTGTGTACCTAAACGAAACTCTGCCGAAATTTCTTTAGGTTATCGAGTAAGCTTATTCCAATATCGAATCTTTCAACTTCACCAAAACATCCAATCCTTTCAAACAACCTTTATTATCTTTTTAAGATCCATCCATCTACACAAGTTTTTTTTTTTTTTTTTTTTTTTTTTTTTTTTTTGAATCATTATTACAGGAGACTAAACTTTCAATTTTTACGCGAAATTCAAATTTTGGTATAACTATGAAAATTTTGGCCCAAAATTCAAATTTTTAGGCCAAAATTCGATATTTTTGGGTAAAATTTGGTGTCAAAATTTTTCAAAACTCAACTTTTTCTTGGAACATTAGGATTGCATTCTATAGTGATTTTCAAAATTCTGAGTGAAAATTTTTCAAAATAAATTTTGGAGGGAAACGTAGTTCTCACTCGGATAATTAGAATATTGTTTTAATTAAGCTTCACGTTCATGGAACCTCTCAAAAAATTCTTTCCATCAATGGACATGGAACCTATCAATGGAAACTTCATCTTTATGGCAAATCATCAAACAACAACATCAAGCAGTGATATTGGCAATAATGACAATGTTAATGCTATGACGACGGTTGAAAAGATCCAGTACTTGATAATGCTTGCCAATAAAGAAGAAATGGGAATACCGTTGACTGCTGAGGAAAATGAGTTTCGAGCTACAACAAGAATTAATGACAATTCAGCATATCTCAATGAAACCTACAACTTTATGGCAAATCAGCAGGTAACAACATCAACCAGTGATTCTGATCTTCCTCCTACTTATGATTCAGATCCATTCCATGAGGTACCAAATTATGGTAACAATGCTAATCCGTTTGCTCATGAGAAGCCACATTATGTGCCATCTGAACCTAATTATGAAACATATGTGGGGGAACAAGTTAATAGCAATGTTAACTATGAAACTCCAGATATGGATCCTAATGGAGTTCAAGTTGCACAAAATGGTGCTAATGATGAGGAAACCCGTGCTTTCTTTGAATCATTATTGAACAAATTTCGTATTGAAATTGAAAATGTGCAAAAGGTCAATCGCGATGTTAAAGCTGCGAATGTTAAATTGACCGCTGAGCTTGAGAGTTACAAGCAAAACGTTAAAGCTTTTGAGTTTCATAACGAAAGATTGTCAGAATTAGAAACTGGTTATCAAAATTCCGTTTCAAGGGAAAAACATTTGCAACTCAAGTTTGATACACTTGATGTTAATTCTTTTAAGAAGATAAAATCTTTAAACGCGGAAATTTCTGATTTACAAAACCAACTTTCTAAACAAAAAACAGCTTATACCAATCTTGAAAAAGAAAGGGATGAGTTGAAAAAGGACTTTGCAAAGAAAGAAGACAAACTTTTGGAAGAAATCGTAGAGTCAGAACACATGATTGCACATTTAGAAGAATTAGTGGTTAAGTCGGGTCAGTCAAGTCAAACAATGAAAATGATTTCAAATCAAACTAATCCGATTTACCATACGAAACATAAAGTGGCTCTTGGTAACAAAACTCCTTGTAATCTCAAGAAAGCTCAGCAGGAACAAAATGTTTTGTATAATGGTAATGTGATTTACACCAAACATGATCCTCCCGTCGTTCGGGATTTTGTGGAAACAATGGAACTGGTCGAAGAGAGCATTACTAAAATGAAACAAAAGGATTTGAAACCCATTGATTACAACAAATTGAACAAACTTTCGGGAATTACTTTTGTTCCACAAACTGAACCATCTGTGTTTTCCATAAAACGACCATTCGCGAAATTCTTGTCTAAAAAGAAAGTTGTTTCCAAATCTCTTTCAAAAATGGAACAAATGTCCTCTAACAACACTTTTAATACAAGTGAGGCTGGAGACATTCTCGATGACGTTAAAAAGAGAATTCAAGAACTTCAAAATATTGTTGAATCTAAAACTACCATCAATATTAACAACTGGCATTCTAGTTTTCATATCGAACAGAAAAAGGTGTTTCAAAACGAAATTACTATCCCACTGAATAACATCAGTGCGAGGGTAATCCATTTTGAACAAGCTTTCCTAAAAGAAACGGCCGACTTTGTCAAGGACCACAAATCCCTGGTAAACGAAGCTAATGATACTCGTGAAAACATGAATGTTTTGGAAAGGTTAAATGATTCTCTCTTTGAAGCTGTTATGACTACTGATATCATGTCCATCATTTTACAAACATATTCTGTTCAAAATGATGAAAGACTGAGAGCTGAGACCTCTGAAATTGTTTCCAAATATGAAAATGCTCTTGTAAAACTTGAAAAAGAAAACATGTCATTTTTCAAACAACTTGATCGAAAATCAGAGGAATGCAAGTATGACAAATTGTCGTATGAGCATGCCTACAAGGACATGAAAGAGCAAAATGATCTTTTGAGAGCTCAACTTGTAAGGATTAAAGGGAAGAGTGTGGAAACTAAGTTTGCAAAACCATCGACTTCGGAGAAACCAAACGTTTCAAACACGGTTCAAAAACCAAAAATATCAATTTCAAGGTTTGCTCCAAAAGTCGATGAGAAAAAGGATTTGTCAAAACCAGTCACTCCACAACCCTTGCCCAAGGAAAAGGTAATGGAAAAGTTTGTTGAAAGAAACAAAAATGTGATTTCACCTGGCTCTTCTAGGAATAGTACACCAAATGTGACCACAAAATCTGTAAAGGAATCTGTTGGTTCTAATGACATGGTCCAAAATCACCATCTAGAAGAAGCTAGAAAAAAGGCACAACGTCGAAAAGACGGAATTTTAGGCTCAAAACCTAGTGTGATGAATTCTACAAGATTCCAAAGCACTGCTAGTAGTAGTAAACCATTACCTAGGAACAATCAACAAAATACTAGGGATTGACTTGCATCTAAGAGTAGTGGCACAAAAGAGAATGCTAGGAATATAGAATGCAACACAAAGAATTCCAGGGTCTCATCGAACTACAAACAATTTCCAAAAGACTGTAGTGACAAAGTTAAAGTTGCTGTGTTAAACAAGAATGTTGAATTTGTCTGTCCTACATGTCAAAAATGTATTTTTTTTCATCTAATCACGATGCATGTATTGCACAATTTATCAAGAAAAGAAAGTCAAGTGTCAAGACACAATCCACTAAGACACCAAATCGAAACAAACCCGTTGAGAAGAAGCAAGAGGTTACGAAACCTAATAGGTGGATACCGAAAGGATGTAGTTTTTCCAAGACTGAGACTTCCGCTGCATCTGATAAGGGAACTACGTCTAAATCTTACCTTAGGTGGATTCCCACGGGAAAAGTTTTTAAAACAATTGGTCTTAGATGGATTCCCACAGGGAAGATTTTTGATAGTTGCACAAAGACTAATGATAGTGTTCATCATCATGATAAGGATGTAGAAACCACTACAACCATTGAAAGTGAACACCCTCAATGTGAGGAAACATGTACTTCTAACACTGTTATTCGTGCAAATTCTTCTTCTGTGGATGCAGGTACTTGTGCAAGTGATGAGGGTTCATACATCCAATGTGGTAAAGACGAACTTTACGCCAACATCGCATGTGGACATCCTTTTCTAACTCCACTCTTAACTCCACTTTTACTTGTCCAAGCTTAATTTTTTTTCTTTCTTCAATTCTTCTTTGTATATATTTTTTTTGAAAAACAAAATACGAAACTTGAAAAACCATCAAAAACAAAATACAAAAATATAAAATTTTTCAAAAATCCAAAAACATTATAAAATCACAAAATCCAAAAATATTCTTCTCACGACATGTCTCTTGTATAATCGATATTCTGTACGTATCTAGAAATGTCATTCAACAATGATACGGACATCTACAGATGCTTGAGCGAGAGTTTTCGAAAATGTTTTCTAAAACATGTCGTTTCTCAAAAGTTTCTTTACAATGGCTTGTAAGTACTTCAGCTTACAACCCGTGCTTCAAAGTGAAATCTTTTCAAAATTTAAGTCCGGGTATAACAACTCGAAAAGATTTCAAATAAGGACTTAATCTAATGGCTTCTGGACACATCAGTTCAGGACCCGTGCTTCAAAGAAAGGAAAGTGCTTAATCATACAAAGATTTCAAATATTTTTTGAGCACTTATCCTAAAACGAAAACCACACACTTATCTGGCTTGAGTTTTCTTTAGAAAAACATTCAAAATCTTTAAGCTCAAGACCATCATTGTTGATCTATTCATAAATTAGATTTTCAAAATTCTCTTACATTGTAGCACCACCTTTTCAAGATTTTTCAAAAAGTTTTTCAAAATCTATCAAAATCGGTGCTCATCATCAACATGACTTGTGTATACCTTACAGTGCACAACTCAAGTTTTCAAAGAAAGGAAAGTGCTACGCAAAAATGATTTTCATCAACAAAGTGCACTCATCCTAAAAATGGACACTGTTGTACGCCTCAGTGCGACATTCCTATTCAAACAAAGAGAAGTCTTTGTTTTTCCAAAAAACCTTGATGCAAAATTCAACAAATCTGAAACTTCTTTCTCTTTCAGAATTGTGCTTCAAGAAGACTCCTTCCCTCTAATCCTTAAAAAGTTTAACATTCTCAAAAACATATGCAAGTTTTGAGGGGGAGTATTTCACTAAAACAAAATAGTTCCGAATTCATGCAAAATGAAATCTGTCTTTCTCTCCAAAAAGCTTTTTCTTAATCGGTTGATATAAAAAATATCACAATATGCAATTTTTGAGGGGGAGAAGACATGATTAAAATGTGATCAAAGATGTTTAAAGATTGTGACTGAATCTCAAGAGAGCTCGACTCAGATAGTACCAATGAATTGACGAAGCTTTAAATGTCAGTAATCGAAAAGACTTGTCCTGGACGGGTAATAATTTCAAGCTAGTCTAACTAGTGATGTAAGCGTGTCTCGAATAGGACTTGTCTGAGTAGAATGTACCGTATCGAGAGACTTTCTTTGGACTTGACCAGGACGGGTAATAATTTCAAGCTAGTCAAACTAGTGATGTAAGCATGTCTCAAGTCGGTCATGTTCACTGAAAGTGGATCAATTCAAAAAGTGCAAACTCCTCACACATGTGCAAATTTCTTAAAAATCTATGAGCACATGTGAAGGGGGAGTCCTTCAAACGAAACAAAAACTCTCAAAGTGTCAACAAAAATGTGTTTATATTCATAAACACTTTGAGAGATTTTCATAAATGGTTTCATGGCAATTATAGGATAGTCATGGAGTTATAAGGTGACCAAGGTTAGGGAAAACCGTCCTATGATCCGCCAGCACCGGAGGGATCTACCCAAGGACAATTCCAATAGATTAGAATTAGAAGTCCTTAGGTATGATTGAAAAAAGGAGAAAATGAGAAAGGAGAAAGAAGGGGTTGAAGAATTAAAAAGAAAAGTTATGAAAAAGGGTGAAAAGAAATAGCCCTCCATATGTTCAACCTTAGGGCATACACCGGGTTCAATTCATATGCTACTGGTTGTTGTTAAGGTGACACCGGTATTGAAGATAAAGACATCATGGACCCAGTGACGCACTGCACTAAACCTTCTTAACCACTCAAGTTCTCTTAAAAGAGCTTGTTTCATTCTCACGGGGAACCGGCGTAATCTATCGACCTGTCTCTTAGAGATGGTTGATATTCAAGCAGGAGACCTCTCCCTAATCTCCGCATAGGAAACCAAATGTGCACTTATCGAGTCTAGAGCCCCGAGATTCATCAAAAGATCTCATAGGAAAACATGATATTTCTACACTGGTTGTTCATCATTAAGGACGCCAGATGTAAACTTAAGAGTCCTATGCAGATCTTAGCAATCTGCCAGAACATTTATGAGAGGATTCACTTTTGTGATTCTCAATGATTGAATGGAAATTCCTGCCAGGGTCAACATCAATCAGCCCTGACAGCAGGTCACTTCGGTAATTCTTTATGGGTTACGCTTAGTGTTCGCGGTGGTTTCAAACGGTCTACAGTCGTGGAGTGATCCCCAGCGACTCACCCAGTCATTGAGCTACTTAGTAGGTCTCGTAAGCTCTTTCGGGAGTATCTGACATGGGAACGGCCATGGTAAGGATTAGAAGGAGTCTTCACACTATGCTGTTGACGATCTCTAATTCCTTATCTATAAGTACCGGTTGATTTATTGCTAACTGTTTACCTGCAGCTATACATCATCTCCATAGCAATAGATTCCACATGCTCATACATGCATCACAAAGTCAAAGGAAAGTTCTCACAAAGATCAAAGGATAGCAACAGTCAAAGAAAGATTCTACGCCATAAAGAAGAATCTACAAAGTAAAGTGACAAAGATCAAAGTGAAAGAACGGAAACAACAAATGCATGTATCATAAAGACTGAAGACGTATGAGCATGTTGGAATGGCGGACAACCACCAAAAACAAAGAAGTGACGAGAGGCAGATGACACTACATCACAATCTGCAACGAAAGAACAAAGTACGATGTAAAGTCAATTATCAAAGATCACAAAGCATGAAGGAACAAAGACTAAAAACTATTCTACAAAGACTCAAAGTTCAAGACAACAAGCTTCAAAGTTCAAAGATCAAGATCACAAAGAGAGTTCTCAATGATCACCCCTTAGGGGGAGATTGTTAGCAATAGAAGTGTTGATCATCAATGGAATCAAAGAGAGATCTCAATGATCGCCCCTTAGGGGGAGATTGTTAGAAATAGAAGTGACGATCATTTATTAAGTCATTGAATCTTGTAACTATAGTGTAATAGTCTTGTAGTTTAGTTAAGGGTAAACGGGCTTGGTTTAATCTAATATTGTATTAGGTTATGTCTAGCTCATTACAAAAGCCCAAGCCCGGCCCATCTTCTTATCTCACCTATAAATACCTCCAAATGCTCTCATTTGGAGGTGTTGCTTCTAGGGTTTCTATGTGTATTTCCTTCTTTCTCTCTCTAATCTAATACATCTTTCTTTCTCTCTCTAGAAGTTACCATCTCTCTCTCTCTCTATCTATCTCTCTCTCTCTCTCTCTCTCTCTCTCTCTCTCTCTCTCTCTCTCTCTACTTATCTCTTCTTTATCTTCAATAATCTTTATACAAACTTGTGTTAGATATTGTTTCCAAGGGTCCTACATGAAGGAATATTATTAACATTGGTCCACATTGGTCTAGGTCTCTTTTGGTCAGCACACACACCCATTCTCTTCTCATGAAAATCACAATCTTTAATGAGATGAGACTTACTACCACACACAAAACAAGTTTTCTTCTTAACATTACTTGCCTTTTTATTAAAACATCCATTCTTATTACAAGAAGTCCTAGAATTGTATGTATTCTTATCAGATTTATTACAAGTGAAACTAGGTAAATCTTGAACAACAATGGGTTCTTGTTTGGGTGCCCTAACTGTGGATTCAATCTCAGCTTTACTCTTAGATGTAGAAACACTAGAAGTAGATGCAAAGGAGGTAGACTCAGTAGAATTGGACTCTGAGCTTTTGACACTAAAAACACTGGGGGAAGGGACATTGACCTTTGAAGACTTGTCACTTGAATCAGTGTCTGGTAAGTCAGTAGACTTTTTGCCATATAAATGGTGTGATCCATCAAAGTCAACAGTTATGGACAGGTCAGTGGGAATGTGTTCTCCTCTAATAGGTCCAGGTACAGCATGTAAATTACATTCTTTTACGTAGTTAGCTAATCCTGCTGGTGTAGATTTACCTAGGTCATTCCTAGCTTCTAAACCAACATATTTTTTAAATCCTAAACCTATTCCAGAGTTCACAGCCTGACTACCATAAAGTACACTAGCTAGATTATCACCTGATATTAACCATTGTTTATTTCTAGCTATCTCTTTATCTAGTTTCTCTTGCAGCACTAGATTTTCTAAAACAACATCAGCTTTTTCTTTCTCAGTACGCCTTAAATCAATCTTAGCACATTCAAAGTCACTTTCTAAGACTCTTATCTTTTCTTCATATTTAAGCTGATTCTTTTGAAACCATACCTTTTGTCTTTCTAAAGTTTTTAAAGCCTGTTTGTAAGCCTTAACTTCTACATAACATTCATTATATTTAGGTTTCAATTCATCATAAGCTTCCTTAAGTTCATTATATCTTTCACTACAACCAAAGACACAATTATGTACCTGAGAAGGGAGTCCCATCAGTGCAAATTCTTCAGTCTTGGATATAGTGCAAGCTTCCTTTCTCATCTTCTTGGATTCAGCCTTTCCACCATACCTTGCTTTGATTGCATTCCATATATCACTTGCATCATCCATATAATGGAAATCTGCTACATGATCAGCAGGAATAGATTTAAGCAAGGTAGTTCTTGCCTTTGATTCCCTTTGTACAGCAATGTGTTCATCAGCAGTCGTTGGAGGAAGAATAATGACATTTCCATCTTGATCTCTTCTATGCCTTTTCAAGCTATTGCCATTTTGAATCACCTTCCAGATATTCATATCATTTTTCATGATCCATTGTTCCATTTTCTTAGCCCAGACCTCATACGCATCATTCATCAAATAAGGAAACATTGGAACATCCCTTTCATTGTCACATTGTGCCATTTTAAAGAAACGAGCAACAGAAACAAAGTGTAGCAGCAGCAGAAACAAATTATGCTGATCAGCAGAAATGAAAATTACCAGCAGCGAACCAAGAGCAGCAGAATCAACTAGTACTAAATTGAACAAGGACAGCAGCAACAAAACATAAACTAATCCAATAGTAGCAACACATGGATAGCCCAGTAACCAATCAATCGACAATTCCTTTATTATACCACACGGACTAACCTTAAATATTGCATCGATACCGACCCATCATAACACAATATCAATGACCACCGACCAATTAAAGGGGTAAACAACAATCTTGTTATTCAAGTACCACTGACCAATCACTATCAAAGCTATTATTCAATTCTTGTGCAAATCGTCAAACACCATAGCCCCACATATGTATGGAATTGTGAATCAATAGCAGCAACAATAAATTGAAAGCGACATATCACTATCAATATTATAATCGACCTATGAATGATAAATAATCCGTCCCATGATGAAGCAAATAGACCAAAACCTCAACCAATGATAATAGCACAAAAATTAATAATCAGCTGCAACAATAAAGATTAAAGTAAACCAATGACCAATGAATAAACTCTTGTATTATAATGAAAGCGACAGATCAGGTACGAAATTATCACAGACCAATTCAATGCACAAGATCCCCACGTTTCATATAATAATCAGCATAAAAAAAAATAACCAATCAGATCTCAAATTGTCTCTTCTCCCATCACAACAAACGAATACCCAATCTCGTTAATTCTCGAATCCGTAACAATCAATAAGCAATAAACAGCCAATTGTAAATTTTGTTGCACTTCGAGAAACCAATATAGCGTTACCAATCACCAAATAATATCCATTGTCTCATTAATTCATTCAATATAAATTCTACGACACAATGATGAGGGACCAACCAATCAGAATTTGACCAACCAAACAAAGCGCCCTATGATCATTTATTTACTCGACTGTCCCACAATTAATTCTCATGCAATAAACTCATTCACATGAATAATCGTTTAAATTATTAATAAAGAATTGTGATATCAAAACTGACCTTCTTTTGCATCGCCAATCAGAATCGATAAAAAATTAATAATTAACGATTACCTTATAAAACAAATCGACAATATCTTCTCCACACTGCTTTATTTTTCGACAACCAATTTAATAAACCGAGCAATAAAACCTTGAAACCCTAGATATCAAGCCCCCTCGCTCTGATGCCAATTGTTGAATCAGGATTAAGCCCAATCTAGGATATGATAACAATGATTGATTGCACAGCGGAATAATGATAAAGAACACAATCAAAGTTACGAACAAGGTTTTTCTTTTTAAACAATGATCCTCTATGGATCAATTTCACACCCAGGTGTTTTTCCTAGAGTTTTTATTCAAGAGGCGTGCATAAAATAAAAGCCTAGTGTTCCTTTTATACACAAGGAACCCTAATACAATAATAAAATATAAAATAAATGCATATCACTACCTAAAATAGCTCATGCATATCCTAACAAACTAATAAATAACACGGAATAACTATATCCGTAGAAACATAATATGCTGAATCTCTACTTCAGCAGATTCACTTCTTCAGCAGAATTCCCAACAATATATATATATATATATATATATATATATATATATATATATATATATATATATATATATATATATATATATATATATATATATATATATATATATATGAGAAGGAATATACTTGTTTGGATATGGTTGATTCTTAGTGATGACTAATTGGTAATTTGGATTGAATGATTAATAACTTAAGATAAGAAATTTGACCTTTGGATTAAATTAAATGATAAATCAAATTTATTGGTCACCGGTTCCGTTTACCCAATGAACTTGAAAAAGAAAGTAATTATCCAAACTAAGGGTGAGCAATTGGACCGTTTAGACCGGACCGACCGACAAAACCGACCGGACCGACCGAAGGACCAACGGTCCGGTCTCGGTCCGTGGTTTTTCCTTATTTCGGTCTCGGTCCGGATCAGTCCGGTCCGGTCCGGCTTACAAACCGGATATTTAGCCTATTTGGACCGGACCGACCGGACCAGACCGGACCGAGAGCGGGCCGACCACATTCGGTCCGGTCTCGGTCAATGGTTTTTCTCAAACTCGGTCTTCGGTCCGATCCGGTCTTGGCCGGTCCGATCCGGTTTTTAGACCGTGATCACCCTTAATCGAACAACAATAATCCACATCATACTCCTTAAAAGTTGACATTTTTAAAATAATATTTTTGGATTATCGTCTAAATCAAAAGTCTCAACTTAAATTATAACCATCCATTCCTAATCACTACATAACTACCACATTAAATCAATTAATCACCAAACAAGCATATAAATAAATCTACTCTAACATCGTAATATCGCTAAAAAAATAATAATAAAACTAAACATGACAAAATTTAATTAAGCAAAACATGGCAATTAACAAAATAAAACAAAAGTAAAGAAAAGGATAGGAGAGCACCGGATATGGATTAAGCGTACCGGCGACGATAAGGACACTCAACTAAAAACCGCATCCAAACGCTCAATATACCCAAATACTCCATAATACCCAATAATTATCCTTAACATCTCCTTAATAAACCTTAATCTTCTTTTAATCTTCCAAAGCTTGAATCTTTATGTGAGTATAGAGTGAAGTGAGGGATAAAGTTTGCAACTTTATATTGTAAAAGAAAAGCTTAAAATTTGATTTCTAAAACTATTTTGGCACTAAAAATGTAAAAAGTTTAAAACTTTAATTAAAAGACATGATAAAATTGAGTTTTTAAACTAAAAGATACAAATTTTATGAACTTAAAAGGGAAAATGATAAAAAAAATACATTGAACTTGACACTTTTTACCATTGTATGTTGCCAATTATTTTTTTACCATTGTAACACAAAACTTGACATTTTTTTTCATTGTATGTACAATGTGTCGCATCGTTAGTCCTTTACACTAACGGTCGTTAGTAAATAACTTAAAATTCCGTTTTCTTCCGATTTTACACGTTTTCTACAGTTTTTTTTCGTTTTCGTCCATTTTTTTCCGTTTACGCCCGTTTTTTTACGTTTTCACCCGGTTTTTTACGTTTTCTTTTTCACCTATTTTTTAACGTTTTCGCCCGTTTTTTTTTACGTTTTCTTCCGTTTTTTTAACGTTTTCTCCCGTTTTTTTACGTTTTCGCCCGTTTTTTTACGTTTTCGCCCGGTTTTTACGTTTTCGTCCGTCTTTTTTACGTTTTCGTCCGTTTTTTTTACGTTTTCGTCCGTTTTTTTATGTTTACGCCCGTTTTTTTATATTTTCGTCTGTTTTTTTAAGTTTACGCCTGTTTTTAAACGTTTTTGCCCCGTTTTTAACGTTTTCGCGTGTTTTTTTACGTTTTCGTCCATTTTTTATGTTTACGCCCGTTTTTTTACGTTTTCGCCTGGTTTTTACGTTTTGTCCTTTTTTTTACGTTTATCCCGTTTTTTCACGTTTTCTCCTGGTTTTTACGTTTTTGTCCTTTTTTTACATTTACGCCCGCTTTTTTACGTTTTCACCTGGTTTTTTACGTTTTTTTTTCCGTTTTTTAACGTTTTCGCCAATTTTTTTACGTTTTCGGCCCTTTTTTTACGTTTTCGTCCGTTTTTTAAAGTTTAGCCCGTTTTTTAACGTTTTCGCCCGGTTTTTACGTTTTCGTCATTTTTTTACGTTTAAGCCCCCTTTTTTTACGTTTTCACTCGGTTTTTTACGTTTTCTTCCGTTTTTTTTTACGTTTTCGCCCGTTTTTATACGTTTACGCCCGTTTTTTACGTTTTCACCCGGTTTTTACGTTTTCTTCCATTTTTTTATGTTTACGAAAACGAAAACTAAAAGGAAAACGAAACTAAAAAACGTAAAAACTGGAATAAAACGAAAACAGACGAAAACGAAAAAACGTAAAAACTTGGTGAAAACGTAAAAAAATGGGTGTAAATGTTAAAAAACGGACGAAAACGAAAAAAATGGACGAAAACGTAAAAAAATAGAAGAAAACGTGAAAAACCTGGTGAAAACGTAAAGAAACGGGCGTAAACGTAAAAAAACGGACGAAAACATATAAAAAACGGAAGAAAACGTAAAAAAACAGGGTGAAAACGTTAAAAAACGGGCGTAAACGTAAAAAATGGGCAAAACGGTTAAGAGATGGAAGAAAACGTAAAAAACCGGGTAAAAACGTTAAAAAATAGGCGTAAACATAAAAAATGGACAAAACGGTTAGGAGATGGAAGGAAAAGAAAAAAACCGGGTGAAAACGTTAAAAAACAGGCGTAAATGTAAAAAAAAACGGACAAAACGGTTAAAAGATGGACGAAAACGTAAAAAATGGGGTGAAAACGTTAAAAAAAGGGCGTAAACGTAAAAAAACGGACGAAACGGTTAAAAGATGGAAGAAAACGTAAAAAACCGGGTGAAAACGTTAAAAAACGGGCGTAAACATAAAAAAGGGGCGAAAACGTAAAAAATTGAAGAAAACGTGAAAACCGGGCGAAAACGTAAAAAACGGGCGTAAAAGTAAAAAAGACTGACGAAAACGTAAAAAAAACGGGCGAAAACGTAAAAAACCAGGTGAAAACGTTAAATAACGGGCGTAAACGTAAAAAAATGGACGAAAACGTAAAAAAAACGGAAGAAAACGTAAAAAAACGGGCGTAAACGTAAAAAACAGGCGAAAACGTAAAAAATGGGCGAAAACAAAAAAAATGGTAGAAAACGTAAAAAACCGGGTGAAAATGTAAAAAAGGGCGTAAACGTAAAAAAACAGACGAAAACGAAAAAAACAGAAGAAAACGTGTAAAATCGGACAAAAATGTAAGAAAATGGATGAAAACATGTAAAATCGGAAGAAAACGGAATTTTAAGTTATTTACTAACGACCGTTAGTGTAAAGGACTAACGATGCGACGCTTAGTACATACAATGACAAAAAATATCAAGTTTTGTGTTACAATGGTAAAAAAAATAGTTGGCAACATACAATGGTAAAAAGTGTCAAGTTCAATGTTGTTTTTTTTTTTTTTTTTTTTTTTTTTTTTTTTTTTTTTTTTTTTTTCATTTTCCCAACTTAAAAGACTAAAAACGATGAATTTTATAAAAAGATTTAAACTTTTGAAGTTTTTAATCAATAAAAATCCTAAAGACATAAACTTTATATAAATTAAACTAAGATTAAGCAACTAATAGGCTAACGACAAAAGTAATTAGAGTAAAACATTAAATTTTATAAAAACTTAAACATGAACCACACTTATAACACTTACGTGTGTTTTAGTACAAAAAGTAACTTGGGAAAACTTGCATCTTTAATTAAGAGTAAATGACATTTAATATGATAGTAAGAATTAAAAAAAAAAAGGTTGCGTTTGATAAAAATGAAAAGATGATCCAAAGTTACGAATACATTCAATGCTAATCATAAACATAATATGAATTTAATGAAATAAAGGATGCAGAAACTTAAATGTGATCCCCTTTGTTGCTGCGCTACTCAGTTCCTTAAATAATCTCGGATGAACAGACCGTTGAAGGCTTTTTTTCTTTTCTAACTGTTGTAATATTTCTTGACCGTTTATAGCCTTTGGTGGACCCACAAAGAATAATAGCTACTAAAAGTTTATAAGAACGGGGTCTACTACCCCTTCTGCAAACCCTCCCTATGGGGTAGGGTACTGTTCATGTACGATTTTTTTTTTCTTTGTCCATGTTTATAACTTTTTGTCCATGTTTTTTTTGAAGTCATGTTACTACACAAGCTCAGATTAACTCTTTGTCCATGTTTTTTTTGTTCCAAGTGCATGCACATATGCAGTATTGCACACAAGCACATATGCAGTATTGCACACAAGTTCAGATTAACACAATCATCATCGCCAATTTTTTTGTCCAAGTGCATAAGCACATGTGCAGTATTACACAAGCAGTATTACACAAGCTTGCACACAAGTATTTAGCACACAATAGGCTCAGATTAAGACAATCATCATCGCCGATTTAGAATTTTTTTGTCCAAGTGCATAAGCACACAAGCAGATTGCACAGTGATAAAATATCAACAAGTGTTTATAAAACAAGTGTTTGGCTCGGATATGAAGGTTGCAAAGTGATAAAATATCACTTTGCCATGCCTTTCGGTTTTTAGAAAACCATTCGTCATCGCCTTTTTTGAAACAGATAACTATGCAAGTGCACAGATTGCACACAAGTGAAACAGATAACTATGCAAGTGCTCAGATTGCACCCAAGTGCACATATTTGCCCCCAAGTGCACAGATTGCACACAAATTGCACCAAAATGTGCACAGATTGCACCAACAGCATAGATTCAATGCAAGTACCAACAGTAAAGATTTCTGCAGTAAAGAATCTTGCAATTACTCACAAGAAAGTAAAACAGTAAAGAATTCTGCAATTACTCACAAGAAAGTAAAGATTCCTGCAATTACTCACAAGAAAGGCTCCATTACTCACCTAAAGGCTCCATTATAAACAAGGCTCACAAAGAAGCAGATTGCACAAGTGATGAAAGCTACTTCACCACAATCAATATCACAACAATAACAAAGCAGATTGCACAAGTGAAAGCTAACTCACCACAATCAGTAAGTAAAGGGATGGGTTATAATGACGGGGGTATTTGGTTAGATTAACCCTCACTATTTAAATACTCTAACAAACCATTTACTTGCAGATTGCACACAAGTGAAACACAAGCAGCAAGTGAAACACAACAAATATCTTAGGCTGCCGAAATGTCTAATTCACCATTTTACACAAATGAGGTAACATTAGGCTCAGATTATATATTGTTGCAACATAAGCAAGTTTAAGCAAGTTTTATCATATTTGGCTGCAACTTCAAAGGTTGCAAAAAAAAAAAAAAAAAAAAAATTTTTTTGCCTGTCCATTTGGTAATGCCACGCCAAAATCAAAACCTTTTTTTTTAAATCATCATCGCCGTATCTCATTTTTTTTAAAACAAACTGCTTAAATCAAAGTGCTTATCAAGTTTCAAAAGCAAACTGCTTAAACCAAGTTTCAAATCAAACTGCTTATAAGCAGTTTGATAAGCAGTTTCATCACAAACTGCTTATCAATCATATTAGAGAGGGTTAATCTAACCAAATAGCCCCCATCAATATAACCCATCCCATAGGGACAGAGCACAAGGGTTTGCAGCAAAGGGGTAGACCCCGTTAATATAGTAGAGCCCCATAATCACACATAATCACATCATTCACATACCTGTGGACTGTGGGGTAGGCCAGAGCAGGTATTCATACCACTCATGGGTGGCAGATCAAGGTGTTAACCTACCCTCAGCCACAAGTATTCATCACCACAGAACCACCAACATAATCACATTTCACATCACATAATCACATCATTCACATACATGTGGACCGTGGGGTAGGCCAGAGCAGGTATTCATACCACTCATTGGTGGCAGATCAAGGTGTTAACCTACCCTCAGCCACAAGTATTCATCACCACAGAACCACCAAAATCATCACCACAGAACCATCAAAATCATCACCACAGAACCCCCAAAAATACCAAACATGAATTTTTTAGATCTAATTAGGGTTTCGTAAAAATTGGGAGGTTTTAAAATTAATCAGTAGATCTTTCAATTAACATAGGTTAATTGAAAGATTACTCATTTAATTAAAAAAAACCCCCAATGTTTTACGAAACCCTAATTAGATCTAAAAAAAAACACCCCAAAACACCATCACCATAGGTAACCATCATCAAAAAACCCCCAATTGTTTTCAAACCCTAATTAGATCTAAAAAATTATTTTACAAACCCTAATTTTTCAAACCCCTACTTTTTATATCAAAAAATTAGATCTAAAAAAGAACACCCCAAAACACCATCACCACAGATAACCATCATCAAAAAACCCCCAATTTTTCAGATCTAATTAGGGTTTCGTAAAAATTGGGGGTTTTTCAAATTAATCAGTAGATCTTTCAATTAACGTTGGTTAATTGAAAGATTACTAGATAATTATAAAAAACCCCCAATTTTTTTCAAACCCTAATTAGATCTAAAAAAATATTTTTACAAACCCTAATTTTTCAAACCCCCAAGTTTTATATCAAAAAATTAGATCTAAACTATCATGCACTAACCTGTTTATATCAAAAAATCATCACCACAGAACCACAGAACCCCCAGTTTTTTTTTATGAAACCCTAATTTCTCACACCCAGAATCAGATAATCACGTACCACATCACATACCACCCACCATAAACCAACATCACATACCAGAATTAGATCTAAAATAGTTTTAGATCTAAAGTATTTTTAGATCTAAAATAGAGAGAGAGAAAAAGAGATAGAGAGAGAGTATTAAACCATATGTATGTGTGTGGTGTGTGATAAAGAGAGAGAGAGAGAGAGTAGTATTAAACGCGTACGCGTTTTTAAGTTTTCTTTTTTCTTTTTTCTTTTTTTTTCTTATATTTTTTTTGTATTTAAAAGTTGTAAAATGTGTAAAAATAAGTTGTATAAATTTAAAAGTTGTAAAAATGTGTAAAAAGTTGTATAAATTTAAAAGTTGTATAAATTTGTAAAAAGTTGTATAAAATTATAAGTTGTATAAAAATTTGTAAAAAGTTTTAATTTATTGTATGTAAAAGTTGTAAATTTTTTTTTTAATTTATTGTATGTAAAAAGTTATAATTTTTTTTTTTAATTTGTATAATGTAAAAGTTGTAAAAATTAAAAGTTGTATAAAAAGTTATAAAAATGTAAAAGTTGTAAAAATTAAAAGTTATAAAATTTAAAATGTAAAAATGTAGAAGTTGTAAAAAAAGTATGTTATAAAAAATGTTATGTATTTTCAGGTTTTCGGTTCTCACGAGGAAGTTACTGAGTGGGCGCAAAATATAGCTCGTGGGCTAGGTTTTGTAATCTTTAAGGATAGAACCAAGTCAGAACATGGTCATATGAACGAAATCAATTACAGGTGTACAAAGGGTGGTACGTATATACCTCAAGGTAGTGACAGACGGAAAACCAAAACAAGTAAAACCGGTTGTCCATTCAGATTAAATGCGAAATATCATCGAACAAAAAATTATTGGGTATTGAGGGTGAAGGATGATACGCATAATCATGATATGCTAGAGTCGTTGCATGGTGTGCCATATGCAATGCGATTAAAGGCTGATGAGGTGGGTTTGGTCAAAGAATTGACAGATTATAACGTACGACCATTTAATATACTTTCGACAATAAAGGGTCGTAATCCGGATAACGTGTCTAGCGTTAGAACTATATATAACGCACAAGATAAGTTTCGGAGAGCCAGAGTAGGTGATCGAACTCCAATTCAAGTCCTTTACTCGCATTTGCGGGATTCAGGGTATACATGGTACCCGAGGGTAAATGAGCATACCAACGATCTTGAGGAGCTATTTTTTGTGCACCCCACGTCATATGCTCTATGGTGTACATTCCCTGAAGTCATGCTAATGGACTCCACGTACAATACTACATTGTTTAAATTGCCGTTGTTGGAAATTGTTGGAGTAACTTCAACAAATTAAACATTTTCAATGGCGTATAGCTTTTTAGGCAGTGAACAAGGGCATAATTTTAGATGGGTATTGCAACGTGCGAAGCAAGTGATTGACGAAAGATATTACCCACGTGTGATCGTCACTGACAGAGATTTAGCGTTGGTTGGGGCAGTAAGAGCAGAATTTCCTGACGCTCACAAATTACTCTGTCGATGGCATATACAGTAAAACATACTTAAGTTTTGCAGAAATAAATTCACAGATGGGGATATTGACTATGATTCCGTTAAAAACCGATGGGATTGGATGGTTAAAGCTCCGACCTTCGAATCGTTTGTCACAACTCATCATTTCAGGTCATTTTAGGTCATTTCGGGAACTTTGGAAAAACACTATTCATAAATCACTATTCATTAAAACACTATTCATCGTTTTACTATTCATCATTTTCGAGGTCATTTTGATATTCTGAGAAACATTTGGGAAATTTACTATTCACAAAACACTATTCATTTTCGGAAAAGTTTTCATCATTCACTTGCATTACTCATTTTATCGTAAATTTAGTTTACGGGTATTCAAATTCGCGTAACCGGATTGGTTTAGGTGCGAATTCATTTCATTAGTGCTAAGAACACTGCATACGGACTGGGGATAGTCTGCATATCATCATAACAGCATTTTCATATTATACCACTCTCAGGATTTTCAAATTACTATATTCAGTACATTTAACGTTTTTACGTATAAGTAATTATAGTAAACGTTAACACCCGGTTTATACACGACGAATATATCTAAATATTCCCACAATGGTCCCGACATATTTTTATATCCATTTTAACATCATAAAACTTATAACATTCAGTTACCCAGTATTTTGGAAATTTATTTTATTTATAACGTACGCGTATGAATATAACGACGGTTTTCGTGAAAACTAAACAATAATCACCCGATCACTCAGTAATTGTACCCAACATATTTTTAATATGTTTTTAACATTATTATGACTATATTTTGTCCCGGTTAACTTCGTGAACGTTTATTTCTATTAAAACCGTTACCCGATTTTAACGAATAACACGTAATAACACTTAACGCTACACTAGGACTAATTAGTAACTCAAAACCTATTTGGCTACTCCCTTTTCACACCAAAACCAGCCACATGAACACCCTTTAACCTCATGCTTTAAATTCATAAGTATAATACTAATAAACCTCAAAAATCAATACTTAACCAAAAACCTAAATCATAAACCATACTTTTTAGAAAGATTTTCTTCTCATCTCTTTTTCTCCTTGTTCTTCCTCAAACCCACGACCCAAATTGATTACAAAGATCAAGTGATCATTTTTCATAAGTTAAAACACAAAACTTGTTCATTTTACAAGCCTAATCAAGAATCAAGCAACAAAAACACAAGAAATCCAAGCATAATCATCATATAATCATCTCATTTTGTCAAGTAAGTTATCATTTTTATTTTTACATGAAACATCTTATATTTACTTGTATTACATGATTTCCATGCTAAAAACCATGTACAACTAGCTATACCACCACTTATTTTGTCAAAAATGAAACATACAAACCCTAACTTTTTAGTTATGAATCCCCTTGCTCTAATAACTTGGTTAGGAGTCCATGGCACCCTAAGAAGGTGTATGGTAGGATTAGATTAGCCATGTGGTGATTACAAGAGGTTTGGTGATGGTAGAAATTGATTTTTAACCTTGGAAACATGATTTGGAACCTATTTTAGACATGCTGTCCCGTTTTGTAAAAATCTGGAAAATCAGTAAACACCAAGGAAACTTTGGCAAAATTTTTAGAAAATACTTTCAAAAACGAATCCGTAGGCGAAAGAACGGATTAAAAAGAGCTTATAACGAAGAAGTTATGATTTTTGCAAGATTGTTGACGAAAAGTATTTTCTGGAAATTAGTTGCTGTTGGACGTTTTTCGTCGGTCAAAAAGAGGCTTTAGACTTAACCCGGAGGAGCCGAGCTTTCCAAAATATATTACTATATACTAAGACGTAACCGTGGACATAAAGAACAAGTAAAACGGACAAGAAACGACAAAGATATTCACGTTTGAATATCGGCTAAAACCATTTTCTAATTGACAGCTTTTATATAATTTGGCGCAAAAACTACGAAGTGCATTTCTAAGCTAAACATAATATCAAGTACCGAGCTTTATAACTAATGTAGTATTAGTTATTACGAGTATGTTTTCATCATTTCAAGGATTTCAACTCGAGTATTTCAACGCTAACATGGAAACTTACGTTATATATATATATAAGTATATATATTATAACTAGCCATTTATATTTTCTAATAGCAATATTTTCCAAATTCTTGGATTATATATTTTTGATAACACAAGTGCTTTTCCAAAGACTAGAGTGGTATAGAAACATGAGCATGGACATTCATAACATCATTTGGTGATCTAAATGAGATCATTCATCATTCATTTTAGGTTGCGGCAGATAACTGTGCATTGTTGTCCTTAACATTCCGTTGCATTGTGCTATTACTTCGAGGTGAGTCATAGCCCCTACTCTTTTAATTGTTTTATCAACTCTTTGGGGGAGATACATGCTACTACTTGCTTACTTGTACAGATTCACATAACATTTATACTTGGGAAACATTATACTTGATAACATTATACTTGATTACATTATACTTGATTACATTATACTTGATGTCATACATACGCGATTGTGTTATACTTAACTGTGTTATACTAAACTGTGATGGATACATACATACATACTTCCAATGGCCCCAGATTTAGTTCTGGGCACTACCATGGAAACATATATACTTCTTATGGCCCCAGATTAAGGTTCTGGGCACAACCATGGAAGTATACATACTTAGGTGAGGTCTTCGGAGATGAAGTGTAGACTCACTACTAATTGCTAAACTGTTGTTATGAACTTATACATATCTTACTCATACTATACATTGTAGCAGTGGGTTGTGAACACACAGGTTACAAGTCTCTTATGACGGGACTTGCAACTGAGTGGATTTACGATGCCTTTGCTGTGTGAACATTCTTTATAAGCTTTTTCAACTGCATTAAGACAAACTCTATGAACTCACCAACCTTTGTGTTGACACTTTTAAGCATGTTTATCTCAGGTTAGAAAGGCGATAGCAGGTTTGTGGAGCTGAGAGTCTTAGGGCATGCTTTTGGAGACTTTCACTTTTATTGTTTACCATTCGATACACTTTAAAAACTTATGCATTATTCTACTTTCGGATCTTTGTTTTGTAAACTATGACTTTTATCTATTCGAATGGTAACTTTTCAAAAACGTCTCATTTAGAGGGCGTTTTCTATATCTTGTACTTTGTGCCCTGAAGTAGCATCCCTATGACACAGTCTTCCGCTGCGGTATTTTGGGGGTGTTACAGATTGGTATCAGAGCCTTGGTTATAGAGAACTAGGTTGTTTTAGAGTCTAGACTATAACTACATACATGTAGACTCTCCTCCCTATCGCCTTGCACTTTACATACACTTACGCTTGCTGGTAACTTATTTATTTTTGGACCTACGCTATTAGATACTTTGGAGAAACCGTTAGAAACTAGACTTCCCAGTGACTTTAACACTTAAGGGAGAATCTTTTGTTCCTTTGTACTAAGCGTGACATTCCCTAGATGCCCATTTAAGCAACGTCTACCACTGAGATATGTGTGCCTGGTGATATGCACACTTGTGAAAGGAAACATTTATAATTGTGGTGGCCAACATAATTATAAGTGCTTCACGACACACGTGGACATATGACTATGCAGATGTAGATCGGTGTTGGCACAACTTAGGAAACAACTGGTAGCACGGTATTATATATGAGGATGTTAAGTATAGACTTTGGTTAATCAACGGTTTTCCCTCATCACTGACGTTCACTAAACCCAAGTAACGATGGTGGAAGAACTGGTGGACGTGGAGGTAGAGGAGGTGGTCACGGCGTTGAAAACAATGATAACAACGACGGTGGAAATACTGATTTTGAAGCCATCATCGCTCGACAACTTGAAAACTTTCTCCCCACTATTGTCACTCAAGTTGGCGATCATATGAATAATTTGGCAAACCACGAAAGCGGAATTAACAACACCAATGGTATAGGCCAGAATGGTAATGGCAACAACATCACTAGGACCGGATGCACGTATAAGGAATTTACGTCATGTAAGCCAATTGATTTCGATGGTGTAGGAGGCGCGTTGGTGTATACTCGATGGGTTGAAAAGATGGAGTCGGTGATCGACATTAGTAACTGTGCAGCACATCAAATGGTGAAGTATTCCATGTGCTTACTATCAGGAAAGGCATTGACATGGTGGAATACGCAGATTCAAGCTAGGGGTAGAGCGGCAGCTGTAGGTATGACATGGGATGATTTTAAGGCATTACTGAAGGAGGAATACTGCCCGGACAACGAGATGCAAAAGCTGGAGGATGAACTCTATCATCTCTCTATGATAGGGGCTGGTCATGCAGCCTATACAGATCGATTCCATGAATTAGCCAGACTAGTTCCACACCTAGTTACCCCTGAGTCCAAGAGGATCGAGAGGTACATATATGGCCTTGTCCCAGAAATTCGTGGGATTGTGAAAACAACTGAGCCTGCTACAATTCAGAGTGCAATATTGAGAGCAGGGACTCTGACAGATGAGATGGTTAGAAATGGAAGCTTGAGGGACAGTGATAAAAGGAAGGGAACAAGCGAGTCGAACAAGCAGACTGACAACAAAAGGGCAAGGACTTTTGCGGCGACTAATTCGGGTCAGAGAGAGTATTTAGGCCAGCATCCTAAATGTACGAAATGTAACTTTCATCACCAAAAGACTGTGCCCTGCCGTATGTGTGCTAATTGCAGACAGTCTGGTCATTATGCAAACCAGTGTACGAACCAAAAGACATGCTATGAGTGTAACAACCCGGATCACTTTCGGAACACCTGTCCTAAGTTGAAAAGGAATCTTAACCAAGGGGGCAATCGTCCAAACTTAGCAGCAGCAATTGAAGGGCCACGAGATGAGGCCAATGAGATTCCACCCGCAATTGGCAGAGCTTACTTCTTAGGAAATCCTATCACCCAACATGTCCGCGGTAGCACATCGGGTACATTCTCTTGAACAACTATCGTATTTTAGTAGCACTTAAGTCTTAATACAGGACCTATACACAACATTGACTAATCTGAGACCTAGCAGCATTAACCTTAGTCACCCTAACATTAGTAATTTGATTAGTGTAAGCAATTCCAAAGTCGAGCAAATCTTTCAAAAGATCTTTTTCAAGGATGTTGAATCCAGACCTTGATTGTTAGCTTGGTTCTAGTGACTGTTCTTGTTTGATTGGGTTGCGAAAATCAAGCTAAAAGTTAAAGTCATCACTCAAACCGATTTAGCTTAATCTCATGACTGTTCTTGTTTGATTGGGTTGTGGGCTTAAGTGAAAATCGGTTACCTAAATGATTAACCTAAAGGAGGTCTTTTGAGGACTATGCTCGGGATTGGGAAGGTTTGCCTCATCAAGTCTGACCACGAGAACATACCTAGTTGGATAGGAAACCCACATACATAAGCTTTGACACATTTTTCTTAAACACACATTTAACTGATTTACATTAACTGAACTTCGGGACGAAGTTCCTTTTAGAGGGGAAGACTGTCACAACTCATCATTTCAGGTCATTTTAGGTCATTTCGGGAACTTTGGAAAAACACTATTCATAAATCACTATTCATTAAAACACTATTCATCGTTTTACTATTCATCATTTTCGAGGTCATTTTGATATTCTGAGAAACATTTGGGAAATTTACTATTCACAAAACACTATTCATTTTCGGAAAAGTTTTCATCATTCACTTGCATTACTCATTTTATCGTAAATTTAGTTTACGGGTATTCAAATTCGCGTAACCGGATTGGTTTAGGTGCGAATTCATTTCATTAGTGCTAAGAACACTGCATACGGACTGGGGATAGTCTGCATATCATCATAACAGCATTTTCATATTATACCACTCTCAGGATTTTCAAATTACTATATTCAGTACATTTAACGTTTTTACGTATAAGTAATTATAGTAAACGTTAACACCCGGTTTATACACGACGAATATATCTAAATATTCCCACAATGGTCCCGACATATTTTTATATCCATTTTAACATCATAAAACTTATAACATTCAGTTACCCAGTATTTTGGAAATTTATTTTATTTATAACGTACGCGTATGAATATAACGACGGTTTTCGTGAAAACTAAACAATAATCACCCGATCACTCAGTAATTGTACCCAACATATTTTTAATATGTTTTTAACATTATTATGACTATATTTTGTCCCGGTTAACTTCGTGAACGTTTATTTCTATTAAAACCGTTACCCGATTTTAACGAATAACACGTAATAACACTTAACGCTACACTAGGACTAATTAGTAACTCAAAACCTATTTGGCTACTCCCTTTTCACACCAAAACCAGCCACATGAACACCCTTTAACCTCATGCTTTAAATTCATAAGTATAATACTAATAAACCTCAAAAATCAATACTTAACCAAAAACCTAAATCATAAACCATACTTTTTAGAAAGATTTTCTTCTCATCTCTTTTTCTCCTTGTTCTTCCTCAAACCCACGACCCAAATTGATTACAAAGATCAAGTGATCATTTTTCATAAGTTAAAACACAAAACTTGTTCATTTTACAAGCCTAATCAAGAATCAAGCAACAAAAACACAAGAAATCCAAGCATAATCATCATATAATCATCTCATTTTGTCAAGTAAGTTATCATTTTTATTTTTACATGAAACATCTTATATTTACTTGTATTACATGATTTCCATGCTAAAAACCATGTACAACTAGCTATACCACCACTTATTTTGTCAAAAATGAAACATACAAACCCTAACTTTTTAGTTATGAATCCCCTTGCTCTAATAACTTGGTTAGGAGTCCATGGCACCCTAAGAAGGTGTATGGTAGGATTAGATTAGCCATGTGGTGATTACAAGAGGTTTGGTGATGGTAGAAATTGATTTTTAACCTTGGAAACATGATTTGGAACCTATTTTAGACATGCTGTCCCGTTTTGTAAAAATCTGGAAAATCAGTAAACACCAAGGAAACTTTGGCAAAATTTTTAGAAAATACTTTCAAAAACGAATCCGTAGGCGAAAGAACGGATTAAAAAGAGCTTATAACGAAGAAGTTATGATTTTTGCAAGATTGTTGACGAAAAGTATTTTCTGGAAATTAGTTGCTGTTGGACGTTTTTCGTCGGTCAAAAAGAGGCTTTAGACTTAACCCGGAGGAGCCGAGCTTTCCAAAATATATTACTATATACTAAGACGTAACCGTGGACATAAAGAACAAGTAAAACGGACAAGAAACGACAAAGATATTCACGTTTGAATATCGGCTAAAACCATTTTCTAATTGACAGCTTTTATATAATTTGGCGCAAAAACTACGAAGTGCATTTCTAAGCTAAACATAATATCAAGTACCGAGCTTTATAACTAATGTAGTATTAGTTATTACGAGTATGTTTTCATCATTTCAAGGATTTCAACTCGAGTATTTCAACGCTAACATGGAAACTTACGTTATATATATATATAAGTATATATATTATAACTAGCCATTTATATTTTCTAATAGCAATATTTTCCAAATTCTTGGATTATATATTTTTGATAACACAAGTGCTTTTCCAAAGACTAGAGTGGTATAGAAACATGAGCATGGACATTCATAACATCATTTGGTGATCTAAATGAGATCATTCATCATTCATTTTAGGTTGCGGCAGATAACTGTGCATTGTTGTCCTTAACATTCCGTTGCATTGTGCTATTACTTCGAGGTGAGTCATAGCCCCTACTCTTTTAATTGTTTTATCAACTCTTTGGGGGAGATACATGCTACTACTTGCTTACTTGTACAGATTCACATAACATTTATACTTGGGAAACATTATACTTGATAACATTATACTTGATTACATTATACTTGATTACATTATACTTGATGTCATACATACGCGATTGTGTTATACTTAACTGTGTTATACTAAACTGTGATGGATACATACATACATACTTCCAATGGCCCCAGATTTAGTTCTGGGCACTACCATGGAAACATATATACTTCTTATGGCCCCAGATTAAGGTTCTGGGCACAACCATGGAAGTATACATACTTAGGTGAGGTCTTCGAAGATGAAGTGTAGACTCACTACTAATTGCTAAACTGTTGTTATGAACTTATACATATCTTACTCATACTATACATTGTAGCAGTGGGTTGTGAACACACAGGTTACAAGTCTCTTATGACGGGACTTGCAACTGAGTGGATTTACGATGCCTTTGCTGTGTGAACATTCTTTATAAGCTTTTTCAACTGCATTAAGACAAACTCTATGAACTCACCAACCTTTGTGTTGACACTTTTAAGCATGTTTATCTCAGGTTAGAAAGGCGATAGCAGGTTTGTGGAGCTGAGAGTCTTAGGGCATGCTTTTGGAGACTTTCACTTTTATTGTTTACCATTCGATACACTTTAAAAACTTATGCATTATTCTACTTTCGGATCTTTGTTTTGTAAACTATGACTTTTATCTATTCGAATGGTAACTTTTCAAAAACGTCTCATTTAGAGGGCGTTTTCTATATCTTGTACTTTGTGCCCTGAAGTAGCATCCCTATGACACAGTCTTCCGCTGCGGTATTTTGGGGGTGTTACATCGTTCGAGCGACGTTATCAACGCCTATAAGAGCTATTGGTCAACCATCAGGGTACTTAATTATTAATTGATTGTTCTTAATTATTTAATAAATATGCACCCGAATGACCTTTTACTAATTCATTTTTTTTTCAGATGTCGCTTTGTATCTGCATAACTGGGTGCAAGATTACGCACCCATGTTTGTCTCGTATATTACCGACCAATATAAATCCTATGGCCAGACAACAACGTGCAGAGTTGAGGCTCACCACGCGTTGTTGAAATTATATTTGGAAGGCACGCAGTCCAAATTAGACAGGTTGTTGAGGTCGATCGATAAGATTCTCATTACACAAGAAGATGCGATAAAAGAGACTTTCAATAGAAGCATGAACGAGAAACTAATTAAGTGTGATGTACCACTATTTCACGAATTAACGTATAAAGTTTCTAAACATGCTTTGAACCTCATGCACAAAGAACTCCACCTGTCGATCACCCCAGAAGAATGTAGCCATAAGAATCGGGCAATATACGGACTACCATGCTTTCATGAGATGCAAATCTATGTTATTCATGGTAAGTATATTAAATTTATAACTATCAAGTTGTTTTCCACATTAATATCAGTAATTTATACAAGTCACTTTAATTGAATTCAGGATGCCCCATTCCACTGGAACGAGTTGATATTTTTTGGAGAACCCTATCTGTTCCGTGGCCTGTTATCAATAGGCCCCCGAATAAAGATGGCTCTTCCAGCGAACATGGTGGTGATGATGATGATGATGATGATGATGACAATACTTCGTTTAACGATGGCATGCGACAATTCAAGAATATTTTTAGCAAATCAACATCGTTTGTCAAGAAGAATATGTTAACGAAGTTAAGAGATATATTCCAACCTGAATCTGCTGACACACGTGAACCAGCTATTCAAAAAAATACCCGTGGACGTCCGAGCGCAAAGGACAAAAAGGGCAAGGCTACACAAGTCCCGGACTTGAATGAAGTTCCGGACTTGAATGAAGTCCCAGACTTGAATGACTTGAATGATGTGCCAACCATGAATCACCGAAGAAGCACAAATTCAAGATCCACGAAAGTCCCGAAAAGCGCCAAAGAGCCTGCAAGACATAGTTCGTACACGGGTGAAAAAATAAGACACAGATTTTACGTTGGAGCTAAGGATAGTGAGGATTTTATTGATCGCATTCCAGAGATTTTCCGTCCACAGGTAATAAGTATAAATAATGTGCTAGGTAACGGAAATTGTGGGTTTCGGTGCATTGCCCATTAGATTGTGCAAGACCAAAATAGGTGGGCCGATGCTAGATACATGTTAATGCAAGAGTTACAAAGACATAATGTAACTTACGTGAGTATGTGGGGGGAAGAAGACTTTTACCACCTTCGTGATACATTAAACTGGTTTAATGGACCAGCGCCTGAAGATTACTGGATGACGATGCCACATAACGGTCTGGTCATCGCTTTAGCTATTCGCCGACCTCTTGTATATATAGACCGTCATGGTTGGTTCACATGTTTACCCCTATTTTCTGCTCCAAACTTATCACATGGAATTGACCCCATTGTGATTGCGCGTGTGGGGGAGAACAGTGGTGCTCATTACATTTGTCTCAATATAGACAGAGATTCTCCACTACCACATTACCACCCACAATGGAGGTGGTTCAAACAGCCAGTTGCAAACGAATGGGATGCAATATATAACCATCGATGTATTTTGTAAATGTTGTAAATGATTATTCATTTATTTAAATGTAAATTGTTTGTAAATGTTGTAAATAATTATTCATTTATTTAAATGTAAATTATTTGTAGAGTGTTAGTTCTGCACCAGTTATTATTACTTTGTTTAAATTAGTAATAACATTATTGATTGCTGATGTAAATTATTATGCAAATTCTTTGGTCAGATGAGCCAAAGAAATCCTTTCTGGTGCCGATGTAATAGAGGATTTATTGTAGAACGGAAATCCTGGCAAGATGGTAGTCGTGGGCGACTGTTTTATGCATGTCCTCTTTCAGTGGTAAATAATCATACGTTTGCTTAGTTATGTAAATAATTTGTTTGTTAAAAATACATTTCTTATTATTTTCTTAACATGTAACAGCCAGGTACAAAAGACTATGGGTGTCGATACTTCGCGTGGAAAGATGAATTTGAAGCAGAGCACTTTAATCAACCCTCTTCTTCAACGCATTGCTCAAACTGCGTTGCTACAAAAAATGAGAACAAGTTGTTGAAGGCAAGAATAAAGGCGCTGGAAATGGAGTTAGAAATGGCAAGGAATCCTGAGGATCACGCTTGTCAGTCAAGTGCCCGACTCCATGATCTTTTAACTGAGATGAATAATCTTCATATGTCGTAGATGTTGTTTTTAAATAATATGTATAACATTGTCGTTTAATTTAGTAATAACAGTTTTTGTTGCAGTTATTTAACGTGGTAATATTTAACGTGCTATTATACAAACAAAATAATTATACAAAACATTATACATATACAAAACATTATTAAACACAAATATACAAAATATTATACATATACAATACATTTACTTTATACAAATATATACAAAACATTACTTAAAAAAAAAAAAAAAAAAAAAAAAAAAACCGCTAAACGACAAAATAGGGAAAAGACAAAAAAAAAAAAAAAAAAAAAAAAAAACAAAAAAAAACTAGTACTCCCTACTAGTTGTAGAGAGGGTTAATCTAACCAAATAGCCCCCGTGATTTTAACCCATCCCTATAAATAAGCTTGAGCGCGTGTGATGCAGAAGTGGAGAGTGAATGGGCGAGTGAGTTAGACGCGCCAGCTGGCTTCTTGCGATTGGTTGCTGATTGGTGACGCGCACTGTTGAATTATTTTGTTGCTATGGTGACGCGTGGCTGACAATGTTTCAATTATAAATTGAAGTTGGAGCAGTTTGATATAAAATGGTGGACTAATGCGCTTTACCTAGACATCTTTTGGGCTTCAATTAATTGCAAAGATCTTCATTTTACTTGGGCTTATTTTATCGGGCCTTATATTGGGCTTCCACTTAAGTTTGATAAATCATCGAATAAGCTCTAAATTATCTTCTAAAAAATCTTTAATATCTTCTAATCTTCAAAGAATAACCACTTTGCTTCACTTTTGCTCTAATAAATCTCCAACGGTACCTTGATAAATAAAATAACAATAGACGTAATATATGCAATTAAAAGCACAATATTGTTAAATATATTAGCATACATGGGGGCATTTTTGGTAATAAAACATATATAATCGTCATTTCATCAGTAGCCTACCAAATGCCATATAAGATAGATCAATACCGACTTTTATCGAACCTTGAGAAGGGGCATAAGCAAGCAGTCTATTATAGGAATGATAAGGATAGACGTAGAGGAGTAGACCATGTAATGAAAAAAAAAAAAAAATACTTGGCTTCTACAAAGAATGCTTGCAACTTGGTCCGGAATATAAGACCAAACCCGAGGATGACCTAGAGCCCGTGACCAATGACGAGGTCACGTGATAGCCCGTGACTTTGAGTCTAGCTACAAAACTCGTAAATAAAGAAAAACGCTTCTTGGGAGGCAACCCAAGCTTTATTTGTTTGTTTGATTTTATTTGTTTCCGTATGCATTGATGAGGCGAAAAATGAACCACTTTTAGGGGGTCATTTAAGCCCGGAATTGAATTTATATGATCAAATATTGCCCTAAATCGTTCCTTTTGTGATTTTAGGTATGTTGATATAAATAATGTCTAAAAACATTATTAACATATATCGATATCTCTATGTTTTGATAATCACAAAACGTAAACTCATTGAACTACAAATTATGACGTAAACAAGTATTTAGTCGTAAATATTTGCTTTAGCATCCATATCACTTAAGGTATGAATAAACAAAGTGTCTAATGCATTTTATGATCAAATGAATTTTTATCTTTACAAACCTTACATTTTATTAAAATGGGACAAACATTTCTAAACTTATACAAAACATTTTTGTATTTATAAGAAATATTTTATTCAAAATAAACATTTTGAATTCAAATTTCTACCCAAAAAACGGCCACATTCTTCAGGAAAAACCTCCCCCACAAAAAGACAAAAAATCTGAAGAAAAAATATTTTTTTCTTAGGCGGCCCCCTTAATTATACTAGGCGGTCCCCTTAATTATTAAGGGGACCGGCACACAATTAAGGGGACCGGCCACGCTCCCTGTCAGATTTTGTCAGAAATTTTTCTCTATAAATACCACCTCAAACCTGGAATTTTTCTCACCTCTTTGCACAAATATTTTCAGATCCAATTCTCTCTAAACATCCTTCTAAAACCTTTTGATCATAAGATTATTAATCTTTGTTTCAAGTGATCCAATCTCTCATATCTCAAAGTGCAAGAGAAGAATCCTCCCCATCATAAAGCCAAAGATGTAGTTAGTGCTTATGTAAAGTTGTGAGCTTTGTATATGTAATAAGTAGATCAAGATGATCTTACTTAGTAGTGAGTTTATGAGTGAGTAAGAAGTAGTGTGAAGAAGTAGTAGTGTGGAGAAGTTATGTAGGTGTGAAGTAATAGATGTGTGAGTATGTAGTGGAGTATAGAAGAAGTTGTGAAGTAGTGAAAGAAGTCGTGAAGTTGTGAAGCCATGAAGAAGTCGTGAAGCCGTGAAGAAATAGGTGTGTTGTGAAGGTGTGATAAGTTGTGTAGTAGTAGTGTTGTGAAGAAGGTGTGTTGTGGTGTGAGATTGGTTCTAGCTACTATTAGAACTCGACATTTAGCTTAGTGTCGTTAAATGGTGTAAGCAAAAGTTGTGTACGGTTTTCTCCGCCTAAAGGGAGCTTGTTGTGTAGTGAAGAAAACTCTCGAGTGTGGTACTCGGGGAGTGGAGTAGGGCAAGGAAGGTGTCCTTGTAGCCGAACCACTATAAATCATCGTGTCCGGTTTGCATCTTCTTTATCTTATCTCTTTACATTTACTCTTGCATTTATCGCTTTATATCTATGCTTGCATATATGTGTTGGGTGTTGCTTAAATTGTCATGATGATTGATTGTGTTATAGTTGCAAGTTAATATTGTGAAGATGTGCATAATTATATAATATGATCGACTACATTATTATTCACACTCCTCATATTGAGTTTAACTTAATAGATGATTTGATACAAAACGTTTTAAGATTTCAAAAGGAAAACATATTAACTTAAAGATCAACCAATGCTTTATTCATAAAACTAAGTTTTGAAAACAAACTCAAAAGTACACATATATAATTAATCATATTGATTATATATTGTTTTCATAATAAACTCTAATTGAAGATCTTTCATAAAACGAAAAAGAGGGGAAAACCATTCAACCCCCCCTTCTAGTTTTCCACAATTGGTACCAGAGCCACGTCGCTCAAATTTTCAAAACAAATGGTTTTAAAAATTGAGTACGATCCATGTATCAAATTACTCATTAAGGAGGATTAAATATGAAAAGTGTTTTTGTTGATTAACTTGTATTAGTTTTGATACTATATACACTAATTATACTAGCTCGAAATAATATTATGCCTAAAATAAGTGTTATATGTTCGGTATCAAAATCAGAAAGTTACACACTTTTTCGAAAAGTCAGAAAACAATTTTTTACAAAAAATGAAATTTTGAGTACCAGATGGGCGGCCCCCTTAATTGTCTGGGCGGCCCCCTTAAATACTGGGCGGTCCCCTTAAAATTAACCGTAACTTCGTAGAAGTCGTGCCACCCGGTGTTTTAAAGGTAATTGAGTCTACTTTCATTTAAAAATACTTACAAGTAACCATTACATACTTAAATAAGTCAGAAAGTTAAAATACTACACGAAGGTCAAAATTTTGAGTCTTGTTTTAATGTAAAACTTGTATTTTACCTTTTCCTTCGAGTCGTGCATTCCTAGTCGATATATCTTTGAAAAATTAAGTATTTATGCTTTCAAAATATTGATCTTAATTAAATTTTAAAATGAATAGGAAACTATTTTATTTTCAAATAAAATCGAGCTAAGTAAACATTGGTATATATAATACACAAAACGACGACAAGTGTTTTATGTGCTATGTGAACTCATTTGTGATTTTACTTTGTTAATCATTGCTATTTGTAATTTAGCCATTTGAATATCTTAGCATATGTGCCTTGTACTCTATTAGTTTATAGCTAGTTTTCTAGCTTATATTAACTAGATCTTATGCTAGATTTCTTGCGTTAGGATTGCAATATTATACTTGCATTGCATATAGGTATAGATGGTTTAATGTTACTCAAACATCTTGTAAATGAGTTAAATTTAATCACCTAAATATTTCTAAAAATTTAATCTATTCTTAACAACACACTTAAATATTTTCAACAAATTACCTTGTTTTACCTTAAGTTGTTTAATAAGAGAAATTGAATCTTTGTAAAACATTAGTAGTAATATAAAAGAAAAAGTATTTTCAAAATCTAAGTGTGTTTATTATAAGTAACAATGAAGAGTCTTTCACATAAACAAAACTTATAACAATCATGAAGTAATAAGTCTAATTTCAATCATTCACCAACCTCACTCATAAATAATCTTCGGATTAATGGAACACACTATCAAAATGCCTATTTATTTTAAATGAGTGTTTGTGAGGGTCAAGAAAGATCTTGATATTATATCAATTCATTTTTCAAATTATGGTTGATATATTCATCAAATCTAATTGACATGTTTTTGAGTATGGACAAGAAATTGGATTGTTATTTGTTTAGTTTCAAGATTACATCAAATTTTAACAAAGGATATAGTCTTGAATCTACATACTCAATCACACTAGATTGATATGATAATATTTATATCCTTTGTAGATGAAAAGAATATGCATTGGATCATAACTCACACTTGTGTTGACAATGCCATATTGAATCTACTTGTCCAATAGTTGTGTTCCAAATATTAGAATAACATGCTTAACACATGCATAAAATATACAATGAAGTAGGATTGACGACTTGGATGTTTCATCCGAAATATTCAAGCAATTTACATTGCAAAGCAATGGATAAATGTGTCATATCCGAAAAACCAAACATGAGCAAACTAACAACATATGTAAACGTTGCTCACACTACTTAAAATCATCACTTCAAGCTAAAATACATATTTAAGAACAATACACACTATATATTATATGTATTTCATTCTCTTTGTAGCATGAATGGTTGTGTTACAAGATAATGCACTACACTTTTCTTTTTGAAATAATTTAAGTTATTAGAATTGAAAAATAACTTGTCACAATGCATAAACAAGTAAAATTCATTTTGTTTCAAATACTAGTTAAATTATGATATATAACATTGGCAAAAATCATAGAAAATAATATTTGCTTTAGAATATATAAATGTCTAGCTTTGATATCATTTGTGAATCACAATCTCATTTAAGATAAAAAAAAATCTTAATGAGATTCATTTTTCAAGATATGCTAAGGAGTAGTCTTAAATCAAGCACATTTATTAAATTAAGTAATATGTCATCAAAACCAAATGACCAATTAATCATGAACAAAAGATTAAAACTTTGCGTTTACTCTTATCTAAACATTTAACACATCTCTATTGGGATAGTGAGTAAAATATATCATGTAGACTTACTTCATTAAAACTTGATGTTTGAGTCACATTAAGCCAAGTATTAGTGAATCAAGCAAACTTCATATTTAGTAATCTTCGATAGGTAAATTTAGGAACTCGATTTCTTCTAAAAAGAGAATGACTACTGGAGAATCTATTGACTAGAAATTCAATTTAACCTAACGGTTGAATTGCTTCTATGTGAGAAGTTGGGTGTGTGTAACCCGTAAAAATGGTCGTGTTTAGCCTGAATTGAGCACCACTAGTAATAGTCTCATACTCATTCTCCAACTTGATTAAATTGCACTTCCTATATATACCTAACGCTAGTTTACTTTTATGAACTTTGCTTCTCATTAGATTCTTTCATTCCTAGATTTATGGCATTAAGTTAGATAAGCGTGCGATAACAAAGGAACTATAGATATTAGGTTATACCCCATTCAACACTCTCGCATCTAACATATAAATTATCGTCTTCATTTCCTTTAGGATCATAGGATATGTAGAAACGATAGCAAGAGATAATAATAGGCTTAACCAACCCTCTTGAGCATGAGATCTTTAATAAATATTTTTTTAATATTTGATTCATGATATTTGTTGTCAAAAATCTAATATCTCTAAAAATATGCATAAACCTCACATTTTGGAAAATAGCTTTTCAAATAACTATCCCACTTTTAAATAACATGTTTTCACTATCAATATCCACAATTTTGTTTTGATCAAAACTAAAGATTGGGAAAATATTCTTTACTATTTATTCACACATTTTGAAGTAAAAACCCAATCTATTTTATTCAAATAACTCTCACATCTAAGTGAAAACTTACTTTCAAACATTGTTGAATAATGCTAAAAAACGTCTCTTTTAAAATCATGCATGGTGATCTCATATTTGTCATCTATATTTATATAAATGACACTTATAAGTGAACTAAATCAAATCAAGAGGACCATGGTTTGTTCATTAAGACTTTGTTTGTAACAAGTCTAGAAATCCATGCTATCATAACTACCCACTTATTGCATATTGATACACATTAGGATTAATCATCCTAGTTATGTAGCTATGAAATACTTGATGTTACTTATTGTTTCCTAGCACTTATATTTTACTTGCTTGATGAGTATGTTTGCATGCTAGATGAAATTGCTTGTTTACTTAATCTCTTTGATTAACATGCTTTGGCTACTTAATTGCCTACATGATTAGTATATGCTTAATTGCCTCAAAGAGTTGGACTTGTTTGAAACCAAAAACACAACCTTTCTGCAATTCACAACCAAAAACCCTTTTTCTGGCAATCTGGGAATCACCAGATGGGTGGCCCCCTTAAATCATAAGGCGGCCCCCTTAATTATTAAGGGGACCGGCCTCCAATTAAGGGGACCGGCCATCTGATGGTCAAAAGTGTTGTCTCCTTTTTCTACTTTTCAGCCCATTTCATCCTACACTTCCCAAAATTCATAAACCTATTTTATCCTAAACCTTCTATCAAAATTGATACATCCTTAATCCCACCAATCCTACATTAGAAACACTCTCCTTCCTCTAATCCTTCTACATTACACTCAAACCTCATAATCTTTTCATAACTCAAGTGATGTTGTTCCAAGTCAACAAACTACTAAACCTCAAACCCACACTAACCTATCATCCACTCATTCCCTCATTAATGCTTCCTCTTATGATGAGCATGCTCAATCCCAAAACAACAATCCCAATCTCTCAACCAATACTTCACATGTTGCTCATTCAACAAAAACGCCACTAACTCCTGGAGAACCTCTTCTACCCATTTCATGTTTTCATGACTACCCAAGCTAAACCATGTCTCCACCACCAAGAGTACCACCACCACATCCTACAACTTCACATGCCATTCCTATGTTGCATGTTCAAACCTTCACCCAAGACAACCATCATGTTCCACCATCATCACCTTCCTCCGAACACTTGAAGTTCGTTGAGGAGCTAAAAGAGGCCCATGAGCTTAGTGCTCTTTTAGAATTACATCTTGCTCAACGCAATTTGGATCCACCCCAATCAAGCTCACCATCATCACCACACAACATCAACCAAATTGAGAAGCATGTTAACAATTGCCCTTGTTACATCTTCCATTCAACAACAAACCATTGCTTTGATTGAGCACTTCACTTGGATTGAGTATCTTCTTACTAGATCTCAACAAACACCATCACTTGAACAACATCCAAAATCTTAATCAACCTCTTCCGCTACAAACTCTCCACCACCAAACTCTCCAACATTCAAGACCCAAACATATACCTCCATTAATCCAACAACCTTACCCTACTCAACCATCTTCATTCCAAACACTCAATCATCAACCATCTAAGCATACTACATGTTTATGATTTTCACTTTCAAATACGAATCAACCAACCTTTTGTTACAAGCAAGTCCAATGGCTCTCTTTGGCAAATTAGGATCTTTTAACATAATCACTTTGAATTAATTGTTATGTATCCTTAATATTTGTTTGCTATGCTTGTTATTTGCTATGCTTGTTATGTATCCTTAATATTTGTTTGCTATGCTTGTTATTCTTCTATATATGCTTGTGCTTCTAATATTTTTCTTGCGAGCATTCCATTTCTTGATCCCTTGGTGCCATCGAACGAGGGGGAGCACACATCAGGGGGGAGCTTTCATCCCGTCTAACTTCATTTATGAAGCTAGACGGCATAACCTTTTTGATTCTACAAAAAGGGGGAGAAGTGAATATAAACTCACTAAGTACTTGTCTAAAAATTAATTTTTAGACTTAATGAGTTTAGGTTTTGTAATCATCAAAAAGGGGGAGATTGTTGATATAAATAATGTCTAAAAACATTATTAACATATATCGATATCTCTATGTTTTGATAATCACAAAACGTAAACTCATTGAACTACAAATTATGACGTAAACAAGTATTTAGTCGTAAATATTTGCTTTAGCATCCATATCACTTAAGGTATGAATAAACAAAGTGTCTAATGCATTTTATGATCAAAGGAATTTTTATCTTTACAAACCTTACATTTTATTAAAATGGGACAAACATTTCTAAACTTATACAAAACATTTTTGTATTTATAAGAAATGTTTTATTCAAAATAAACATTTTGAATTCAAATTTCTACCCAAAAAACGGCCACATTCTTCAGGAAAAACCTCCCCCACAAAAAGACAAAAAATCTGAAGAAAAAATATTTTTTTCTTAGGCGGCCCCCTTAATTATACTAGGCGGTCCCCTTAATTATTAAGGGGACCGGCACACAATTAAGGGGACCGGCCACGCTCCCTGTCAGATTTTGTCAGAAATTTTTCTCTATAAATACCACCTCAAACCTGGAATTTTTCTCACCTCTTTGCACAAATATTTTCAGATCCAGTTCTCTCTAAACATCCTTCTAAAACCCTTTGATCATAAGATTATTAATCTTTGTTTCAAGTGATCCAATCTCTCATATCTCAAAGTGCAAGAGAAGAATCCTCCCCATCATAAAGCCAAAGATGTAGTTAGTGCTTATGTAAAGTTGTGAGCTTTGTATATGTAATAAGTAGATTAAGATGATCTTACTTAGTAGTGAGTTTATGAGTGAGTAAGAAGTAGTGTGAAGAAGTAGTAGTGTGGAGAAGTTATGTAGGTGTGAAGTAATAGATGTGTGAGTATGTAGTGGAGTATAGAAGAAGTTGTGAAGTAGTGAAAGAAGTCGTGAAGTTGTGAAGCCATGAAGAAGTCGTGAAGCCGTGAAGAAATAGGTGTGTTGTAAAGGTGTGATAAGTTGTGTAGTAGTAGTGTTGTGAAGAAGGTGTGTTGTGGTGTGAGATTGGTTCTAGCTACTATTAGAACTCGACATTTAGCTTAGTGTCGTTAAATGGTGTAAGCAAAAGTTGTGTACGGTTTTCTCCGTCTAAAGGGAGCTTGTTGTGTAGTGAAGAAAACTCTCGAGTGTGGTACTCGGGGAGTGGAGTAGGGCAAGGAAGGTGTCCTTGTAGCCGAACCACTATAAATCATCGTGTCCGGTTTGCATCTTCTTTATCTTATCTCTTTACATTTACTCTTGCATTTATCGCTTTATATCTATGCTTGCATATATGTGTTGGGTGTTGCTTAAATTGTCATGATGATTGATTGTGTTATAGTTGCAAGTTAATATTGTGAAGATGTGCATAATTATATAATATGATCGACTACATTATTATTCACACTCCTCATATTGAGTTTAACTTAATAGATGATTTAATACAAAACGTTTTAAGATTTCAAAAGGAAAACATATTAACTTAAAGATCAACCAATGCTTTATTCATAAAACTAAGTTTTGAAAACAAACTCAAAAGTACACATATATAATTAATCATATTGATTATATATTGTTTTCATAATAAACTCTAATTGAAGATCTTTCATAAAACGAAAAAGAGGGGAAAACCATTCAACCTCCCCTTCTAGTTTTCCACAAGGTACTTTGGGAGTGAAATCTGGAAAAGGAAGCAATTCGGACGTTTTTGGAGCATAAAAGTGAAGAAAACGCCAGAGACTTAATTTTCCAAGCTGGGAACAGTATGTGACGGTGTCAAGAGCATTATCCTGACGGCGTCAAGAGTAAATTTCATGACGGCCCAGTACAGAAATGAAGGCGTCACAAGGAAGAGCGTCAAGAGTTAAATGTGTGACGGCCTGGAAAAACTTAATACATGACGGCGTCAGATGTAGATCAAGGCAGTCCGAGGATTCTTTTGGCGGCGAGATGACGGCGTCACAAGGTTGTTCTTGATGCCGTCAGCCTCAATTTTCTATATATAGTTTTCTAATTTTCATTCATAAAAAAAAGAGAAGTTTTGGAGAAACCCTAAGGCCGAACCATATACGAATTTTACAGGTTTTTCAAGGGTTTTCAGCCCTTGAACCCTTACATGTGTAATTGAGATAAGTGTTCTTTTAACTCAATCAATATGTCTATGTGTGGTTGTCTATATATTGTTCTTGTCTTGATTCCACCATGCTAGGCTAGATTTTTCTTGTGTTTGCTTAGATCTAATGAAACCTAGATGTTGATTATGTGTTGATTACTTGTTTATGGTTGTATTGGATGAATGATTTCAATGTTAGGCTTAAGAAAACTGGCAGATCTCCAAATGGTAACATGCTTGAACGTCTTAGGAAACATGAACCGATGTGTACTAGGTTTTATTGGTTGTATTTAATGCATGAGTAAATTCTAATGATACCATGTTAGGAGCTTCTTAGCCGGCTCGACATAGGAGTGAAGTAGGCACTCATAGGATTGGGGAGTTAAGTACGCCACCCCATGAATGGTATTAAGGAATACAATCCGTCATCCACGCAACTATAACAAGTAATTAACGTGTAAAAGATATCTAGGGAGTAGTGAAATCTAAGTAAACACATTTCTCCACTTATTGCTCACAACCTTAGTTTAATTTAGTTTATTTTCATTTCTAGTATTTTATTTTGATTGCATCTTAGTATTGGGTTAGTTGACTAGCAACTAATTCCGCCCAAATCCTTCAAACCCGAGATATTTACTTGCTTTCTAAAAAATATAAAAATACAAAAATAGTCATCCTTCATCTCTAGAACTAGTATTTAGGTTTTCTAATCCTAGCGACACTATTCCTAGCTGAACGATCAATCCTCCGGTACTTGTCACTATACTATACTACAACGATCAGGTACACTGCCTGGTGGGGGTTGTAAGCTTCTCAAGATCCCTTGAGAGGTAAAGCCTGGTGCAATCCCGACGCTACCATGCATGTTTTATTTTTATTGTTTGTGGCTCATGTTTCAAAGTAAATTGTGAAAATGCTTTATTTTGTTTTTAACTTCGTCTTGATTACATATAAAGGTATTTTATTATATATAGAGTTTGCTGCTGATTTTACGCGAGGTTTGCCATGATTGTTTTCTCAGGTTTAACAGGTTATATTGGACAAGAAGATGATTTATATTTCTGGAGGGAAGCTTTCAACGTTCATTTTTTTGGAGGAGGATCTAACCATGTTAACACATTATCCACACCGAACGAATCAGGGGAGTATTTGTTTCATACTTTTACCTTCTTTACTTTTACATCCTTTTTATTGAACATTGGGTACAATGTTCAGCTTAAGTGTAAGGGGAGGGTAAATGATGATACCTTAGAGAATGCAATTACACTTGATTTTTGTTTGTTTAATAGTAGGTGTGTAATAAAATTAAGAGAACACTTGTTAGGGTAATTTTAGCACCAAATTTAAATTTTTTTACAACATATAGGAGTGAAGCTTTAGTCTTAATAAGCGTCTCATGGATAGGAGTTGTATGACTAGCACAAAAAACCGTACCACTCAAAAATTTTCCACCCCAAATATGTGAGGTTCTCCCTAAATTTGTTAGGAAAAGATGCTTATAAGTGTACCGGTAGTATTTAGATTCTATAACTTGCGATAGTGATGCATCCCGAGATCACATGTGAGACTACATTCGTGTAGTTGGATTACTACATGATAAGAGGCATTAGGATAACTCTTATGTTAAACCCGTATCATAATTACTTGACCAATAAAGTCAATACACTTGACTAGTAAAGTCAATTAATTCTCCTACACCTTTGCGATGTACTCTTTTTTAGTACACGATACCCCTAGTACACCCCTTCGAGCCTATCTTTTTCATTTCTAACTTTAAGCATTTTATTTAAAGGAATAATTTGTTTCTAATCCACCCCTAAATGTACACCCAAATCGCCTTAGCCTTCCTTGTATGCACTCATCTTTAGTGCATTATTGTTACATGTTTAAACCCTTAGTTAATTATCTATTTGATTACATGGTTGCTAAGTCGAGTCATATCTTGTACATATTGTTTTGGGACAATTGGGACTCATGGGGAAAGTACTATTGTTATGGAGTATTGGGGAAGACGCCAATTATTACCCCCATATGTGCGTTAATATCTTAAAAAGTACTCAAAGTGTTTTGATTATCTTAATTCGAGTCATTAGAATAGTTAATTGTAAAGTTTGTAAAAATTCAAGTGTAAGGGGAATACAAATTCCCTATGATGTTTTATTTTGGATGGTAGGGAAAGAGTGTATGCAAAAAAAAAAAAAAAAAAAAAAAAAAATCAAGAAAAAGAAAAAATTAGAAAAAGAAAAAGAGAAAAACATACGGACTATCATCTCGTTTCCTTTTATGTTTCTTTTTATGTTTTTGTAGTTTTCATTAGCTTAAGTCGAGTTGAGTCTTGGCTTAGCAACGCCACATTTTACATGTAATTGACAAAGATGATTAACTCGCCACCAGTAAAGATTGCCTTTATCCAACAAAATCGTGTTTATCATATCCCTACACCTCACGTTACAACCCTTTAAAAGACCTCTTTGTTAGTTTATCATAGGGGCTTAAACCAAGTGGCGGAGGTTTGATCCTTTTCCAAGCCTATGGTAATCTATGTGCTATGACAGGTAGTGAGAGATATTTTTCATTTTCAATTGTGATATATACTTTTATTACACCCGAGAGATGTGAGTATCCAAACACTATTTGTGAGGAGCTAGTGTATAATTTCCGTGCTTGTTTTGGTTGAAGTGGAATGATCATTTGTTGTAATTACTTTTATATTAGTGTTAAATGACCCCTAGCTTGTGTTTTGATTAGAATAAAAGCGCATTTGCTTGAGGACAAGCAAATCTCAAGTGTAAGGGTATTTGATGAGGCGAAAAGTGTTACGCTTTTAGGGGGTCATTTAAGCCCTAAGTCGTGATTATTTGATCAAATATTGCCTCAAATCGTTCCTTTTGTCATTTTAGGTACTTTGGAGAAGAAATCTGGAAAAGGAAGCATTTTGGACCTTTTTGGAACGAAAAATGAAGAAAACGACAAAGTCTCCAAAATCAAGCTGGAAACAGTACATGACGGCGTCACGCTCTAAAGGTGACGGCGTCATGTGTTGGTAAAGAGATGGATACGAAGTTTACACGAGAAGCGCCAGAAAGATTTTTGGACTTAAAGAGTGACGGCGTCACCCTTTGTGACGCCTAGGCTGTCACGTACAATTTAAAGGGTGACGGCCAATGAAGATTATAAAGTGACGGCATCAGATCTGGATCTAGGCAATCTGAGGAAAGTAGTGGTGGCGAGTTGACGGCGTCACATGTATAACGTGACGCCGTCAGATTGTATTCTCTATATATAGTTTTCTAATTTTCATTCATTAGGAGAGATCTTTTGGAGGAACTTCACCATAAACCCTAGGACGAATTTTATTCTTCTTGTAAGGGTTTCAAACCCTTCTTTCATCCATGTTTGATTAAAGATAAGTCTTCCAATAATCATTCAACATGTCTATGTGTTGTTTGATTCTATCTTATGCTTGTCTTCACATTAACATGCTAGACTAGGTTTGCTTGTGTTTGCTTAGATGTAATGAAACCTAGCTATTGATTATTGGTTGATTGTTTGTTATTAATTGTTGTTGGATGAATGATTTCGATGTTAGACTTAAGAAAACTGGCTAATCTCCAATTGGTAACTTGCTTGAACGTCTTAAGAAACATGAATCGGATGTGTACTACGATTTTAGTGGTTGTATTTAATGCATAAGTGACTACTAACGATGCCATGTTAGGAGCTAGTTGTGGGCTCGACATAGGAAGAGGTAGAAGCTTATAGAGTTGGGGAAGATCGTACATGGCCCCGCGAATGGTATTAAGGAATATAACCCGTCATCCACGCAATTATAACAAACTAGTCAATTAATGAAAGATAGCTAGGGAGTAGTGAAATCTAAGTAAACACGTTTCTCTCCATATAAGGTTTTTCTCACATTTTATTTTCTTGTTATTTTATTTTTATTGCATTTGTAGTTATTTGGGTTAGTTGACTCGCAACTAATTCCGCCCACTCTTCCAATACCCGAGATTTTTATTTACTTTCATAAAATATAAAAATTTAAAAAGAATCATCCCTCACTTCTAGACCTAGTTTAATTAAGGGATAATTGGTAAAATAGCCCAGTTGCCCAAAGTCTAGGCATATTTAGCCCTTTTTTGAAAAATTCCCGTTTTAGCCAGGTTGCCCTGGGCAACTATTTGCATAGCCAACTACAAAGTGCCACGTCGGGGCAACTTTCGTGTATTTTGGGCAACTTTTTTGTATTTTGAGCAACTTGAGGACACGTGTCATATTTTGGTTGGCTGTACGAAAGTTACCCAGGGCAACCTGGGCTAAAACGGGAATTTTTCAAAAAAGGGCTAAATATGCCTAAACCGCAGGGCAACGGGCCATTTTGGTAATTTTCCCTTTGATTAAGTTTTAATCCTAAATGAACACTATTCCACTAGTAGAACGATCAATCCCCCGGTACTTGCCACTACACTATACTACATCGATCAGGTACACTCCTGGTGGGGATTGCAAGCTTCTCGAGATCCCTCGAGAGGTAAAACCTTTTGCGTAGGCGCAATCCCACGTATCAGTAAACCACCTATACTTGAACTTATTTTTGTGGCTGCTGTATCGATCCGCAAAATCTCTCTCAAGCCCACCTCTCACCACGCTCCCCTTTGTCTTATTTTCGCCTTTTACTTTGATTAAAGTCTCATCACGGAAACGGGATTGCAAATTGAAATATCTCTGCTAATAAATACACATTTATATGAACACACTTTCAAATAAACACAAATATCTAAACATTCGATAACAATAAAAATATAAATAAAATAAACAAGACATGGAAGTTAGGGGTTATATTCGCATTTTCTACTGCGGGGACTTTATTCCATGACTTGTAATACTGGGGAATATCCCGGACTAATTCCCCAATATAGGAAGACAAGTGAGCCGCATATTTGCCCACTGGTTTGACTGTCTTTAGATCACCAAAATCGAAATCTATCTTAAGTAGTTGATTGCCATTTTGTTTGAAGGCCTTCTTTAACCCCTTATGTTTGTTTAGACCGCATTTCCCCGACCCTACAAATATAAGTGACGAGTCATAAAAATACAAGTAACCAAATTTAGGTTTATAAAATAATCCACAATTCCTTACCTTCGCACTGGTAAGGTAAACGCCTAGGCTGCCGATCATCGGGAGGATCACCACCTGCATCCCCTCCATGGTAGCCAAGAGCTAGACACGCCATCTGTAAAAATACGAGTATATCAGTTAGGCCATGATGGTACATTAGAGATGAAGAACCTGGCATGGTAACTTACTAACTTAAGGCACTCATTATATCTAAAAAGGAATAGTATGCTGGCTATTTGATCATAAGGGCATTCACGTATATGTTGGTTGTCTATACATGTAGATTGTAATTGCACGGTAAAGTCAAATATGGAGTTCATGGCTTTATGCCATAAACCATTCATAAACTCAGGAAGGACTTTTTGAGAAACATAGTATCAAACATAATAAAATGACTTGATACGTGGGAATTGCGCCCTCGCAACAGGTTTTACCTCTCAAGGGATCTCGAGAAGCTTACAACCCCCACCAGGCAGTGTACCTAATTGTTGTAGTATAGTATAGTGACAAGTACCGGGGGATTGATCGTTCAACTCAGGAATAGTGTCGCTAGGATTAGAAAGCCTACTAAACTAGGTTTAAAGGTGAGGGATGATTCTTTTTGTATTTTTTTATTTTTTTACGAAAGCAAGTAAAATCTCGGGTTTTGAAGGAGTGGGCGGAATTAGTTGCTAGCCAACTAACCCAATTAACTAAAGATGCAATCAAAATAAAATAAAAGAAATGAAAATTAAACTATTATACTAATTTGGTGGAAACAATAATGAGAAAAGTTGTGTTTACTTAGATTTCATTACTCCCTAGATATCTTTTACAGGTTGATTAGCTTGTTACAATTGCATGGATGACTGGTTATATTCTTTAACACCAGTCGTAGGGCCGTGTACAATATTCCCTAACTCTATAAGATCCTACTTCACTCCTATGTTGAGCCGTTAGAAGCTCCTAACATGGGATCATTAGAATCCTCTTACGCATTAAATACAACTAAAAATCGTAGTACACCTCCGATCATGTTTCTTAAGACGTTCAAGCAAGTTACCAATGGAAGTCTGCCAGTTTTCTTAAGCCTAGCATCGAATACAATCATCCATAACAATTATAAACAAACAATCAACCCATAATCAACATCTAGGTTTCACTACATCTAAGCAAACACAATAAAAACCTAGCCTAGCATGTTAAAGAGAAGACAAGCGTAAGATATAGTCACACAACACATAGACATATTGAATGATTTGAATAAGTACTTATCTTCAATTGAACATGGAAGAATCAAGGGGTTGAAAAATTGGAAAAATATATATAGACTATGCATCCTGACGGCGTCATGTGTTAATATCCCACACAAAGTTCCACACTTACAATGAAAAATTGGAAAAATATATATAGACTATGCATCCTGACGGCGTCATGTGTTAACCTCTGACGGCGTCAACTCACCGCCATGATGAAATTCGTATTGCCTAGATCCACTTCTGACGCCATCATGTAGGAATGAGCTCTGGGCCGTTACGTGTATTTAGACCCTGACGGCCTAGGTGACGCCGTCAGGCCAATAAGCCTAAAAACATTCTGGATCGTCACATGTATTTTCCACTTCCACCACTTTTGCCACTCTTGACGCCGTAATGTATAAACCCTTGACGTCGTCAGGTACTGTTCCCAGCAAGGAATTTGAGACTTTGCTGTTTTCTTCACTTTTATGCTCCAAAAAAGTCCAAAATGCTTCCTTTTCTAGATTTCTCCTCGAAAATACCTAAAATGACAAAAGGAACAATTTAGAGCAATAATTGATCAAATAATCACGAATTCGGGATTAAATGACCCCTTGAAAGCGATACACTTTTCGGCTCATCAAATACCCTTACACTTGAGATTTGCTTGTCCTCAAGCAAATTCGCTTTTATTCTAATCAAAATACAAGTTAGGGGTCATTTAACACTAATATAAATGTAATTACAACAAATAATCGTTCCACTAAAAACCAAAAACAAGCACGGAGGTCGTACACTAGCACCTCACAAATACTGTTTAGATACTCACATCTCTCAGGTGTAATAATGTATATATCACAATATGGAAATGGAAAACATCTCTCACTACCTGTCATAGCAAATAGATTACCATAGGCTTGGGAAAGGATCAAACCTCCACCACTTGGCGTAAGCACCTAGGATAAACTATCAAAGAGGTCTTTTAAAGGGTTATAACGTTAGGTGTAGGGATATGGAAAACTCGGTTTTGTTAGATAAAGGCAATATTCACTGGTGGCGAGTTAATCATCTTGGTTAATTACATATATAATATGGCGTTGCTAAGCCAATACTCGACTCAACTTAAGCTAACAAATCAAAAATAACAAAAAAAATAAAAATAAAACAGACATAGAATGAAACGGGATGGTAGTCCGTATGTTTTTCTCTCTTTTTTATTTTTATTATTTTTTTGCATACACTCTTACCCTACCATCCAAAATAATACATCATAGGGAATGTACATTCCCCTTACACTTGAATTTTTACATACTTTACAATAAACTACTCTAATGACTCGAGTTAAGATAATAAAAACACTTGGAGTACTTTTTAAGATTAATGATCATATGGGGGTAATAATTGATGTTCTTCCACATTACTCCATAACACTAGTACTTTACCCATGAGTCCCAAAACAATATGTACAAGATATGAATCAACTTAGCAACCATGTAATCAATTAGATAATTAACTAAGGGTTTAAACATGTAACAATAATGCATGTACTAAAGATGAGTGCATACACAGAAGGCTAAGGCGATTTGGTTCCACATTTAGGTGGGTTGTAACAAGATGCTTAAAGTTAGAAACGAAAAGATAGGCTCGGAGGGGTGTACTAGGGGTATCGTGTACTAAAAATGAGTACAACGCTAAGGTGTGGGAAAAATTAATTGACTTTACTAGTCAAGTAATATGACTTAAATGGTCAAGTAATTATGATACGGGTTTAAACACAAGGGTGATACTAATGCCTCTTATCATGTAGTAAATCCTACTACACGAATGTAGTCTCACTAGCGGTTTCGGGATGCATCACTAACGCAAGTTCTAGAATCTAAATGCTACCGGTACACTCATAAGCACTAATAATGAATGCTTTTCCTATCAAATCTAAAGGCGAACCTCACATATTTGGGTGGAAAATTTTTCTGAATGGTACGGTTTTGTGCTAGTCATACAACTCCTATCCATGAGACGCTTGTTAAGGCTAAAGTTTCACTCCTAAATGTTATAAAAAATTTTAAATTTGGCGCTAAAATTACACTAATAAGTATTTCTCATAGTTTTATTACACACCTACCATCGAACAAACAAACTCAAGTGCAATTGTATCCTATAAGGTATCATCATTTACCCTCCCCTTACACTTAGGATGAACATTGTCCTCAATGTTCAATTAAAGGATGTAAAAGTAAAATAGGTAAAAAAATGAAAACAAATACTCCCCTGATTTGTTCGGTGTGGATAGTGTTGTCAACAAGGTTAGATCTTCCTCCAAAAAAATGAACGTTGAAAGCTTCCCTCCAGAAATATAAATCATCTTCTTGTCATATATAACCTGTTAAACCTGAGAAAACAATCAAGGCAACCTCGCGTAAAATCGGCGGCAATCTATATATACTAACAAATCCTAGAAAACAATTTAAGATATAATGCTTGTGGAATGAATGTTTGCAGATTTCCTGGAGTTTATAAAACTAAAGAATCAACAAAAACTTTTAAGACTCCGTTAGAAAAACAAAACTCGCAAAATTTCCAGAATTTTACACGTGACGCCGTCAGGTTTTAAACTCTGACACCGTCAGAAGTGACCTGCATAAATCTTTATGTTAAGTTTTCGGAAAATTTATGGAAAAGCTTATGCCCTATTTCCTGGAAAATCCTGCAAAACATCATTATGACTCGATACAAGCATTTGACTCTAACAATTACTAATATACAATGTTCATTTAATATTGTCGCGAATCATGATCATTTTCGTTCTTATAAACAAATTTGGGGTTTCCCCTTACACTTAGCTTTTGCAAAATACCTTTATATGAAGTTAAGACAAAGTTAAACAACAAAATAAAGCATTTTCACAATTTTAATTTGAAAGATGATCTACCAACAATAAAAATAAGACATGCATACGAAAACAAATAACATCAAACAAATAAAAACACACAAAACATGGGTTGCCTCCCAAGAAACGCTTTTCTTTATTTACGAGTCTTCTAGCTAGACTCAAGGTCATGGGCAATTACGTGACCTCGACATTGGTTTCATTCTCTAGGTCATCTCCAATCTTAGTTGTGTATTCCGGACCTAGTTACAACCATCCCTTGTAGAAACCGAGTATTCTACTCATGACATAATCTACTCCACTACGTCTATCCTCATCATTCCTATAGTAGACCGCTTGCTTGTGTTCCGTTTCAAGGTTTGATAGAAGACGGTATTGTTCAATTTTATAGGGCATTTGGTAAGCAATCTCATCGTTCTCATCCTTGAATCTAACTATCCCAAGGGACGGGTCATAACTCATCTTAGAGGCCTCAACAAATGGTCTTCCGAATACTACTTGACTTAAGCAACCATCTATTACCGGACGAATATCCTCTACAATCACAAAGTCGGTAATATAAGTGAAGTTTCCTACAAAGACATGTAATCCTTTTACTCTTCCTACAAAGTTGCTCATCCAATTCGTGTTAGGCATCATCCTATAGTCAAGTTGCTTCTTCATTACCCAATTATAATTGGTCATAGTCATAATGTTTATAGGAGACCTAAGATCGATGTAAGCTTTCCACACATACATATGCCCAATGTTGCATGGTATGTTGATGTTAGAGGGATCACCTGCTTTGATAAATGGTGAACCAAGGACGTACGGTGTCTCGGGGTCATCGAATAGATCCTTATGATATTCCCGTTCTTCCTTGGTGCGTAACTTATCGAAGTATTCCTCTACGTTTTCTACTTCCTCTAACTTTTCTTCCATAATATCCTCAACTTCCTTAATCTCATCCTTAGGTCCAGTTTCTATTTCAACTTCATCCTTGTCACTTTCTTCTATATTCTTATCTATTGGCTTAATGGTAACAACGTTGACAAAGTGGACGTGTTTGGATGATGAGGGGTCCTTAATTTGGATTCCGCTAATAGTGTCCCTAGTGTCCTTCCTAGGTGTAGTTAGCACTTGGTTGTTGAGGGCTTTCAACAAGTTGTCAATTTTATTGGTCATCTCCGTTTGTTGTTGATTGAATTCGGTTTCAAACTTAGCTATGCGAGCTTCTTGAGATGCCATAAACTTGGTCATAAATCCTTCAAGATTATTGGTACTACCATAGTTATTGGAAGGATTGTTGTTGAAAGTACGGTTAGAGGGTGGACCGTTTGATTGTTAACGATTAGGTGGATTGGAAGAATTGTTTTGGGGCATGTTTTGGTTTTGTTTCCACCTAAGGTTCGGGTGATTTTTCCAAGAAGGGTTGTTGGAATCACCGTAAGGGTTTGGCTCGGGTTTGAAAGTGTACCACTTGTCTCCCGCTTCGTCAGTACGCGAGGATGCGTAATCCGCAAAAGCTTGGCCGCGGAGTTCCACGCAATCACGAGTGTCATGGGGACCACTACATAATTCGCATGAAGAAGTGATTTTGTTCACTTGGCTTGAAGGCTTAGGGGCTTCGTAGGATTTCATGAGAAACCTGACTTGGTCCTCAAGTTCCATGATCCTACGGTCGGGAGTGCTAGAATTGTTCGAAGGCAAAGATATTGCCTTGACCATTTTGTTCAAATCACGGGAATCATTCCAACTTTCGTTGTCATAGAGAGCAAGATCTTCTATGAGTTCCCATGATTCTTCCGCACTTAGATCACGTAGCTTGCCACCGGCCGATTGGTCAATGGTTCGCCTTGTGTAGAGATCGATATGGTCATAGAAGATTTGGACTTGGAGCCAAAGATCTATGCCATGATGATGAACTTTTTGGGGTAAGTCCTTGAAACGAGTCCATGCTTCATATAGAGTTTCACCTTGACATTGTTGGAACATCAAGATATCATTTCTAAGCTTGGTAGTTCTCCCCGGTGGGAAAAATTGAGCAAGGAAACGAGAAGTGAGATCATCCCATGAGGTGATGGATCCCGCGGGTAAATGTTCAAGCCATTGACTAGCTTGATCACCTAGAGAGAATTGGAATAGACGTAATCGGGTCGACTCTCTAGTTGCAACATCAAGGTATATGGAATCTACGATTTTTAGGAAATCCTTGAGATGTTGATTAGGATCTTCGGAACGAAGTCCATGGAATGCACATCCGCTTTGCACCAACCGGATGGTGTCGGATCGCAAGGGAGACACATTGGCTCCTTGAGTGAGCTCAATGGTGTTTTGATAGCCTTGGTGGCTAGGACGGGAATACTCTCCTAAAGTTCGGGGTCTAGGAGGTTGGTTTGCTAGTGGTGGGTTTTGTGGGTGGTTTTTGTTGTGGTGGGTTGATGGGTTCAAAGATATTACCACCTTCCATGATGTCGGATGGTAAAGATTATGAACAAAGAAATGAAGAAATAAGATAGACTAAAGAAAACCTAAAAATAAAAATAAAAATCTTACTAGAAAGGAATCTAGCAAGTAGACCAAATAAAAAGAAATTCTAACCTAGACAATAACTATTCCCCGGGCTGCGGCGCCAAAAACTTGATATGTGGGAATTGCGCCCTCACAACAGGTTTTACCTCTCAAGGGATCTCGAGAAGCTTACAACCCCCACCAGGCAGTGTACCTGATCGTTGTAGTATAGTATAGTGACAAGTACCGGGGGATTGATCGGTCAACTCAGGAATAGTATCTCTAGGATTAGAAAGCCTACTAAACTAGGTCTAAAGGTGAGGGATGATTCTTTTTGTATCTTTTTTATTTTTTTATGAAAGCAAGTAAAATCTCGGGTTTTGAAGGAGTGGGCGGAATTAGTTGCTAGCCAACTAACCCAATTAACTAAAGATGCAATCAAAATAAAATAAAAGAAATGAAAATTAAACTATTATACTAATTTGGTGGAAACAATAATGAGAAAAGTTGTGTTTACTTAGATTTCATTACTCCCTAGATATCTTTTACAGGTTGATTAGCTTGTTACAATTGCATGGATGACGGGTTATATTCCTTAATACCAGTCGTAGGGCCGTGTACAATATTCCCTAACTTTATAAGATGCTACTTCACTCCTATGTTGAGCCGTTAGAAGCTCCTAACATGGGATCATTAGAATTCTCTTACCCATTAAATAGAACCAAAAATCGTAGTACACCTCCGATCATGTTTCTTAAGACGTTCAAGCAAGTTACCAATAGAAGTCTGCTAGTTTTCTTAAGCCTAACATCGAATACAATCATCCATAACAATTATAAACAAACAATCAACCCATAATCAACATCTAGGTTTCACTACATCTAAGCAAACACAATAAAAACCTACCCTAGCATGTTAAAGAGAAGACAAGCGTAAGATATAATCACACAACACATAGACATATTGAATGATTTGAATAAGTACTTATCTTCAATTGAACATGGAAGAATCAAGGGGTTGAAACCCTTGAAAAAGCTGTAAAATTCGTCTAGGGTTTATGCCCTAATATCCCACACAAAATTCCACACTTACAATGAAAAATTGGAAAAATATATATAGACTTTGCATCCTGACGGCGTCATGTGTTAACCTCTGATGCCGTCAACTCACCGCCATGATGAAATTCGTATTGCCTAGATCCACTTCTGACGCCGTCATGTAGGAATGAGCTCTGGGCCGTTACATGTATTTGGACCCTGACGGCCTAGGTGACGCCGTCAGGCCAATAAGCCTAAAAACATTCTGGATTGTCACGTGTATTTTCCACTTCCACCTCTTTTGCCACTCTTGACGCCGTCATGTATAAACCCTTGACGTCGTCAGGTACTGTTCCCAGCAAGGAATTTGAGACTTTGCCGTTTTCTTCACTTTTATGCTCTAAAAACGTCCAAAATGCTTCCTTTTCCAGATTTCTCCTAAAAAATACCTAAAATGACAAAAGGAAAGATTTAGAGCAATAATTGATCAAATAATCACGAATTCGGGATTAAATGACCCCTTGAAAGCGGTACACTTTTTGGCTCATCAAATACCCTTACACTTGAGATTTGCTTGTCCTCAAGCAAATGCGCTTTTATTCTAATCAAAATACAAGTTAGGGATCATTTATCACTAATATAAAAGTAATTACAACAAATAATCGTTCCACTAAAAACCAAAAACAAGCACGGAGGTCATACACTAGCACCTCACAAATAGTGTTTAGATACTCACATCTCTGGGGTGTAATAAAGTATATATCACAATATGGAAATGGAAAACATCTCTCACTACCTGTCATAGCAAATAGATTACCATAGGCTTGGGAAAGGATCAAACCTCCACCACTTGGCGTAAGCACCTAGGATAAACTATCAAAGAGATCTTTTAAAGGGTTATAACATTTTGTTGGATAAAGGAAATATTTACTGGTGGCGAGTTAATCATCTTGGTTAATTACATGTATAATATGGCGTTGCTAAGCCAATACTCGACTCAACTTAAGCTAACAAATCAAAAATAACAAAAAAAATATAACAAACATAGAATGAAACGGGATGGTAGTGCGTATGTTTTTCTCTCTTTTTTATTTTTATTATTTTTTTGCATACACTCTTACCCTACCATCCAAAATAATACATCATAGGGAATGTACATTCCCCTTACACTTGAATTTTTACATACTTTACAATAAACTACTCTAATGACTCGAATTAAGATAATAAAAACACTTGGAGTACTTTTTAAGATTAATGATCATATGGGGGTAATAATTGATGTTCTTCCCCATTACTCCATAACACTAGTACTTTACCCATGAGTCCCATGAGTCCCAAAACAATATGTACAAGATATGACTCGACTTAGCAACCATGTAATCAATTAGATAATTAACTAAGGGTTTAAACATGTAACAATAATGCACTAAAGATGAGTGCATACATGGAAGGTTAAGGCGATTTGGTTCCATATTTAGGTGGGTTGTAACAAGATGCTTAAAGTTAGAAACAAAAAGATAGGCTCGGAGGGGTGTACTAGGGGTATCGTGTACTAAAAATGAGTACAACGCTAAGGTGTGGGAAAAATTAATTGACTTTACTAGTCAAGTAATATGACTTAAATGGTCAAGTAATTATGACACGGGTTTAAACACAAGGGTGATACTAATGCCTCTTATCATGTAGTAAATCCTACTACACGAATGTAGTCTCACTAGCGGTCTCGGGATGCATCACTAACGCAAGTTCTAGAATCTAAATGCTACCGGTACACTCATAAGCACTAATAATGAATGCTTTTCCTATCAAATCTAAAGGCGAACCTCACATATTTGGGTGGAAATTTTTTCTGAATGGTACGGTTTTTTGCTAGTCATACAACTCCTATCCATGAGACGCTTGTTAAGGCTAAAGTTTCACTCCTAAATGTTGTAAAAAATTTTAAATTTGGCGCTAAAATTACACTAACAAGTATTTCTCTTAGTTTTATTACACACCTACCATCGAACAAACAAACTCAAGTGCAATTGTATCCTATAAGGTATCATCATTTACCCTCCCCTTACACTTAGGATGAACATTGTCCCCAATGTTCAATTAAAGGATGTAAAAGTAAAATAGGTAAAAAAATGAAAACAAATACTCCCCTGATTCGTTCGATGTGGATAATGTTGTCAACAAGGTTAGGTCTTCCTCCAAGAAAATGAACATTGAAAGCTTCCCTCCAGAAATATAAATCATCTTCTTGTCATATATAACCTGTTAAGCCTGAGAAAACAATCAAGGCAACCTTGCGTAAAATCGGCGGCAATCTATATATACTAACAAATCCTTGAAAACAATTTAAGATATAATGCTTGTGGAATGAATGTTTGCAGATTTCCTGGAGTTTATAAAACTAAAGAATCAACAAAAACTTTTAAGACTCCGTTAGAAAAACAAAACTCGCAAAATTTCCAGAATTTTACACGTGACGCCGTCAGGTTTTAAACTCTGACGCTGTCAGAAGTGACCTGCAGAAATCTTTATATTAAGTTTTCGGAAAATTTCTGGAAAAACTTATGCCCTATTTCCTAGAAAATCCGGCAAAACATCATTATGACTCGATACAAGCATTTGACTCTAACAATTACTAATATACATGTTCATTTAATATTGTCGCGAATCATGATCATTTTCGTTCTTATAAACAAATTTGGGGTTTCCCCTTACACTTAGCTTTTGTAAAATACCTTTATATAAAGTTAAGACGAAGTTAAACAACAAAATAAAGCATTTTCACAATTTTAATTTGAAACATGATCTACCAACAATAAAAATAAGACATGCATACGGAAACAAATAACATCAAACAAATAAAAACACACAAAACATGGGTTGCCTCCCAAGAAGCGTTTTTTTTTTTTTTATTTACGAGTCTTGTAGCTAGACTCAAGGTCATAGGCAATTACGTGACCTCGGCATTGGTTTCATTCTCTAGGTCATTGATAAGGCGAAAAATGATCCGTTTTTAGGGGGTCATTTAAGCCAGGAATTGAATTTATTTGATCAAATATTGCCCTAAATCGTTCCTTTTGTGATTTTAGGTACTTTTGGAGTGAATTCTGGAAAAGGAAGCATTTTGGACGTTTTTGGAGCATAAAAGTGAAGAAAACGGCAAAGTCTTAATTTTCCTTGCTGGGAATAGTACCTGACGGCGTCAAGAAGGATTTTTTGACGGCGTCAAGAGCAAAATGGATGACGACCTAGAGAAAACGTGACGGCGTCAGAAGTAGGGCGTCAAGAGTAAATTTGGTGACGGCCTGGAGCAGAATTACACATGACGGCGTCACCCAAGGCCGTCACGTGTTAACTTGTCAAAACTTGCGCGCGGAGTAGCTGATATTGTTTTGGTCATAACTTTTGCATACGAACTCGGATTTAGGTGATTCAAAAGCCCACGCGAAGAGGACGAAGAGATCTACAATTTGGTGAAGAAAAATTGTTCTTGACTCCGTCATGGTTTGGCTGACGCAGTCAAGATCAGGCCGATAGAAAATTAGCCTATAAATATAACCTTATAACTTCACTTTTTGTAAGCCCTAAACCCTAAGGTCGATTCCTGGGTTTAGGTAGGTGTTTTTCCAGCAACTTAGAGGGTTTCAATCACTCCATAAACATCATGTATTGGTTTGATGATTCTATCTCAATTATGTCTTTCATTATTATTGTTGTTTGCTCTTCTTTGATTATGTTTTGCTAATTCACCTTGTGTCTACTTATGATTATGTGAAACTTGTATATAATTGATTAGATCTTATTGATTCCTTGTTGATGTTTGTGTCTATCTTCATCAATTAGGGTATGATACTTTGATAGGTCTAATTGGTTTAGTTTATAATTCTTGATTCCTATTGTCTATTGTTTAATTGAATGAATTCGATGTTAGGCTTAAGAAAACTGGCAGATCTCCATTGTGTAACTTGCTTGAACGTCTTAAGAAACATGAACCGATGTGTACTAGGTTTTTATGGTTGTATTTAATGCATGAACGAATTCTAGTGATCCCATGTTAGGAGCTTCTTAGCCGGCTCGACATAGGAGTGAAGTAGGAGCTTATAGGATTGGGGAAGTAAGTACGCCACCCGATGAATGGTATTAAGGAATACAACCCATCAATTAAAACAAGGTGTGACAATTCAATAGGTAGAATTGGATAGCTAGCAAGGAGTAACATATCATAGGTAGACATGCTTCACATCCCTTGTAGAACCTTAGTTTACTTTTCTTGTTTATTAGTTTAATTAGTAGCTTTTGGGTTAGTTGATTAACAACTAATTCCGCCCCTTCTTCCAATACCCAAGAATTTTACTTGCTTTTCATAAAATATAAAAACACAAAACGAATCATCCTTCACCTTTAGACCTAGTTAGACTAATTTTCAATCCTAACGACACTATTCCTGAGTTGAACGATCAATCCCCCGGTACTTGTCACTATACTATACAACAACGATCAGGTACACTGCCTGGTGGGGGTTGTAAGCTTCTCGAGATCCCTTGAGAGGTAAAGCCTGGTGCAATTCCCACGCATCAAGTTTTTAGCACTGCAGCCCGGGGAATAGTTATTGCTTAGGTTGGAATTTATTTTGATTAGGTCTACTCATTAGATTCCTTTTTAGTGAGATTTTTATTTTCTTTTTATTAGCTTTCCCGTAGTCTATCTTTTCTTTGTGTATTTGTTCGTAGAAACCTTTCCATTGACTCTTCCGTTCACCATTATGGAGAATGCGAATCCACCATTCTACCGACCACGAAACCCATTCACTCCTAATGACATCTTGATGTTCAAACAATATCGAGATGAACCTATTTATGATGCATGGACTCGTTTTAAAAATTTACTACGAATAGTCTCTCATCATGGTTTCAATCTATGGTACCTAACTCAAATCTTTTACTATAGTGTCCACCCGTATTACCAAAGGTACATTGATGATTTTGCCAACGGGGACCTTAGGGAATTAAATGCTAAAGAAGCATGGGATGCCATAGAAGATTGTGCCCAATATTATCATAGAGTAGACAACCCGACAAACAACATAACAAATCAATTGACAACAAATTTGAAGGATCATGAAACAAGTTTGTTGGGGGATGAATATACTCATGTTGAGATACCTAGTTGGATGGCACCTAATATCATAGTACAAAACAAACATATAGGTAATCTAGACACAATGGAGGATGAGGTGGACAATCCAAGCCCACAAAGTACTCCACAAGTCCTACCATCATTTGAGGCACATACACCGCCAGTGACTTACCCGGAAGAAGTAGAAGAGACTATAGGAACCCTAATTGAGGTAGAACCCTTGGACCAAGCACCACTAGAGGATATAGGTTTGAATACTTGTAGTGATAACCTTACTCCTAGTTCTAGGGAATTTCCTAATGTTGATGAACCGGAACCTCAACCTTTACACAACTTTCCATCCTTAGATATACATCTAGGAGACAAAAGAGGAACCGACCCACCCATCAACCAATATTATCCGGGTAGTTTTAGGATGAAGGAAGCCATTCACTCACCCCCTTCACCTCACGTGGCATATTTCCACCCTAAGGGTGTGTATCGCTACTTCCACCCCGCACTTAATCCTAAGTGTAGGGAAAACCTCCCCTATTTCCGTTAAATAAGGGTAGAGTCAGGCTCGTGACTCGAACAAAAACAAGCGCTTGTTGGGAGGCAACCCAACCCATGTTTTTAATTGTTTGATGTTTTTATTTTATTTGTTTGTTTGTGTCATATAAGCTTAATCATAGTTGTTTAATTTTCATGTTTCGAATAATTTGTGAAAATGCTTTATTTTGTTTTTAACCTCGTCTTAATTGCATATAAAGGTATCTTACAAAAAAGATAAGTGTAGGGAAATTTATATTTTGTTAAAAAGAACTAAATTCGAACATGAAAACTTTACAATTCATGATTAGCATATATTCTATCTTGTTTGTGTGTCAATAATTGTGGATATGTTTTATGAGTTCCTATTTATAATTCATTCCACAAGTATCCTATCCTTTTGTTGCTTTGTCTTGTTTCTATTTCTAAGTCTGGAATTACATCTAGTTGTGATTTTTGTTCGGTTTGATGCTTTGGTTTTTGTGTTTGTTGATTACAGGACAAGAAGATGATTTATATTTCTGGAGGGAAGCTTTCAACGTTCATCTTCTTGGAGGTAGATATAACCATGTTGTCACATTATCCACGATGAACGAATCAGGGGAGTATTAGTTTCTTTCATTCTTATTTATTTTCACTTTTACATCTTTTATCTAGAACATTGGGGACAATGTTCGGTTTAAGTGTAGGGAGGGTATAATAGAAACTATTACTCCACTTGGTTTTTGTTTTGTTTGATAGTGAATGTGTAATAAAACTGAGAAAATATTTGTTAGGGCAATTTTAGCACCAAATTTAAAATTTTTTGCAACATGTAGGAGTGAAACTTTAGTCTTAATAAGCGTCTCATGGATAGGAGTTGTATGACTAGCACAAAAACCATACCACTCAAAAATTTCCACCCCAAATATGTGAGGTTCGCCCTTAGATCTTTAGGAAAAAGCATTCATTGTTGGTGCTTATGAGTGTACCGGTAGTATTTAGATTCTAGAACTTGTGATAGCGATGCATCCCGAGACCGCTAGTGAGACTACATTCGTGTAGTTAGGATTTACTACATGATAAGAGGCATTAGGATAACCCTTGTTCTACACCTGTAATATAATTACATTGACTTCATAGGTCAAGTAATTCTCCCACACCTTTGCGTTGTACTCATTTTTAGTACACGATACCCCTAGTACACCCCTCCGAGCCTATCTTTTCGTTTCTAACTTTAAGCACTTTACTTAAAGGAAGAATTTGTTTACAATCCACCCCAAATGTGCAACCAAATCGCCTTAGCCTTCCTTGTATGCACTCATCTTTAGTGCATTATTGTTAATTGTTTAAACCCTTTGTTAGTTGTCTAATTGATTACATGGTTGCTAAGTCGAGTCATATCTTGTACATATTGTTTTGGGACAATTGAGACTCATGGGTAAAGTACTTGTGTTATGGAGTAATGGGGAAGAACATCATTTATTACCCCCATATGTGCGTTAATATTTAAAAGTACCCCAAATGTTTTGATTATCTCGATTCGAGTCATTAGAATAGTTGATTTGTAAAGTATGTAAAAGCTCAAGTGTAGGGAGGAAACGCGCTCCCTTTGATGTATTATTTTGGATGGTAGAGTAAAAGTGTATGCAAAAAAAAAAAAAATCGAAATAAAAAATATATATATATAATAAAAATGAAAAAAAAAATAGAAAAAGAAAAGAGAAAAACATACGGGCTACCATCCGTTTCTTTTATTTATGTTTAAGTTAAATAGTGTCTTGAAAATCCAAAAGGAGTTGTGGTTAGTTTAAGTTGAGTCGAGTCTTGGCTTAGCAACGCCTCATTGTACATGTAGTTAACTAAGACAATTGACTTGCCACCAGTAAAATATCCGTTTATCCAACAAAACCGTGTTTTCCATATCCCCTACACCTAACGTTATAACCCTTTAAAAAGACCTCTTTGATAGTTTATCCTAGGTGCTTACGCCAAGTGGTGGAGGTTTGATCCTTTCCCAAGCCTATGGTAATTTATTTGCTATGACAGGTAGAGAGTGATATTTCTCCATTTCCAATTATGACATATAAATTTACAACACCCGAGAGATGAGAGTATCCAAATACTTAATGTGAGGTGCTAGTGTATAATTTCCGTGCTTGTTTTGACTAAGGTGGAATGATCATTTGTTGTAATTACTTTTATATTAGTGTTAAATGACCCCTAACTTGTATTTTTATTAAAAGCTCATTTGCTTGAGGACAAGCAAATCCCAAGTGTAGGGATATATGATAAGGCGAAAAATGATCCATTTTAGGGGGTCATTTAAGCCAGGAATTGAATTTATTTGATCAAATATTGCCCTAAATTGTTCCTTTTGTGATTTTAGGTACTTTTGGAGTGAATTCTGGAAAAGGAAGCATTTTGGACGTTTTTGGAGCATAAAAGTGAAGAAAACGGCAAAGTCTTAATTTTCCTTGCTGGGAACAGTACCTGACGGCGTCAAGAGCAAAATGGATGACGACCCAGAGAAAATGTGACGGCGTCAGAAGTAGGGCGCCAAGAGTAAATTTGGTGACGGCCTGGAGTAGAATTACACACGACGGCGTCACCCAAGGCCGTCACGTGTTAACTTGTCAAAACTTGCGCGCGGAGTAGCTGATATTGTTTTGGTCACAACTTTTGCATACGAACTCGGATTTAGGTGATTCAAAAGCCCACGCGAAGAGGACGAAGAGATCTACAATTTGGTGAAGAAAAATTGTTCTTGACGCTGTCATGGTTTGGCTGACGCCATCAAGATCGGGCCGACATAAAATTAGCCTATAAATATAACCTTATAACTTCACTTTTTGTAAGCCCTAAACCCTAAGGTCGATTCCTGGGTTTAGGTAGGTGTTTTTCCAGCAACTTAGAGGGTTTCAATCACTCCATAAACATCATGTATTGGTTTGATGATTCTATCTCAATTATGTCTTTCATTATTATTGTTGTTTGCTCTTCTTTGATTATGTTTTGCTAATTCACCTTGTGTCTACTTATGATTTTGTGAAACTTGTATATAATTGATTAGATCTTATTGATTCCTTGTTGATGTTTGTGTCTATCTTCATCAATTAGGGTGTGACACTTCGATAGGTCTAATTGGTTTAGTTTATAATTCTTGATTCCTATTGTCTCTTGTTTAATTGAATGAATTCGATGTTAGGCTTAAGAAAACTGGCAGATCTCCATTGTGTAACTTGCTTGAACGTCTTAAGAAACATGAACCGATGTGTACTAGGTTTTTATGGTTGTATTTAATGCATGAACGAATTCTAGTGATCCCATGTTAGGAGCTTCTTAGCCGGCTCGACATAGGAGTGAAGTAGGAGCTTATAGGATTGGGGAAGTAAGTACGCCACCCCATGAATGGTATTAAGGAATACAACCCATCAATTAAAACAAGGTGTGACAATTCAATAGGTAGAATTGGATAGCTAGCAAGGAGTAACATATCATAGGTAGACATGCTTCACATCCCTTGTAGAACCTTAGTTTACTTTTCTTGTTTATTAGTTTAATTAGTAGCTTTTGGTTTAGTTGATTAACAACTAATTCCGCCCCTTCTTCTAATACCCGAGAATTTTACTTGCTTTTCATAAAATATAAAAACACAAAAAGAATCATCCTTCACCTTTAGACCTAGTTAGACTAATTTTCAATCCTAACGACACTATTCCTGAGTTGAACGATCAATCCCCCGGTACTTGTCACTATACTCTACTACAACAATCAGGTACACTGCCTGGTGGGGGTTGTAAGCTTCTCGAGATCCCTTGAGAGGTAAAGCCTGGTGCAATTCCCACGCATCAGTCATCTCCAATCTTAGTTTTGTATTCCGGACCGTTTTGTCAAAGAAGGATTGTTAGAATTGTTCGAAGTTCCATGATCCTACGGTCGGGAGTGCTAGAATTGTTCGAAGGCAAAGATATTTCCTTGACCGTTTTGTTCAAATCACGGGGATCATTCCAACTTTCGTTGTCATAGAGAGCAAGATCTTCTATGAGTTCCCATGATTCTTCAGCACTTAGATCACGTAGCTTGCCACCGGCCGATTGGTCAATGGTTCGCCTTGTGGAGAGATCGATATGGTCATAGAAGATTTGGACTTGGAGCCAAAGATCTATGCCATGATGAGGGACTTTTTGGAGTAAGTCCTTGAAACGAGTCCATGCTTCATATAGAGTTTCACCTTGACGTTGTTGGAACATCAAGATCTCATTTCTAAGCTTGGTAGTTCTCCCCAGTGGGAAAAATTGAGCAAGGAAACGAGAAGTGAGATCATCCCATGAGGTGATGGATCCCGCGGGTAAACGTTCATGCCATTAACTAGCTTAATCACGTAGAGAGAATTAGAATAGACGTAATCGGGTCGACTCTCTAGTTGCAACATCAAGGTCTATGGAATCTACGGTTTTTAGGAAATCCTTGAGATGTTGATTAGGATCTTCGGAACGAAGTCCATGGAATGCACATCCGCTTTGCAGCAACCGGATGGTGTCGGATCGCAAGAGAGACACATTGGCTCCTTGAGTGAGCTTAACGGTGTTTCAATAGCCTTGGTGGCTTGGACAGGAATACTCTCCTAAAGTTTGGGGTCTAGGAGGTTGGTTTGCTAGTGGTGGGTTTTGTGGGTGGTTTTGTTGTGGTGGGTTGATGGGTTCAAAGATATTACCACCTTACATGATGTCGGATGGTAAAGGTTACGAACAAAGAAACGAAGAAATAAGATAGACTAAAGAAAACCTAAAAATAAAAATAAAAATCTTACTAGAAAGGAATCTAGCAAGTAGATCTAGTAAAAAGAAATTCTAACCTAGACAATAACTATTCCCCGGGCTGCGGCGCCAAAAACTTGATACGTGGGAATTGCGCCCTCGCAACAGGTTTTACCTGTCAAGGGATCTCGAGAAGCTTACAACCCATACCAGGCAGTGTACCTGATTGTTGTAGTATAGTATAGTGACAAGTACCGGGGGATTGATCGTTTAACTCAGGAATAGTATCTCTAGGATTAAAAAGCCTACTAAACTAGGTCTAAAGGTGAGGGATGATTCTTTTATTTATTTTTTTAGTTTTTTATGAAAGCAAGTAAAATCTCAGGTTTTGAAGGAGTGGGCGGAATTAGTTGCTAGCCAACTAACCCTATTAACTAAAGATGCAATCAAAATAAAATAAAAGAAATGAAAATTAAACTATTATTCTAATTTGGTGGAAACAATAATGAGAAAAGTTGTGTTTACTTAGATTTCATTACTCCCTAGATATCTTTTACAGGTTGATTAGCTTGTTACAATTGCATGGATGACGGGTTATATTCCTTAATACCAGTCGTAGGGCCGTGTACAATATTCCCTAACTTTATAAGATCCTACTTCACTCCTATGTTGAGCCGTTAGAAGCTCCTAACATGGGATCATTAGAATTCTCTTACGCATTAAATAAAACCAAAAATCGTAGTACACCTCCGATCATGTTTCCCAGCAAGGAATTTGAGATTTTGCCGTTTTCTTCACTTTTATGCTCCGAAAATGTCCAAAATGCTTCCTTTTCCATATTTCTTCTCAAAAATACCTAAAATGATAAAAGGAACGATTTAGGGCAATAATTGATCAAATAATCACGAATTCGGGCTTAAATGACCCCTTAAAAGCGGTACACATTTCGCCTCATCATGACTGCACAAAATCATTCAAATATAGATGCTATGATTATTCAAATAACGAGGCTAAAAATGTGTCTTTTGTATGGTCTGACTATTATGGATGCTAACAAACAGAGGACTAGATATGCTTTTTGATTAGAAGTATACTTATCTTATTCAGAATTTGTTTTAAAATGAACAAAGGAAGCTGATTCGCAACATAATGCCAAAAATAGTCTCAAGTATAATGTAAATACAAATGTTCAAAAAGCCTTGTGCTTTGATAACTTAAACTTTAGGTGACATAAAGCATAAACTAAAGAGTAATCTGTTAGGGGGTGTTTGGATTAGCTTATTTTGTGGGCTTATTTGCTTATTGAGATTTAAGAATGCCAATAAGCCTTTTTTTTGCTTACCTATTTGAGCTTATGGCTTAAATAAGCCATAAGGTTAAGTAGATAAGCTAATAAGCTAAAAAAAAGTTAGCTTATTGGCTTTCCCAAATCTCAATAAGCTGATAAGCCCATAAAATAAGTTAATCCAAACACCCCCTAACATGCTCTTACACACATCATTATTGCAAATCAATCAAAACCTAATCATAAGAAAGCCTACTTTACATACCACATATCATAATTAAGTTCATATTCAACTACAAATGCTCAATAATTAGACATTGGACCACTAACACTTGACATTAACAATCATTCGACACAAGAAAGTAACTAATCACTAATTGGCAAATACCACTAATTGTGTTTAACAAAATAAAAAGTATAGAACCTTTACCTCACAAAATTGGCTGAGAAGCTTCAAACTTTGATTTTAGGTTTTTGAAAATTAGGTGTTGAAGAGGTTGTTTAAGTACTGGAGGATAAGAAGTGGTTAACCCTTTGATCCGGGTAATTAGATTGTGGGTGGTTTCTTCCATGTGAAAGAGGATATGTAGCCTTTGATCCGGTAATAGGATTATGCGTGGGTGGTTTTTTCACATCTCAATGCGAAAGAGAAGAGAGAAGTGGGGAATAATCTTACCGCCAATAATTTTAACTATGGACAAGTTAAAACTTCAAGGTACACATCTAAAATATTACTAACTCTAAGTTATGAAACAATATTTATATCTATATCACTTTATTATTTGTTTGTTGAGCTTAGTAAGCTAATGATATTACTAAGAGAATGTCACATCTAATAATCGTAATTATTTGAGTAGAGTTCAGATAAGTAAAACTGTTATATATTTATTAAATTAAATACAATTTACTTTTTATTGAATTATATAAACACCTACATTATCTTTACAACATATAAAATGATTTTTTTAAGTAAATGATTACCTTGGTAAAATTAGTTACTCACAACATATCAAATTCCATTGTTGAGGCTATTACTGTAACTCCGCTATTTTGCATTATACTTTTTTCATCTTGCATTTCAATGTAGAATGTATAACCGTTAATATTGTATACTTGATAAGATATAACTACACATCTTGGGCCCTCTCCCAACCTTTCCACTATTTTATCAACATTTGGTTGACCTAAATTTTCTGCCACGATGTCTTTAAGCCAATATGCAAACTCTTTGTTATGCTTAGTTTGATACCATTTGTTGGTTCTCCCGTGATATGTAGCACGTAAATTTTGTATGTGTTGTTCAATGTATGGAGTAAGACTTGTCATGTGTTGTAGGACTATAGAATGGGCAACCTGTAAAGCATGACGATCTGGGTCGATCATTTTCAATCCAAATGTCCAAACCCCAGAAAGTCTTCCCTCGTGACGAGAATGTGGAATGCCAATATTCCCGACGCCTTTCACAATGTCATTACCAAATTCAATTAACTCCTCAACAAGTTATCCGGTTACGATATTGCCCTCTGGTCACTCCCGGTTCCTTACATACCCTTTTAATACACCCATATATCTCTCGAAAGGGCACATATAACGTAGGAATACTGGACCACAAGCCTTAATTTCTCCTACAATGTGAGATACGAGGTGAACCATGACGTCAAAGAAGAAAGGCGGAAAATACATCTCTAGTTCACAAAGCGTGAGGATAATATCGTTTTGCCATGCGTCTAGCACTTCAGGTCAATCACTTTTGAATGAATCATGTTAAAAAACAAGCATTTCATGTACAGCCTCTAATAGGTCGGTGAAACTTGTATCCGTCCATCTATGTTTTGCTTTTATGCCAAACAACTTCAAAACACCAGAAAGAATAGAAAATTTTGTGGAACCAGCATACAATGGTTTTTGTGAGTTCTCAAGTAGTTTTTGCAATTTTTCTTGATGATTGTCACCAGTCGTATCATCCACATTATCAGACATCTCATTTGAGTTTTCGCAGTCATCGTTAATGTACGAATCGCCATTTTCATTAGATGTACGAACCGATGTGTTGTTATCAACTAGTAATTCACCGTGTTTTGACCAACATGTGTACTTTTGCACAAAACCGCATGTAATCAAATGATACTCAATATCTTTGATATCTTTAAGTCTTACAAAGTTTTTGCAATCTATGCAAGGACAATAAATATTAGCACCTCCACTATTCACTAGATTATTCTCGGCAAATGTAAGAAAATTTTGCACGCCTTTCAAATAAGCTGGATCCGAACGTCAGATATCGTACATCCATGTACTACGATTCATCTGAAATTAGAAAAACAATAACAATAAAATGCATGTATCACACGCATAATAAAAAGGTGTTTATAGTTGTTTCTAACCTACTTTTGAATACGATTGCTAACTCACGCAATTAAAAATGCTATATGTTTTCATGCGAACGTAGACTTAAAATGACTACTCGGTATGATACAAAATTTAAAAACCTCTTCATACTTTCTTCAACATATTTATAAATCAATACAGTGGATGCTCTTAGCATTTTTTACGTGTGATAATATTTAACTCTAAAAAAATTTGTTTCAATAGTTATGAACCTTATATACGTTATTTCAAGGTAAAAATGCAGGCATATCAATTTACCTATATATGTATTGCATTGAACTCTATTATCAACAGGCATATCAAATAAACAAATCGGTTCCATTTGGTACAACCATACTCTCTTGAGCAAACTACTACAATTATAGATATATTACCATACTATCTTAAGCATACTAATAATGCCATGTGTTAGCCTTGCTCTTTTATAAAGATAACGTCACATACGTGAATTGGACTAGATACGTAGTTAGTTGTGCCTTTAGGGACTACTATTGTTCAAAAGGAAAAGTAATGTTGTAATGAGTCTATAAATACCCCTCATGACTCTCCATGAGGGGTGTGAGAAATTGTGTAATTGTTCTTACATTGATAATAAACTTCCTTTTCTTCACCCTCTCTCTACTCTTTCTCTCTCTAAACTAAACATGGATATCATCTATTTTGATCAACCTCGACCTCCCGAATCACATAAAAATCATTACTTTCGGTCCTACAATTGGCATCAGAGCATCGTTGTGTTGTTTTGATGATTTTTTGTGGTTCGTACTATTGTTTAAGCTGTTTTTAAAATCATTTTTTGAGATCTGGAATTTTTTTTTCATATCTTTGGTTATTAACAGTTTTTTAAACAATATTTTGATGTATCTTATATGGTCAAAATGGTCTCAATGTTACCCAGATTTACAAATCTGTCTTGTGTCAATTTCTTGTCCAAACAGATTTGTTGTCATATTTTTGTGACTATTTTTTTTTGTACCATCCGTGAACTGTAGTAAAAAACATATATCTACATGGTCTTAAATATGGTCAACAGTGGTCAATATTAATATTCTTGGTCGAATTTGTGGTCTGTAAACATGGTCAAAACGTGCCTGTCATCTTGGTCAGAATTTTTGGCCGGAAAATTGATCGAAAAAGGACGCCAGAAAGTGGTCAAAGGGTCAAAACCCTCTTTTTACGCAAAACTTCATATTTGCTACGCATAACTTGGAAAGTTATGCGTAAGGTTCAACTAAGGCATAAAACCCCTTTCTTACACTAATTCTTACGCAAAAGAGAAGATTTAAGCCAAAGTGTATGTTTACGCGTAAGACCAAGCTTACGCAGAAGCTACCTTACGCATAAAGTTTACGCAAAAGTCATATAGCAATGTTACGCGTAAGGTTAAGCGTAAAGTGTCCAAATCGAAAAAAAAGAAGAGATGAAGCAGAATAAAGTCCACAAACCTTAATACCAAACTCATTAAGACCTCAGGTTCAAATCATCATCAGTCCAAGAATCTTAAATGAAAAAAAAGGAACATGGAACAAAAAGAACATTACAGCCTCGAAAAATCCTAATCCCACAGCAACAACACCAAATCAAACACCACATAGTCCCACCTTCCACACTATCATACAACATCAACAATTCGACAATTATAATGAAAATGATAGATTAATCTCAGAAAGTTCAACTTTTTCTCAAATCTTTGACAAGATTTTTTTTTAGTTTGAACTATATTATCACAGATTTACTACTTGTTGAAAATTTACTTTCATTTATATCCGACAAGAAAAGAAAAAATCTATAACAATGTTGTTACAATCATTTTCTTGGTTCGGTTTTGAACAAATTCGCACGACAATCACAATAACATGAACCTACCTGAGACCCCGTTGAGAGATATTGAAGCCTTTACTTTCTTCATTCAGTTCGATATGTATATGATGATATAGGTTTGGTACGGTTGTGAGATTGTGTTTGTGGTATTCGATTTAAAAGATTTGATATACGGTTTTGATGGAAAGGATATTATGAAGAATAGATGAACATGAGATGAGGTTGGATCTGTGTTGACTGTGTGGTGAGAAAAAAAATTAAGATGGGGTCGGACATATCTTGAATGTGTCTAAGGGTTTGTGTTTGAGTATAATTAGGGTATCATGTTCTTAATACCTGGTGATTGGATCGGGTTATAATATTTTTGGGCCAAGGTTTTTGTTACTTCAAGTGGAATGGGTTGAAGCATTATAAATTGGTGGTATTGGATCCCTATATTGGAAGGGCTGAATGATATGTCAAATACGGGCTAAAATTTCAAATATTCATTGTATTTTAACACATTGTGTTAATTTTGATAATCATTTGGTAATAAGAGTGGTATTTTGGTTATGACGAATTTTCACGGGGATACATTGTTCACGGCTAGAATCGTTTCGCTTAAGAAAAATGACTACGGGGTTTTTGTTCGGTATTATTGATTTGATTTTGAAGTGACATTTCAACAAGTGTACTTATTTATCTCAAAGTCTAGGGGTGGTTGGATGCACGACTTCTGAAGATAACTTGTCTGTTCAAATTAAAAAAATTCAGTCTTGACAATCTAGTTATTACTGATGTAAGGAGTTACGTTGTAGTGCTCACAGTATAGCTATCACTTAAAGGAGTTACGTTGTAGTACTCAGTGTCACACGAAGTAGTGGATTGTTCAAGTGGCGAATATGTAAGAGCCGTAACTTAATAAGGTAAAAATTTTATTATTATAGTTATTATTTAAGTTGTAGAAGGTAACTATAATACTTAAATGTTAAGGGGTTGCTTGTGACACAAACTAAAATTAGTGGCAGTTATTAGAATTAGGGAATTTGGGCCTTAGAGTCGGTTGATTATTAGTTTATATAGGCTTTTGACGTAAAAGCGTATCATAAGTTTTACCTAATTAAGTAGATCGATCATAGGAGTCTAAGGAGGAGCGACTGAGTTCATTATTGGCTTTTCATTCACAGTTGATACAAGTAAAGGTAACGTTTCTCATATTTTGTTCTCTATTGACATGTTCATGCGTGTATATATATATATATATATATATATATATATATATATATATATATATATATATATATATATATATATAGAGGTATTAATGATGGTCTTAAGTCTTGAAAAGTTGAAGATGAATTATATTGATTGGTCTAAGTTGTAGATGTCCAGTAGTATGTTAACATGTTTAAGATATATTTATAAGGGATATAATGGGACGGCGATGAATTTATATTGTTGATAATTGTTGGTGTTGTTACTGAATTAATAACGTCAATTTTGCAAACGTTAACTAGACATTCTTAATATTATAATGGGTTGAATCTTAGTTCCATGAGTAAATAAAGATATAATAGTGTGTCACTGATGGTTAGTTCGTAGCATGGTTTCTGTTTTTTTAAGAGCTAGACACCAACCATAAAACAAATGACAATATGTAATTATTAATGGAGTGAATGGCATGAGCTGTAATTAAGGGAGTAATATGGAAGAATTAGATAAATCATTGGCCATGCTAACTGTGATCACAATATGTGTTAATTTAATACTATTGAGTTGATTTAATAAGATAATGTGTAAATTTGTAGCTTGTAGTTTAGTATCATAGCTTTGTTTAGTAGTTAATGAGTTTCGACAGTAAGATTGATTTACATAATTTACTATGAGACGCAAGATAAAATATATAAATAGTGTTGTTAAGGCATCGATAGAAATTGGATTATAGGTGATATCATGCATTTTTGTTGTTTATAATATAAGGATGCTTATTTGTGACGATGTTGATAATACTGACTAGGTGGTTGACCATTCTTTTGGAAATTGAGTTGGCTTGAATCCTTAATTCGTCGAGGTGAGTACAATGCTTTTCTAAAACCGAGTACAAAGACAAAACGGGCTTTTGGAGGGGGAAGCTTGGGTTTCTTGTTAACCATATTTTCTTCAAATTAGTTTGTTGTTGATTGATGTGTTTAAATTTGATATTGATTTCGTAGTAGTTGATTTGCCTAATATTCATGATTGATTATATAGGTGTTATTTATAGATGTATACATGTTCATGACCCATAGGTTTGCCTAGTCGTGCACTATCGGGGGAGTCTAGTGGGTTTTTGACTTGTCCCACTAGGATGTACTAGCTTGTCGGTTGTTAGTGTCATGACACGGTGTGATCTTTAACGTTATTATCGGGCGCCGCCATGCTTTCTAGGGGCTTGGTGGGATTAGGGTGATGTGTGGCTAGAGATGAGTCACCTACATGTAGCATCACTCTTGTAGTTAGCTTGTTCCACTTGCTTTCTACTTTTATAGATGTATCGAGAGGTAGCGAGATTAAATCTGAACGGAGTATTATGTAGCCGGGTAGCTCCCATGGTTGCTAATTTACCGAGAGGATTTATGATCGTGAAATTTGGGAGTATAGATGGAATCTAGGGAACTAGTTCTTTGGGCGAACTGGATTGGGGCCTTTGCATTATTATCATTGTTGCATTGAATTGTTGTGGTGACATTTGCCGTTATACTCGTTTATAATTGTTGGTTTAAAATTATTATAGTTAACTTATTTAAATGATGTTGTTGGGGTTTCTTTATTTTATAACCCGTTGTATCTCACTTAGCTTTAATCAGCTAACACTTGTTTCTTGCAAAATCGTATTTGTATACGTGCAGGATAAATAGGAACCTTCTTGCGGGATTCTTAGGGTGTGAGGTTGGGTAGTTTTGAGCGTTCCACTTGGCACCCGGAACTTAGCCTACTATTTTTAATGTTTACAATATTGAACTTGGTTTTATAGATTGTTATGTAACACCCGTTTGGGTTGGATTGGTCATGTTTTGTTAGCTTAGTAAAATATGCAAAATATGGTTTTAGACTTCCGTTGTTTAATTTTTATAACGTTGACTATATAATAAATTTTTTTTGAAATGGCTATTTTTCCGGAATTGGGGTGTTACAAGTTGGTATCAAGAGCCTAGGTTTAAGTGAACTAGGTACTTAAAGTAGGTGCTTAGACTTAAACTTTGATCAATGTTTATATTAGAGAACACCTATATATAACACTAGTGTGTAGGTCAGGTGGGCTGAGTGTGTAATGCCTATAGTAGGCCAAGCTTATTTTTATTTCTCTTAGTACTAGATGATTAAAGCTTACATGATATGTTTATTTAATGTATTGTTGCAATTGGTTCACTAATGATCATTGTTTGACATATGTATAGAAATGGCAAACACTAGGAGATCAGGTTTGAACCAATCGGGTGTGCAAAGGGATGGTGAGGAAGTTAGCGTTACCGCAACTAATGCAAATGCTGCACCAAATGCAAGGGAACGACAAGCTGAGTTACCACCAAGGCAAACTCGTGAGCGCGTCAACATTGGGAATGCTCGAGGTAATGTGATAATTACCAGAGCTGATGGTGGTAATGGGGGAGGCAATGACCCAAATGTTGAGGCTAACAATAACATAAGGAACATAAGGCGGGTTGACTCTGTAGCTCACTCCAGGTCTTATGCAGGTAGTTCTAGGAGTTATAATAGCCTTTCTCGAATTGAAGAATTGGAACGCGAACTTGGAAGGAAGAATGATGAGTTGGCTAAAATGCGACAGGCCATGATTGACGCGGGATTATTGGTGAATCGGTCTGGGAGAAATGATCGAAGGGAGTATGAGGCAGAAAGTGAATTGAATCGTTATGGGGACCATACTCAGAACTATGATGGACATGCATATAATTCGCGAGGGAGTACATTTGAATCCTTTATGAAATGTAAGCCACCTTCATTCAAGGGAAGCACTGAGCCACTTGATTGTTTAAGGTGGATTCTTAAGATGGAACAAACTTTTGATTCAGGGGAATTCATAGAGCCACAGATGGTGAAATATGCTATTAGAATGTTGGATGGAGAAGCTTTAGTATGGTCGAACTCTGTCAGTTTAACTCTTTCTAGGACTTCTAGAGATAATATGACTTAGGATGCCTTTTCCAATAAGATTAGGACAAAGTACTGTGGACCTGGTGCAGTTCAAAGGATTGAGAGAGAATTTCTTAGCTTGCAAAAAGGAAATACGAGTATTGATAAGTATAACACGGCTTTCACCGAGAAGCTACAATTTGCGATGAGACTTTGTCCAGATGAGAAATCAAAGGTTGATCGCTATGTACAGGGCCTACCTTATGAGTATCGAACAGCTGTTCGAATCAAGAATACTTTGGAGGAGGCAATGGATGCAAGCAAAGTGGTGGAAGATGATCTCATAGCTAAGGATGGGAAGTCGGGGTTTGTAGGAGAAAAGAGGAAATGGGACGGGTCATCTGGATCATCAAAGAAACTCAAGAGCAATTCAAATGTCAAGAAATCTGGATTTCAGGGTACGCGAAAATGGTGTACTCCTTGCGGTTCATCTCACTATGGGGCATGCTTAAAGGATACAATTGGATGTCGTCGTTGTGGAAAGATGGGTCACATTATGCGGGATTGTACGAGTACTGAGGTGTTATGCTACAATTGCAAGGAAATGGGACACATAGCTATTGATTGTCCCAAAAAAGAAGACGGGTGGAGCTATTGGAACCAAGAAGGTAGATCTACCTAAACCAAAGGGTCGCGCTTTTCACATGACCGCAGAGGAAGCAAAAGACGACGATGAGGTGATTACTGGCACTTTTTTTTGTTAATTCTTTACGTGCTAGTGTTTTGTTTGATTCTGGTGCAAATAGATCTTTTGTGTCACTTGATTTTTGTAAACCATTTAGTTTGCTTCGTAGCAATTTAGATACCCCTTTAGATGTTGAAATAGCTAATGGAGCACTTATATCTGTTCGTGAGAAATTTGAGGGGTGCAATATTGAAATAGATGACAAATCCTTTCCAGTGACTTTGTTACCAATAGGAATAAAGGGGTTTGATGTGGTGATAGGCATGGATTGGTTAAGTAGGCAAGAAGCTGAAATCGTGTGTTCAAAGAAATTGATACGCATTCCCCTGCCTGAAGGTGGATTTGTAATCGCTTATTGAGAAAAACGTGGTGGTGAGTTGGGAATCATTTCAGTCTTGAAAGCACGAAAGTGTCTAGTGAAAGGATACCCATCCTTTTTGGCTTATGTAATAGACGCGAAAAAGGAGTCTAAAAAAATTGAAGATGTTGTGGTGGTGAACGAGTATCAAGACGTATTTCCAGATGACTTATCAGGTTTGCCTCCAGCACGACAGGTGGAGTTTTGGATTGACTTGGTACCGGGTGCGGCGCCAATTGCTCGCGCACCGTACCGTTTGGCACCCACAGAGATGAAGGAAATGATGTCACAGCTTAAAGATCTTCTTGATAAAAGATTTATTAGGCCAAGTTCATCGCCTTGGGGAGCACCAGTTTTGTTTGTAAAGAAAAAGGATGGCACAATGCGTATGTGTATTGACTACCGAGAGCTGAATAAGGTAACAATAAGGAATAAGTATCCGTTACCAAGGATTGATGACTTGTTTGATCATCTACAAGGTGCAAGTTACTTTTCAAAAATTGATTTGAGATCGGGATATCACCAGATGCAAGTGAAGGAGTGTGACATTCCAAAGACAGCTTTCAGGACTCGCTTTGGCCATTACGAGTTTCTTGTAATGCCATTTGGGTTAACTAATGCTCCTGCGGTATTCATGGACTTAATGAATCGTGTTTGTCGATCGTTCTTAGATAAATCAGTTATTGTGTTCATTGATGATATCTTGATATACTCACGGAGTGAGGAAGAGCATCGGAGACATCTTCGAGAAGTATTGGATACTTTGCGCAAGGAAAAGCTTTATGCATAGTTCTCTAAGTGTGAATTTTGGTTGCGAGAGGTCCAATTTTTAGGTCACTTGATCAATTGTGAAGGGGTAAAAGTGGACCCGACTAAGGTTGAAGCGATCAAGAAATGGGAGTCACCTAAAAATCCTACCGAGATAAAGAGTTTCTTGGGATTAGCAGGCTACTATAGGAGGTTTATTCAAGATTTTTATAAAATTGCTTCTTCAATGACGAAGTTGACAAAGAAATCAGAACCATTTTTGTGGACCGAGTTGCAAGAAGAGGCGTTCCAAACTTTGAAGAAAAAATTATGTGAAGCACCTATTCTCTCCTTGCCGGAAGGAAACGAGGACTTTGTGGTGTATAGTGATGCTTCATATTCAGGACTGGGTTGTGTGCTTATGCAACGAGGCAAAGTGATTACTTATGCATCAAGACAATTAAAGGTTGCTGAGGAGAATTATCCAACCCATGATTTGGAATTAGCAGCTGTGATATTTGCTTTGAAACTTTGTCGACATTACTTATATGGCACGAAGTGTACCATATACAGCGATCATAAAAGCTTGCAACATGTGCACGATCAAAAGGTGTTGAACATGAGACAAAGGCGTTGGTTAGAGTTGCTGATTGATTAAGATTGAAAAATCAAGTATCATCCGGGCAAGGCAAATGTGGTGGCGGATGCATTGAGTCGAAAAGAACCTAAATCAGCATACAAAGTGAAATCAATGAGGATTGAAGTAGTATCGGACCTATTCGAACAGATTCGGGCAGCTCAAACAGAAGCTCTTATGGATGAAAACTTGAAGAACGAGGAAATGTTAAAACGACATTTACTCGTAGGTGAAGATAATCGAGGATTGAAGACTTTTGAAGGTCGATTGTGGATACCAAAACTAGGTGGAGTTTGTGAAATACTTCTTTATGATAGACATAAGTCTAAGTTTTCAATTCATCCAGGTAGCACCAAGATGTATCGAGATTTAAAGCCTAATTATTGGTGGCCAGGAATGAAATTTGATGTGGGACAATATGTAGCGAAGTGTGTGATTTGTTCACAAGTCAAGGCAGAACATCAGAAACCGTATGGGGAACTTCAACAATTGGAGATACCCGTGTGGAAATGGGATAAAATCACCATGGATTTTGTCACTAAATTGCCCAAAACACCGAAGGGCAATGACATGATTTGGATGATTGTGGATCGTTTGACAAAAAGTGCTCATTTCTTGGCAACTAAAGAAAATGAGAAATTGAAAAATTTAGCAAAGTTGTATATTCGAGAGGTGGTTGTGAGACATGGTGTACCTTTGTCTATAGTTTCAGATCGAGATAGCCGTTTTGCATCACGGTTTTGGAAAAAGCTTCAAGAAGAATTAGGTTCGAGGGTGAATTTGAGCACAGCTTACCATCCTCAAACAGATGGTCAAAGTGAGCGTACAATTCAAACATTAGAGGACATGCTTCAAGCGTGGGTTATCGAGTACGGAGGTAGTTGGGATACATATTTACCATTGGTGGAGTTTGCGTATAACAATACATATCATGCTAGTATTAAAATGCCGCCCTATGAGATGTTGTATGGTAGAAAGTGTAGAACTCCTACTTGTTGGTTGGAACCAGGTGAAAAGAAATATACGGGTCCAGAAATTGTGAAAATCACAGCGGACAAAGTTGCTACAACTATAGATAATTTGAGATTGGCACGTGAAAGACAAAAGAAATACTCTGACAAAAAGCATCGACCCAAGAGTTTTGAGGTTGGTGAAAATGTGATGCTTAAAGTTTCACCTTGGAAGGGTATAATTCGTTTTGGCAAATGGGGGAAGTTAGGTCCTCGTTTTATTGGACCTTTTAAGGTGTTGGAACGAGTTGGTGATCAAGCTTATTGACTTGAGTTACCTTCGGAATTAGATGGCATACATAACACTTTTCATGTATGTTATTTACGAAAATGTTTGGCCGAAGAAAATGATATATTGCTATTAGGGAAACTTCGAGTTGATGAAAAGAAAAGGCTAATTGAGGAGCCTGTTGCTATTATAGATAGAAAAGTGATAAAGTGGAGGAAATAGAGAATCGAGCTTGTTAAGGTTCAATGGAAGCACAATCGTGGAGCAGATATGACATGGGATGTAACACCCCCAAAATACCGCAGCGGAAGACTGTGTCACTGAGGTGCTACTTCATAATACAAAGTACAAGTTATAGAAAACGACCTCTAAATGAGACATTTTGAAAAGTTACCATTCGATTAATGAATTCAAAGTTACAAACATGAGATTCCAAAGTATTATACATAAATGTATACAAAATGTTTTGAATGGTAAATGATAAAAAGCGTAAGTCTTCAGAATATACAGCTTGACTCTAAGTTCCACGCACTAGCTATCGCCTTATTAACATGAGATAAACATGCTAAAGTGTCAACACAATGGTTGGTGAGTTCATAGAGTTTGTCTTAAAACAGTTGAAAAGTCTTTAAAGAATATTCGCACAGCAAAGGCATTGTGAATCCACTCAGTTGCAAGTCCCGCCCATAACAACACTTGCAACCTGTGTGTTCACAACCCACTGCTAACATAAAGTATGATTTCGATATATGTGTATACGATATATGCACGCTTAATGTAAAGTATCACTGCCTACTGAACCTCATGACAAGAATAAGTACAAATGCTTCAAAGCTGGATTATATTCACCCAAGGCCAGGAATATATGGCAATGGTGGGGGCGTCAGCCCGATAGTACTATCAATACCTCTCCATCGGCTCCATCCAGGAGTTAAACAGTGGTTAAAGAATATAGCGCATAGAATAGGTTTAACACATTAAGGCACATATCGTAATAAAACTACACATCATGTTCAAAAGTATAAAGTGAAAGCAAGTAGTTTAAGCATGTATCTCCCCCAAAGAGTTCAAAACAAGTATTAAAAGAGTAAGAGTGGGGCTATGACTCACCTTGAACTAATGATCTCAAAACGTATAACGGAATCGATGGATAAGCTGGGAAGTCTCTACGCGCAACCTAGAATATGATGTCGTATCTTAGGTTTTGAAATAGTGAAGTGAATATATAAACATGCCTTATATGGTTATTACATTAATTATGCTTGGATGTTTAATGTTTGTAAGTATAAGTGGTCAAGTACTAATATTCGTCACGTTACGGGTTCCTAATTATCTTAGTTTTTCTGACTTAATTTATATGTCTTTTCTAAACCGTAAATGATCACGACTCGGTTTTTACGTTCTCGGAAAGGTAATTGAATGTTCCAAACAGATTTGTGGGTCCCACTACCCTAGAAATTATTTAACTAGTGTGAAATTACTAATTTACCCTTAGATGTATGAGCTGTTGGTTACAGCAACCTACTGTCTTGCGGAAATGGTCATAAGTTGGTCTATACGACTCCGTTTTATGCCCGGTTTTCGCCCACGTTTAAGTTAGGATGTTAGCTAAAACTTTTATGTTTTGACCAACAGGGGGTTTTAGTCAAGTTTTATGAGTTTTACCCGATTGAAATCTGTTACATAGATTTTGACACGTTTTGCAGTTTTGGCTCTAGTTTATTCATATGGATGAGTTACGGGGTGAGCCAAGCGGCAAAATGACCACAAGACATAGCTCTACAATCCTGTACTTTCACCTAAGATTCTCAGTACACGAATTTTTCCCAGTAATTCCATTTACAGACCCTATCCAGTTTCTGTTTTGCAATATAAGTCCTTTCGACGGTTTCTAGTGTTTTAGCCCAATTATCCAAGCACAATAAAGTATAATAAGCATATAAAACATATTACATATATGAAATAATAATATTAACATGAATCAAAGGTAAACATAGGAGTTTGCTTACAATCCTTGTGATGAAACTAACTAGAACCAAGATCAAAACCAAGAATCACTACTAAATCTTCCTAAAATTTTCCAACCATAGCCATGCTTCCATATCAAAAACCCTATCTTATAATCCCTTGATAAGCACTAATCTAACATAAAAACAACCTTTAGTAAAAATCTTCACTAAGAACACTTGGAAATTTGATGAGTTTTTGTGGTGAATTTTAGTGTTTTATGGATGGAATGGAACTAGTAATCAACAAGGAATACAAGAGTATAACTTATGATGGATTAAACTAGCAAGAACCATCATCAAAATAGTGTATAAGGGCTGTTTTGGTCGTGGATTTTGAGAGAGAAAGGAAGAGAATGAGTTCTTATGAGTTGTCAAGTCTTAGATGAAGTCTTATAGGATATTTAGGAAACTTAGCATGGAAGTTTAGACACTTGTAACTAATCTAAAGTATCAAGACTTTTATCACCAAGCCACCTAGGCTTGGTGACTCCTCTTAGGTCGGCCAAGATGAGTATTGGGTGACTAGATGGTTAATTTTGGTATTATCTAGTTTACGGAGTGAGTTTTGGTCCCGTTAATCGCTAACGGTAAATCGTTAAGTCATGAAACTTAAAATCGGGTATCCTAAAAATATGAAACTTATAAAAATGTTAGAACTTATTAATATAACCTATCTTAGCATATTTAATGAGTGACAAGTTCTATCGGGTTGCTTAAACGCTGCTAAAAGTGGAAACGCGGGTCTAAAACGCGTAATTCGCGTAAAACGCTGAACTGGAAAACGTAAAATTCCAAAACTTTTGGAATTGTCGTAAAATGAGAGAAAATCGTATTTCTATTGTTTATAGTGTTTTATGGACATATCGGGATGCTGAAATGACGTTTAAACCTAAAAGTAAATCTCGGACACGGTTTCGTGGTTTTGCAGAAATGATCCGACGAGTGTCAAACTCTCGGATTATCATTAAAATAGTTTAACTTACAAGAATATGAAATAAAAATTTCAGGAGTGAATAGTGAAAGTGAATAGTAAAAATAAATAGTAATCCAAAAATGCTAATTGTTACATGGGAAGCTGAGGATGAGATGAGGGAGCGATACCCTCATTTGTTTATATCAGAAAAAGATTCGGGGACCGAATCTTCTTAAGGGAGAGAGAATTGTAAGAGCCGTAACTTAATAAGGTAAAAAATTTATTATTATAGTTATTATTTAAGTTGTAGAAGGTAACTATAATACTTAAATGTTAAGGGGTTGCTTGTGACACAAACTAAAATTAGTGGCAGTTATTAGAATTAGGGAATTTGGGCCTTAGAGTCGGTTGATTATTAGTTTATATAGGCTTTTGACGTAAAAGCGTATCATAAGTTTTACCCTAATTAAGTAGATCGATCATAGGAGTCTAAGGAGGAGCGACTGAGTTCAGTATTGGCTTTTCATTCACGGTTGATACAAGTAAAGGTAACGTTTCTCATATTTTGTTCTCTATTGACATGTTCATGCGTATATATATATATATATATATATATATATATATATATATATATATATATATACATATATATATATACATATATATATATACATATATATATATATATATATATATATATATATATATATATATATATATATATGTATATATATAGATATAGAGGTATTAATGATGGTCTTAAGTCTTGAAAAGTTGAAGATGAATTATATTGATTGGTCTAAGTTGTAGATGTCCAATAGTATGTTAACATGTTTAAGATATATTTATAAGGGATATAATGGGACGGTGATGAATTTATATTGTTGATAATTGTTGGTGTTGTTACTGAATTAATAACGTCAATTTTGCAAACGTTAACTGGACATTCTTAATATTATAATGGGTTGAATCTTAGTTCTATGAGTAAATAAAGATATAATAGTGTGTCACTGATGGTTAGTTCGTAGCATGGTTTCTGTTTTTTTTAAGAGCTAGACACCAACCATAAAACAAATGACAATATGTAATTATTAATGGAGTGAATGGCATGAGCTGTAATTAAGGGAGTAATATGGAAGACTTGGATAAATCGTTGGCCATGCTAACTGTGATCACAATATGTGTTAATTTAATACTATTGAGTTGATTTAATAAGATAATGTGTAAATTTGTAGCTTGTAGTTTAGTATCATAGCTTTGTTTAGTAGTTAATGAGTTTCGACAGTAAGATTGATTTACATAATTTACTATGAGACGCAAGCTAAAATAAATAAATAGTGTTGTTAAGGCATCGATAGAAATTGGATTATAGGTGATATCATGCATTTTTGTTGTTTATAATATAAGGATGCTTATTTGTGACGATGTTGATAATACTGACTAGGTGGTTGACCATTCTTTTGGAAATTGAGTTGGCTTGAATCCTTAATTCGTCGAGGTGAGTACAATGCTTTTCTAAAACCGAGTACAAAGACAAAACGGGCTTTTGGAGGGGGAAGCTTGGGTTTCTTGTTAACCCTATTTTCTTCAAATTAGTTTGTTGTTGATTGATGTGTTTAAATTTGATATTGATTTCGTAGTAGTTGATTTGCCTAATATTCATGATTGATTATATAGGTGTTATTTATAGATGTATACATGTTCATGACCCATAGGTTTGCCTAGTCGTGCACTATCGGGGGAGTCTAGTGGGTTTTTGACTTGTCCCACTAGGATGTACTAGCTTGTCGGTTGTTAGTGTCATGACACAGCGTGATCTTTAACGTTATTATTAGGCACCGCCTTGCTTTCTAGGGGCTTGGTGGGATTAGGGTGATGTGTGGCTAGAGATGAGTCACTTACATGTAGCATCACTCTTGTAGTTAGCTTGTTCCACTTGCTTTCTACTTTTATAGATGTATCGAGAGGTAGCGAGATTAAATCTGAACGGAGTATTATGTAGCCGGGTAGCTCCCATGGTTGCTAATTTACCGAGAGGATTTATGATCGTGGAATTTGGGAGTATAGATGGAATCTAGGGAACTAGTGCTTTGGGCGAACTTGATAGGGGCCTTTGCATTATTATCATTGTTGCATTGAATTGTTGTGGTGACATTTGCCGTTAGACTCGTTTATAATTGTTGGTTTAAAATTATTATTAGTAAAATATGCAAACTATGGTTTTAGACTTTCGTTGTTTAATTTTTATAACGTTGACTATATAATAATTTTTTTTTGAAATGGCTATTTTTCCGGAATTTGGGTGTTACAGAATATTTCGTGCAACCTCATACTTAAAGGAGTTACATTGTAGTGCTCAGTATAGGTATTAAGTCACATCTATCGTACAAGCATTAAGTCACAAGATGAGATGATTACTTCTTTTTCAAGCTGGTCATATCGGGCTGTCTCCATATGTGGTCATTACTAGTAGCCGGTGAATTCAAAGGAGGTTCGATTACAGGTTGATTTAAGAGAAAAGTATTGAGAGTATATCTTAGTGACATATACTCACAGAATGTGCTCCAAAAAGCTGTTATGGATTCTAAATTGCATTAGAAGTGTAAACTACAGGTAATTGTATGGCATGTACACAAGATTATGATGATTCCGATAACTCGCAACCATCAGGAGGGAGAAGAACATGCCAAAAGAAGTAGTGTTTCGTCTTCAGTACGTTGGTTGATCGTGGAAACTGTGCTTAATAACAGAGAAGTACCATGAGGTACCAAGTATGTGTACATCAGAGCTTATTATCAACCTTCTATGCAATACTATGTGAGTTATGTTGTTATGCTGCTACCCGAACGACAACCATGTTCCTACACTTTTGAATCTACTTTATCTGTTGTGTGATGAAAAGAGAGTTGTCGTTTCAGGAGGGAGCAGGAAAAAGAAAAGGCTCACTAGTTAGGAGGGAGTAATAACATAACTAGACCATTACAGTTGAAGTTCAGAGCTACAAAGACCTTTGCCGTCAGTACGCCGAGATCATCGGAAGAGAGAACTTCAAGTCTGCCTCAGTATCTAGACTACAGAGACTCTGCGCTTCAACAATGTCAACATAGTTTACTATTGTTGTAATTTACATTGTTTATGTATTTATAGGTCTCATTGTAACCATTCACGTGTGACGATATCTTGGAGGGAGATTGTTAGCCTCGCTCTTTTATAAAGATAACGTCACATACGTGAATTGGACTAGATAGGTAGTTAGTTGTGCCTTTAGGGACTAATATTGTTCAAAAGGCAAAGTAATGTTGTAATGAGCCTATAAATACCCCTCATGAATCTCCATGAGGGTGTGAGAAATTGTGTAATTGTTCTTTCATTGATAATAAACTTCCTTTTCTTCACCCTCTCTCTACTCTTTCTCTCTCTAAACAAAACATGGATATCATCTATTTTGATCAACCTCGACCTCCCGAATCAAATAAAAATCATTATTTTCGGTCCTACACCATGAATGTTAATATCATTATAAAAAAAACTAACGATTTATATCTACTATAGGTGCCAAGGCATACATTATTTAGTTTCAACCCGGGATTACAATATGTCTCATAAAGCAACCTAAATCGAAAAAGTACCTATTTCCAAAGCAAAAACAATTGACCCTAAAGATAACCTATGTAATATTTAAACCTAAACCCGCAACGTAGTGTGGTAAGCCAGTACTTGTTAATATCAATTTACCTATATATCTATTGTAATATATAACTAAAGGTAAAAAAATCACACATAAATAAGCAAAGGTTATTAGTTTACCTTCTTAGATTGGAAGTAAATTGAGCATATGCTTTGAGAGCTTTGGTTTGTTCAAAGCTTTTGTTATGATCAAGTGACGAGAATGATAGAAGACGAAATACTGAGCATATGACAAAGACTAGACAATGTAAAGTTGAAATGCACGAATTTTTTTATAACATGTGGCTAAACAAACGATTTTCTCTTATAGGTGAACGATCCATAAAATATGGAACAAACTTTGATTTTTTCTTTCTCATTTTCAAACAATTGGGTCATAAAATACTTGGGGGCCCATTTTTTGAATTTTTGGAACACTCCACCTAGTCGTTCCAAAAAATGTGTTCCATAAAATCCTTTAATCACTTTTTGAATTTTTGGAACGCTAACGATTTGAGGAAATATTTGATCATATTTACTCGATTTTGGGCTAAATGACCCTTTAAAAAATTATCAAATAAATCCTTATCATATTAACTCGCTCGTTTAACATATCTTGTATATCGATATTATCTCAACTCATTCGCTTAACATATCATGTACTACCTCCGTCCCATATTTATTGTCCATCTTTCCTTTTTCGGTTGTACCAAATTAATTGTCCACTTCCATAAATAGATAAGGAATATAAATCAACTTTACCATGTTACCCTCATTTGTGGTTATTATTACAAACTTTAAAGAAGTTGGAAATTAATTAGTTAAGGGAAAAATTGTCTTTGTGCAAAAAGTAAGAGAGAGAAAGCTGTAAAGATGATGCTTTTGTAAAACTGTGTGCTTTTTGTCTGTGGACAATAATTTTGGGACGGAGGTAGTATATCTATATCTATATCATCTGCAATAATCCGTTTAACATTTCATATATATATATATATATATATATATATATATATATATATAAAACAGGAGGCGTTTGGTCAACTCCATATCATCAGTTTTTGAATTTTCATACATTTTTAACTGAAATTAAAATTCGTATTATAGTGGCATTCAGAAATTTCGGATTTTTTTTTTACAAAAATATACAAGATTCGAACCTGGGTTGGTAGGCACAAATAAACAACATCTCAACCACTGGAGCATTCCAATGGTTGTGATAAAATTTGCAATTCATAATTGATATTGCATAAAATCACATAACTATGACAATCTCTACAACTTAAAACCCTAATCTCACGTAAAAGCGGTTCATTCATAATTTACTTTTTCTCTAAACCTTAATTTCAACTTTTTCTCAGCCTTTTTTTCCCCTCAATTCTCTCACGATGATCTTCTTTTTGTGTGTTATGACAGATAGATAGATGGGACTGCTGATCTTAAGGGTAGACCTGCCTCAAGATCAAGTACCGGAAGATGGAGAGCATGTTACTTCATGCTAGGAGAGTATCATAAAACCTTTATACATATATGTGCTATGTCTGAATTACTTTCTGGTTATGTATTGCTGCAAATGTGCTGTTTGAAATTGATAATAATCAACAATAATCATGGAAAAAACTATAATTCATGCAAAATCCACTTTTAGATTATAGCATCTTGACGAAACTATGTCATTGGGTTACACGATATACACTCAATTATGTTTTAAACACCTATACACTAGGGACGAAATATAGAGAATTGCTGTATCAGTAAATCTTTTATCATTTGAAAGACCAAATTCAGTTTATGTAATATAAATTTTAAACAAAATAATGGATTCACCCTGGACCTTTTTTTTAAGTCTGTGGAGTTGGAGAGTTTGACTTTAGAAAACTGTTCCATGTATTATTTGGAGGCTTTTATAGTTTCTGCTCCAAATATTTTGGATCTTACAATTACAAGAACCAGTAGGTTCCCTGAGGATTTTTTTATGTTTTTGCTCCTGAACTCGAGACTTTGACAGCTGGCGGATACTCTTCATCTTATTAATTTCTGAAATTGACCACAGAAGAAAGATTATATTTTCTATAAAAAGTGAATCTCTCACTGTCAAGTAACATTCAGAAAAGGGAAAGACATGTTGATGAGGCGAAAAATGATCCGTTTTTAGGGGGTCATTTAAGCCCGAATTCGAATTTATTTGATCAAATATTGCCCTAAATCGTTCCTTTTGTGATTTTAGGTACTTTGGGAGTGAAATCTGGAAAAGGAAGCAATTCGGACGTTTTTGGAGCATAAAAGTGAAGAAAACGCCAAAGTCTTAATTTTCCATGCTGGGAACAGTAGGTGACGGCGTCAAGAGTAACACCCTGACGGCGTCAAGAGCAAAATTCCATGACGATCCAGTACAGATTTGAAGGCGTCACGAAGTAAGGCGTCAAGAGTTAAATTCATGACGGCCTGGAAATGATTATCACATGACGACGTCAAATGTAGATCAAGGCAGTCCGAGAATAGTTTTGGCGGCGAGGTGACGGCGTCACAAGCTTGGTCTTGACGCCGTCAGACCCCTTTTCCTATATATAGTTTTCTAATTTTTACACATAAAAGAGAGAAGTTTTGGAGAAACCCTAAGTACGATTTTGGTACGAATTTTACAGGTTTTTCAAGGGTTCCAACCCCTTGATACCTTTCATGTGTAATTGAGATAAGTGTTCTTTCAATTCAATTAATATGTCTATGTGTTGGTTGTCTATATCTTGTTCTTGTCTTAATTCCATCATGCTAGGCTAGATCTATCTTGTGTTTGCTTGGATCTAATGAAACCTAGATGTTAATTATGTGTTGATTACTTGTTTATATTTGTCTTGGATGAATGATTTATATGTTAGGCTTAAGAAAACTGGCAGATCTCCAATTGGTAACATGCTTGAACGTCTTAAGAAACATGAACCGACGTGCACTAGGTCTTTATTGGTTATATTTAATGCATGAGCCACTGTTTACAATCCCTATAGTTATGCTGGGCATGGTGTAGGAGGAGATAAGAGCTCATAGAATTGGGGAGTTAAGTGTGCCACCCCATGAATGGTATTAAGGAATACGATCCGTCATCCATGCAATTATAACAAGTAATTAACGTGTAAAAGATGTCTAGGGAGTAGTGAAATCTAGGTAAACACATTTTCTCCACTTATTGCTCACAACTTTAGTATAATTTAGTTTATTTTCATTTCTAGTATTTTATTTTGATTGCATCTTAGTATTGGGTTAGTTGATTAGCAACTAATTCCGCCCAAATCCTTCAAACCCGAGATTTTTACTTGCTTTCTAAAAAATATAAAAATACAAAAATAATCATCCCTCACCTTTAGAACTAGTATTTAGGCTTTCTAATCCTAGCGACACTATTCCTAAGCTGAACGATCAATCCCCCGGTACTTGTCACTATACTATACTACAACGATCAGGTACACTGCCTGGTGGGGGTTGTAAGCTTCTCAAGATCCCTTGAGAGGTAAATCCTGGTGCGATTCCCACGTATCAAGTTTTTGGCGCCGCTGCCGGGGAATAGTTATTGTCTAGGTTAGAATTTCTTTTTATTAGGTCTACTCACTAGATTCCGTTCTAGTAAGATTTTATTTTTATTTTTAGTTTTCTTTAGTCTATCTTTTCTTTGTGTCTTTGTTCGTAAAAACCTTTCCATTGACTCTTCCGTTCACCACTATGGAGAACGTGAATCCACCAAGTCCGACACTAGAGTTTTACCAGAAAAAATATAATTACACCAGTTTGGATATACCAAGATGGATGAATGAAATGAGGCGGACATGATCTTATATTGATTTTATTGAGTACCTTGAGAAAAGAGGCCAAGTGCATAAGACTTTTAAAGAATTCACCTCAGGAGCTCCATCAACCCCTGAAAATGCCTCACTTAGTGAAACCTATGCACCATATGAGCCTTCACCTAGGATAGTTTCGTATCAGCCACCTAGCTGCATGTCATGGTTAGGCCCTACCATAATACAGGATGAACACATGGGTGACCTAGATGTGATGGAGGATGTAGCCGAACATGATCACATTGATAAAAAAGACCTAGGTTTTATGATCGATGATGATGAATCTCAAGAAACAGATGATGAATCTCTTGGGCAATTTGTATATAGCAGTCAAAATATTGAGGATGATCCTTATGATTCAGATATAGAAGTTGAGATGCCTAGAGAAGCACGTGAGATACTTGGGAAAATGTTAGGGTTAGATTATAATAAAACACATGTTGAGGATATAGGTGATCGTGACATAGGGAATGATGAAGTAAATAACATAAGCTCACTGAGTACCCCACAAGTCCTGCCATCATTTGAGGCACACATACCACCCGTAACTTACCCGGAAGAAGTAGAAGAGACTTTAGGAACCCCAATAGAGGTAGAACCTTTGAACCAAACACAACTAGAGGATATAGGTTTGAATACTTATAATGATAACCTTACTCTTAGTTCTAGGAAAGTTCCTAGTTTTGATGAACCGGAGCCTCAACCAAAACCGTTACCTAATCTTCCATCCTTGGATGAAAATTTAGGAATTGAAATAGGTTCCGATCCACCCATCAAACCATATAGTCCGGGTAATCTTAGGACAAAGGTAGTGGACTCTAAGCCTTGTAGAGAGGAAGCCAATATAGGAGTGGAAAATGACCTTACATGCTTACATCACCCATTTATGATTGATCATAAGAAACATTATGGGTTTAAACCGGGTTTATTAGGTCAAGATGGATCCCCAACTAGTAGTCTCTCAAAGTTGATTGAAAATGATCCCTTTCTAGGAGAAAATCTTAATCCATCCATTAACCCGATTGAATTAGGTAAGGTTATGATGATAGGAGCACACCCCTTTGAGCATATAATTCATCCACCACTCTTTTCTCACGGGGCATACTATTACCAAGTTGGTGTGTATCGCTACTTTCACCCACACTTAATCCTAAGTGTAGGGAGAACCTCCCCTATTTCCGTTAAATAAGGGTAGAGTCAGGCTCGTGACTCGAACAAAAACAAACGCTTCTTGAGAGGCAATCGATGTTTTGTGTGATTTTATTTTTGTTTGTTTGTTATTTGCTTCCGTATGCATGCTTTGTTTTTATTGTTGGTAGATCATGTTTCTCAATTAAAATGTGGAAATACTTTACTTTGTTGTTTTGGCCTAGTCTTAACTCCACCTAAAAGTATTTTTGCAAAAGATAAGTGTAAGGGGAAACCCCAAATATGTTTTTAAGAAACAAACCGATCATGACTCTCCACAATATTAAATGAACATGTATACTCGTATTTGTTAGAGTCAAATGCTTGTATTGAGTCATAATGAAGTTTTGTAGGATTTTCCAGGAAGTAGGACCAAGTTTTTCCAAAAATTTTCCGGAAACTTAACATAAGAATTTCTGCAGGTGAATCCTGACGGCGTCATGAGTTTACTCTTGACGGCGTCAAGTGTAACAATCTGGAAATTTTACCGGTTTTGTTTTTTCTAACGGAGTCTTATGGTTTTTGTGAATTATTGAGTTTTATAATCTCCAGGAGATCTGCAAACTTCATTCCACAAGCATTATATCTTATTTTGTTTTCTAGGATTTAGTAACTTATATAGGATGCCGCCGATTTTACGCGAGGTTGTTTTGTCTATTTTCTCAGGTTTTACAGGTTATGTATGACAAGAAGATGATTTATTTTTCTAGAAGGGAAGCTTTGATTGTTCATTTTCTTGGAGGAAGATTTAACCTGGCCACCTCATTATCCATACCGAGCGAATCAGGGGAGTATTTGATTTCATTCTCTTTACTTTTTCACTTTTACATTCTTTACTTGAACATTGGGGACAATGTTCATCTTAAGTGTAAGGGGAGGGTAAAAAGATGATACCTTACATATGCACTTTCGCTTGAGTTTGTTTTGTTTAATGGTAGATGTGTAATAAAACTATGAGAAATACTTGTTAGTGCAATTTTAGCGCCAAATTTAAATTTTTTTACAACATTTAGGAGTGAAACTTTAACCATAGCAAGCGTCTCATGGATAGGAGATTGTATGACTAGCACATAACCGTATATTCAGAAAAATTTTCCACCCAAATATGTGAGGTTCGCCTTTAGATTTGATAGAAAAAGCATTTACTATTAGTGCTTATGAGTGTACCGGTAGCATTTAGATTCTAGAACTTGCGTTAGTAATGCATCCCGAGACCGCTAGTGAGACTACATTCGTGTAGTAGGATTTACTACATGATAAGAGGCATTAGGATCACCCTTGTGTTAAACCCGTATTATGATTACTTGACCATTTAAGTCATATTACTTGGCTAGTTAAGTCAACTAATTTTTCCCACACCCTTAGCGTTGTACTCATTTTTAGTACACGAAACCCCTAGTACATCCCTCCGAGCCTATCTTTTCGTTTCTAACTTTAAGCATTTTACTTAGAGGAAGAATTTGTTACACCCCACTTAAATGTACAACCAAATCGCCTTAGCCTTCCGTGTATGCGCTCATTTTTTGTGCATTATTGTTATTTGTTAAACCCTAAGTTAACTATCTAATTGATTACATGGTTGCTAAGTCGAGTCATATCCTTGTACATATTGTTTTGGGACGATTGGGACTCATGGGTAAGTACTTATTTTATGGAGTAATGGGGAAGAACATCATTTATTACCCCCATATGTACGTTAATCTTAAAAGTGCTCCAAGTGTTTTGATTTTCTTAATTCGAGTCATTAGATTAGTTAATTGTAAAGTATGTAAAGATTCAAGTGTAAGGGGAATTCCCATTCCCTATGATGTATTATTTTGGATGGTAGGGTAAGAGTGTAAAATATATATATATATATATATATATATATATATATATATATATATATATATATATATATATATATATATATATATATATATATATATATATATATATATATACGGACGACCATCCCTTTTCATTCTATGTTTATTTTATGTATTTGTTATTTTTCATTTATTAGCTTAAGTCGAGTCTAGTCTTGGCTTAGCAACGCCGCATTGTACATGTAATTAACTAAGATTGTTAACTCGCCACCAGTAAAACTTCCTTTATCCAACAAAACCGTGTATTTCATATCCCTACACCTAACGTTACAACCCTTTAAAAGTCCTCTTTGATAGTTTATCCTAGGTGCTTACGCCATGTGGTGGAGGTTTGATCCTTTCCCAAGCCTATGGTAATCTATTTTGCTATGACAGGTAGTGGGAGATATCTTCCATTTCCATATTGTAATTTATACTTTATTACACCCGAGAGATGTGAGTATCTAAACACTATTTGTGAGGTGCTTGTGTATGACCTCCGTGCTTGTCTATTGGTATTTAGTGGAACGATTATTTGTTGTAATTACTTTTATATTAGTGTTAAATGACCCCTAACTTGTCTTTTGAGTAGAATAAAAGCGCATTTGCTTGAGGACAAGCAAATCTCAAGTGTAAGGGTATATGATGAGGCGAAAAATGATCCGTTTTTAGGGGGTCATTTAAGCCCGAATTCGAATTTATTTGATCAAATATTGCCCTAAATCGTTCCTTTTGTGATTTTAGGTACTTTGGGAGTGAAATCTGGAAAAGGAAGCAATTCGGACGTTTTTGGAGCATAAAAGTGAAGAAAACGCCAAAGTCTTAATTTTCCATGCTGGGAACAGTAGGTGACGGCGCCAAGAGTAACACCCTGACGGCGTCAAGAGCAAAATTCCATGACGATCCAGTACAGATTTGAAGGCGTCACGAAGTAGGGCGTCAAGAGTTAAAGTCATGACGGCCTGGAAATGATTATCACTTGACGGCGTCAAATGTAGATCAAGGCAGTCCGAGAATAGTTTTGGCGGCGAGGTGACGGCGTCACAAGCTTGGTCTTGACGCCGTCAGACCCCTTTTCCTATATATAGTTTTCTAATTTTTACACATAAAAGAGAGAAGTTTTGGAGAAACCCTAAGTATGATTTTGTTACGAATTTTACAGGTTTTTCAAGGGTTCCAACCCCTTGATACCTTTCATGTGTAATTGAGATAAGTGTTCTTTCAATTCAATCAATATGTCTATGTGTTGGTTGTCTATATCTTGTTCTTGTCTTAATTCCATCATGCTAGGCTAGATCTATCTTGTGTTTGCTTGGATCTAATGAAACCTAGATGTTAATTATGTGTTGATTACTTGTTTATATTTGTCTTGGATGAATGATTTATATGTTAGGCTTAAGAAAACTAGCAGATCTCCAATTGGTATCATGTTTGAACGTCTTAAGAAACATGAACCGACGCGCACTAGGTCTTTATTGGTTATATTTAATGCATGAGCCACAGTTTACAATCCCTATAGTTGTGCTGGGCATGGTGTAGGAGGAGATAAGAGCTCATAGAATTGGGGAGTTAAGTGTGCCACCCCATGAATGGTATTAAGGAATACGATCCGTCATCCATGCAATTATAACAAGTAATTAACGTGTAAAAGATGTCTAGGGAGTAGTGAAATCTAAGTAAACACATTTTCTCCACTTATTGCTCACAACTTTAGTATAATTTAGTTTATTTTCATTTCTAGTATTTTATTTTGATTGCATCTTAGTATTGGGTTAGTTGATTAGCAACTAATTCCGCCCAAATCCTTCAAACCCGAGATTTTTACTTGCTTTCTAAAAAATATAAAAATAAAAAAATAATCATCCCTCACCTTTAGAACTAGTATTTAGGCTTTCTAATCCTAGCGACACTATTCCTAAGCTGAACGATCAATCCCCCGGTACTTGTTTCTATACTATACTACAACGATCAGGTACACTGCCTGGTGGGGGTTGTAAGCTTCTCAAGATCCCTTGAGAGGTAAAGCCTGGTGCGATTCCCACGTATCACATGTTGCTTCTTTACTCGATCTGTTAGAAAGAGTATCGGGTACTAAAACTCTAATCCTTGATACGAACATTGTTGAGGTATATACATGTGATTATTGTTTATCTTATTTCTTATGTTTCTATTGAGGTTTATCTTAGGGTTAGTTCATTTATGATGTTTTTCGGAACTACAATTGTTGATTATTATTTGTGAATGTTTTCATTTTCTTGGAGAAAAAAATTCCTTTTTATTATTTGTTAAATTATTTTCACAGGAAGTTTTTAGTTCCAAGTTAGTATCAATCAAAGATTCAAAGGTATGTTTACGGATTATGATTTGAAGATTTCTTAAATCTTAACTTTTTGGTGACCGGTGACGAAGGGTGTTTGGTTTGTTCAAGGGACGTACGTTTGGCTCGAGCAAACGTTGGTATCTTTAGGGTCAACCCAACCTAAGCACTGAGGAAGAAAGGTCATATTGTTGCTCTAACTGGTGACGGAACTAATGATGCCCCTGCATTACATGAGGTTAAAAAAAAGACTGTACTTTATTGGTTTTATTTTTTATCATTACCCATTTATCATGTAAGTATATGTTTTATATATCTTCAATTGTAGGCTGATATTGGTGTGGCTATGGGCATACAAGGAACTGAAGGGGTCGTTTGTTTAAGATTATTTGGCCGGCTTATGGTCGTTATGCATTCTGTTAGGATGGAGGCATGTGATTGTGCAACGCCTCAAACTTATGACTCATATAAGCAGGTCAACTCAACTTATTTGACACGCAATAGGGATTCTAATGACTTCCTAAAATTACAAATTGGCACCAGTGCAATCAGTGTAGTTGGTCATTATACCCACCGTTTCGCCTCAAAGTCCCATGTGCGTATTACTGGAAAAATTGGAAGGTATTTTTTGAATACTTGGTTGTGCTATTGTGTTTCTTTAATTCCATGTGATACTCTTGTCAACTCAAATTAATTATAAGGCTGAGCAAATTGGAATAATGGTTAAGGAAATATGCTGTGACATTAAAATGTTGGATTTTGAAAAGAAGCAAATTACAACTACTATCACAGCCCTCCATCGTCTTACTATGCTAGGTCAGTCATCTGTTATGATTTACAACTGACAATAGTGGTTGGACTCACATTATAGTCACTGCCTGCAACTGCAACAGGTTTCCATGATTAAAAATTATTTAAACTCATATGCATATGTTACCTATAGCAATTTCGGGAAGCTCTACTCACTGTGGGGAAGTTGTTTGGCATGTTTGGTTCTCTTAGAGCGGGATGCAAGAACATCTTTTAATGTCATATATAGATATGCATTCCGGACTCTTTCCTTTTTTTTCTTCTCATAATGTCATATATAGCTATTGAGAAAACTGATCGAGTACTTATATTTGTGATGAGGGTATTCTGGTTTCAGTGCAAGCTTCTAAACAACTTTTAACATATGTGAATAGGGAATACTTCACAGAGGAACATGACCGTCGGGTATGTAACTAAAATGCAGCATGAAACATCAAGCTTATTCTCCTACTTTTTTATAATGATACGAGTAAATGATTTAAACCATGCTATGCAAAAATACAAAAATCAATATTACGAATTACCATAAGCAGTTTGCACACACCACAAAAGAGATCTAACTGAATATAAGGTATTATGAATAAGTGAATTATGAATATAATGATAAAATTTGAAATTGGAAGCGGAATAAAGGATATCATACAGATGCTGAAGAATAAGGTTATTAGTTGCTGAGTATGTTCTACTACTACTTTTTTAATCACGTTTCTTTATCTTTAAACTAACTCTACGTTTTAAATGGAGCAATTTTGACCCACATCTAAAATTAACGAGACATTTTGACCCACTTTTAAAATTAACGAGACATTTTGACCCACATTGAAATTTACCCTTTTTCAGAATGTTTGATACATTTTCACCCACACTGAATGTTTGATACAGTTTTGACCCCCACTTAAAATTAAACGACACATTTTTACCGACATTGAACATTTGCTGGTTATAGGTGTGTTTGGCGACATTATGAAAGTTAACGATTCTGTGTTCTTAAATCAGATAATCATTACCAACAAGTAAATCCAAACAAAAGTACATCAAGATTTTATTTACCTTTAAAAGAGGAACGGGTGGACTTTCTTGACCAGGTTGGGGGGATGTCACTCAAGAAGAATATCCTTGCTCTCAATTGCATCACGGATGTAAGGATACATGTTCATTGCGGTTCTTGAATGGAAATGACCACCAACTTGGAAAGTGTCAAACATACTTTTTCAGCCAGCGAGATGTGCAAGAATCAGAAGCTACAGCTACTCATGTATAAGTCATGCATAGAATTAATAGTCTGTGTACACCCCGCTGAATTTCAAAATTACAACAAAGAACTGAATCAAGATTCCATTCCAGTTATCGATATGCCCAAATTTGATGACCCCGAATGTTGCAAACGCCATATGTGCTACAACAAGCAATTGGGGCTTTTTTCAAGTAGTGAACCATGGGGTCCCCATTGATGAAGAAATACTCAAAAGAAAATTCGGTTACAATAATATACGTTTTGGTACAAGTTTTACTCCTGAAGCAGAGAAAGCTCTTGAGTGGAAAGATTATCTCAGCCTCTTTTTTGTCTCGGATGTTGAGGCTGCAACCCTTTGGCCTCCTGTATGCACGTAAAAATATGTTATTTTGCTCTAATATATGCTATTAATTAGGGAAGTATATGTGCGTTTTGATAACATTTAGGCTAATTTAAGTTGTTTCAGTTAGTTAATTATTTATTTTAACGGCAGGAATCAAGCTCTGGAATATATAAAGAGTTCAGAATTGGTTGTTAAAAAGCTGCTCGAGATACTGATGAATGGACTAAATGTGAAAGAGATCGATGAGGCCAAAGTTCAACTCTTTTGTCTTAGAATTTTAGTCCCTTCAATTGTTGGACCAGTTATCCACTTAAGGTACGTGTTGAGCATGATCATGATAGTAGCTTGACCATTGAAAGACGTGCGCGGCAGAGGATGGTGGAGCAACAAGTGCCTTTGGCGGAAGGTCCAGTTCTTTATAGATTTTTAGTCAGTTTCAGATGTTAGTACATGTGACCACAGAGAAAGCTCAGATTTGTTTCTCTTATTCGTTACAGTTGCAGTCACAGTTGTTACAACCTCAGACCCAAATGTATTTGACAATGCATTCCCAAACAGGGCTCGGTATGTCCACAAGTAGTTTTCAGTACCGTCAAATCCATCATAAAAGGTTAAGTAAATTTCAATGACTCCTTATTAAATTCTTTATGTTCCCATCATTGTAGGTGGACATTCTTTAGAAGGATGGCATACAACAATTGATCCTCAAACATCAGCACCACCATCAGTGGCGCGCAGGCGTGAGTCACCTCCATTTATCTTTTTATAATGGTTGTATATGTGATTTGAAATTTCCTACTTTTTTGGGTCCAAATACCGAGCCCTACGAATAAAGGTTGCAGATTGGTTTTCTTGTCTTTCAAATGGCATCCAATCAATTTTGTAAAAGCCTTTACGTAACAGTTAGTGGATGCCTGTTTTACATAGTTACTGTATATATTTTAATTAGTCTGGTGTTGCTAAATTTTTACTGTCATTCCAGGCATATCCGAAAGACTATCTATGTAATTCTCTTATTTTCTCGGCTTTTTCATTTTATACAAGAAAGGTTACACTTTTTTTTGTAGTGGTAAACCGATTTATGACCCTTTGATTTTCATTCCGTTTGGCGAAACTTCTTAGATTTGAGACGTGAGTGTCTTACTCCACCTCTAAAATCTTGCAAATTATTTTGTATATGTGGGGTATATGATAATCTAATTTTCATTTTTATCTAATTATGTTGCATCATAGAGTCAGATGGCAAAATAACGTCACTTGACTAGTACATCTCAAGAATGAAATCCGGACAGAAGGATATCTTCTACATCACAGGTAGCAGCAAAGAACACCTTGAAAGATACCCATTCCTTGAGAGGCTTAAAAAGAAAAATTCCGATGTACAGTTTCTTTATGTATCTTACTATTTAACTAATCACAATTACATTTCCCTGGTGCAAATTTAGTACAAATATTTATATGAACCTGACGTTACCTTTGCAGGTCATGCTTTTCACAGATTCTGTGGATGAGTACTTGATGCAATACTTGATGGATTTCACGGACAAGAAATTCCAAAATGTTTCCAAAAAGGGTTTGAAACTTGGCAAGGATTCCAAAGACAAAGAAAACAATGAATCATTCAAGGAATTGACCAAGTGGTGGAAGGAAACTCTCGCCACTAAAAATATTGATGATGTCAAGATCAGTAACCGTTTGACCGACACCCCTTGTGTAGTTGTGACCTCCAAGTATGGATGGAATGCTAACATGGGACGGATCATGCAATCTCAAACTCTATCAGATGCCAGCAAGCAAACATACATGCATGGCAAAAGGGTACTTGAAATCAATGCAAGACAGCCAATTATCAAGGAGCTTCGTGAGAGAGTTGTAAAGGACCCATAGGTAAATATCTAATATAAGTTATCGTTCAATTGCCTCATTTGTCATTCGGGTGGTCTCATCATTAGGAGGGCGTAAGGCCTTGACTAGGTATCTCTAGAGTGACTTTCACTTTTTACTTCAAACGGGTCATTTATGTGACCCAATATAATAAATGTGTTACATGGTGTTTGAGAATGCTTATTAAAAGATTGTATGTTTATAAGTATAAAAATATAAGAAGCTTCTAAGCAGATAAGCTTATAAGCTACATATATATGACTCAGTGAAGACGAGTCTAAGCATAAGCCATGATGCAACGGTTGAGGAAGAGGAAGAGGTGGAGGAAGCCCGTAAGGTCGAGAGCAACCCAAAGGATGGAACTGAATCCACACCGACAGAAGAAGAAGAAACTAATGTTAAGGATGAGCTATAGGTTTTTTCATAGTAATTTCTGTTTTTCGACATTTAACTCGCATTAGGTTTGGACATTGGACCACTGACGGAGTATAAAAAAAATAGAATGGAGGTTATTAGGTTGTTGTGATCTCCTTTCTTGAAGATTAATTGTATTGTAGAACATATTAATAAACTACAAAAACACAAAATCGTATACACATATCTTTCTATTTGTTACATTATTTGATTTACTTTATGTTTTTACCAATTAATCGTTGTGTATTCAAGTTGAAGCAAATCTTATAGGATAAGGACATGTTTGAGATTGCTCAATTATTTCCCTTTTTAGCACAGGTAAGCAATCCCAAACACTCATTTGAAACTTTTTATCCGAAGGCAAAGTCACTTGAAAATAAGCACTTAAATATTTTAATTAGTTATCCAAACACTCCCTAAAATGGGAAAGTTAGTAATAGCACAGAACACCAATTGTCTATATGAATCTATATGCTTAAGTTTGCAAAACCTTATAGTAAACTTCTAATAAAATATCATATTTAACATGCAATTGTCTATATGAATCTATATGCTTAAGTTTGCAAAACCTTATAGTAAACTTCTAATAAAATATAATATTTAACATGCTTTATTGCGTTTTGATATGGCAGATTGCAAATGGGTAAATCTTTTGGATACATGGACGAGGAAAGCCGTTAATTGTCTGCAGACAAATCACGAGCTTTCATCTTGTGAGATCTCAAAATAGCTCAAACAAAGAATTAGAGTGTTTATTTGTTTAAATCAGGTGAGATATCGTTCTGATGATTATTGTGTTCTTAATAAAAACAAACAGGTACTTGGGTTTTTGGTATTGCTTTATGATAACAAATTCAAGTGGTCCATATACACCTAGAATTGGAATCACAGTAGTCCACAGCCGTATAAAAGTGAAAAAAAGGTATGAATCCTCAGGCCGGAACATGTTCTAATGACACTAAAGTCTGAACTTGCAGAAGCATTATGCAAGGTTCATGGGGAGATTGAGGCTGAATTGAGGGATGAAGCAAATGCTGGTGACCTGTACAGAGTTGCTGTTTTGGTTGAGTCTACAATGTTTGAAAAGCGGGGTAGGTCAAATGGAGCACAAAAGCATAAATACATATCACTAATATTTAATATAGGACGTGAAAAACCCAGATTTCAAAAGAAAAGTATTGCTGACGAACACTGAAAAACAAATTGGAGAGGAGAAAATAAAAGAGAGCTTTTTTCGATTGTGAACATGTGTCACACCCCCAATTTACCTGACTTGCAGCGGAATGGAATGCCTGAGGGTGTAACTGTCATAGCATCACAACAAGGATATATTGAACGACCTAAAGTGTCGTTTTGAAAATACATCGTTTGATTCATTCAAAATATTCAGAGTTATAAAACATAGGTCCCAAAAGAGTTGGAAAGTTTAAGTAAATAAGTTTAGTACAATCAAACGATAGTTCATAAGTGCATGAAATCCAAAATGAGACGCGTCATCCTTGATTCTCAAAGAAATGACTCCATGCATGTCATGAGGCATATGTCTTAGTTACCTGAGAAATACATTGCGAAAACGGTCAACATAAAGTTGGTGAATAATCATAGGTTTGTAAGTTAAATCGTATGTACATAAGCCACAAGTATAAAGTAAACCGACAAAAATGTCAAAAATGCTACATTGGCTCTTAAGCTCATGACCCCGAAGCTAGACTTTGTAATGGCCCCACCAGAGTGTTTACCAGACACTCAAATTGTTAAGACATGAAATGCATTCGTCCCGTTGGAGCAACCCAAACACGAATGGAGGCGTCACCCTCAATAGATCTATTCACTCACTCTCGCTTGGCAATATAATTAACGGTCCATGATATATAAGGGGACTTAACTTGGTAGTAAGGCAACTTAAGCAATGTATGGAATTTGTAATACTTGGGCATGTACAAAAATAATTGGTGCAATGTATTCTCCCCCGTGGGATTTGAATTCAAATAAGTAATTAAAAACGGGGCTATGAAAACTCACCTTAGCAAAAGCAATATCCGATAGACAAAGTAGTAGTTAGAAATAAGGTCCGGGTACTCTAATCGCGACCTAAATAATGCATATGTCTTAGGTTCGAAAACAAGGTCAAGCATGCAAGTCATACACTATATTATCACTTGTACATGTTGTTGAAAATTTTTTTTTATTGTCAAAAACGTAGGTAATCAAAGTAATCTCGTATTTAAGTCATCCACCATTTTAGAAAACGTAGCTTGTAAATCTCACGACCAAATATTAGTCGTCTTAAAAATATATATTTTGAAAAACTCTAACGCACCTAATAAGTATACACAATGTTCTACCATTTTTATTTACGTCATTTTAGCCAAATTATATTCTAAAATGTCCAAAAGTCAATTTTAAATATTCCATCAGCTTTTGTTGGTTGAACCAAAGCTGTCAAAAATTATATGTTTCGTCACAACTTCCCTAGGCCATAACTTTTGCGTCGTAATTCCGTTTTTCAAGTTCTATATATTCCCGCGAAAGTATTCAAGTATACTTTAGGTTTTTCAAGGTCTCGGCTAGTCTAGATATCATTTAACCTCAGTTTTACTAGCTAGAAAATCGGGACAGATTCATTATTTCAGAAAATATAGTTTTCATCGTAAATCTTGAAAATAGCATATCTTTTTCGTTATAAGTCCGTTTTAACTCGTTCAAGCGGCTATGTTTTCGTTATTAAGTCTATTTTCTATATTTCTAGCCTAATATGGTCACCAAGGTACTGATTTTTCTGTGAAGGGTCGAATAGGACAGATTCATCCTAGATAATGTCAAACTATATTTCCTAGTGTTTTATTTATTTTCACCACTTACAACAACTCCAAATCTAGTCCTAATTCCTCCATCAACTTCTCAACTAGTATATGATGATCTAAACATAAACTTAACAATATTCAAGATCCATGTACAAGATCATCCAAGTATATAAAACTATATATCTACTAACATATATATAAAAAGTTTTTATTATTTTACTTGTAAAGATTTTTACTAACAATTTTTCTTGAAATAAAATCTTGTTCAAAACATATTTTCTTGCTAAGAGATCAAAGTGGATGTAAAGATTTTTCAACATGTACCAAGTGATAACCAAGTATATATACTAGACAAGCATAAAAATCATGAAAAATCATTAAGTATAAGTAATGTAAAAATCACTTACAAAGAGGTTAGTGAGATGAGATTAGTAAGAACACTTGTGTAACCCCAAGATTAGTGTCAAACCCTTGTTAATCTACCCTAAGTACTCTAGATAGTCACCAACAACAAGCTCTTCCCTTGCTCCTTGGTGGTGTCGAAATATGTATATAGATGGGAGGTGATATGTTTTTTTTTTTTTTTTTTTTTTTTTTTTTTTTTTTTTTTTTTTTCGTAACTAAGAAATGGGCATTAGGTTATGTATGTATGTATATATAGCTAGACATGGTCAAACAATAGTCAAAAATATCTTGTGCTAGGTCCATATGGTTGCCGAGTTTTAAGGAAAAGAAAGGGGCAAAAAAATTTTCTAGCCACCAACATTAATTAGATGTCTCACCATAAAATTACAAGGTTGCATTTTATAGATCTTGTCGTATTTTTATCATACAAAATATAGAGGGGGGGGGGGGGCTCATTAATAAAATTTGGAAGAAATTAGTTGTTAGTTGTATAAAATATATATATTGAATGTATTGGGTAGTAAAAATATGTATTGGGTATTAGTTTGGTAGTTAACGAAAGTTATACGTAATTAAACGTAAGGTGTAAGGAATTTAACTTGGACATCGGAAAATATTTTTGGGACTTTTGTAATAATTTTGGAAGTATAAAAATACCCTAATAATAATGGTTGAGAAAGTCGGGTATGTCGAGGGTTACATTCTTGAATAAAAATTAACGTTATGTTGAATTTAAAAACCGTAAGTATTTAAAGAATAGAAATTTGTTTTGTTGTATAAAATTGTGAATTGGGGAAGGAGCAAGGTACCGGAGCGTTGTGGACTAAAATTAGCCTAAGTCCTAGTGTACCTAGAATTTAATTAGAAATTCGCGTCGATTCAAGTAAAAAGCTCATGTAAAAATGTTTCAAATTAAACGTCAAGAATTGAAGATTCGAGTTTAGAAATTAGTATTGACCTGGGAAATAGTGGGTTGTGACAACATGGTTTGCCACTAAAGGCCACCACGATGAATTCAAATGTTGTCGTTGTGGGAAAAGGAAATGTACTTATTATCGGCTACAAGCTTGGAGTATTAATGAACCCATGTCAATATTTGTAAGCATCATGTTTTTGCTTGCTTTTCAAATATAATGCATTGATTTATATTATTTTATTTTGTATAATAACTGTGCATGGATCTTATTTAAAATGTGAAAACTCAAGACTCATTATTAGTACTATTAATGATTTTCTAAGGAACTTTGAATGATGTAATCAAGATTCAAGTCTAATGAAATATGAGGCAAAAGATAGTGTTTGGAGTTGCTTTTCATGTACAAAGCACTATAATCACATACACTTTCCAAAAATGGTAAAATGACTAGACTGAGATAGCAAAAATGGTAAAATAGATAACGTTCTTTAATGGTCTTTGCTTTGGCTTCATATAACTCTTATTATGTCACAAAGCTTATGTATCTTCTCATATTAGTTTTTGTTGGGATCAAAGTTTTTGATCCTAACACGTAAATGGAACGACATTTACGGGATTACATTTACTATCTTGTTAAGCCAAAACACATGGACTAGTTATGTAATATTGCCATAGTATAGCATGTGTTAGGCTTTATATACCCCTCCATACTTCCATGGAGGGGTGAGACTTGTGTGTGTTTTTCTCATTTTTCCTTATTATCAATAAAACACTAGTTTTCCCTTCTCTCTCTACTCTCTCTCTCTAACAATGGGTTTCTTCTTCTTTCACCAAACCCGACCTCCCGAATCACAATATCAACATATAACTACGATCCTACAAGTGGTATCAGAGCCAAGGTTTAAGTTATTTGTTGATTTGTGGTTTTTCATCTTGTCAAAATTGTCATCTTTATGTTGTTTAACCATGGTCGGTACCCTTTTTTATCATTCTTTTTGGTTTAACAGCTGTTGACTACTTTTCGTTGTATCAAATGGTCAAAAAGTCACATGTTTTTCATTCACAGTTTCTATACAAACATATATCATGTGGTCATTTTGTCTCGTGATACAATTTTGTAACATCTCGTGAAGTTTTGTGGTCAAAACCATGCTCAGAATATTGGTCTAAACTTGTGGTCATTTCTTGTGGCCAAAAGTTATCATTTTTTTTGGTCTTAACAAGGTCAGAATTCATGGTCGGAAAAGTCGCCGGAAAATGGTCGGAATTTCTTGTATAAGAAATTTTCGAGATGTACTTGTTATCGAGAAAAATACCTGTTTTCGAGAACATTATACCCTAAACTGTCGAAATCTTTTCTCGATAACTAAAGTTCTCGATAACATATACGTAACTGAGGTTCTCGATAATCCAATTCTCGATAACTAAAGTTCTCGAAAAACTTGAACCATGTTCTCGATTAATGTCTAAAATCTCGATAAATGTCATCAAAGTTTTCGAAAAGTTATCAACAGTAAGATGAAGGATAGATGAGACCAAGACTAAGTTGACCACATTCAAAATACCAAGACCCATACAAGACTTCAGTTTCTCAACCATCATTAGTCCAAAGTCAAAAAACCAAAGACAATTATGAAAAGGAGAAGCAATCTCAGCCGAGCATATACCTATCCAAAACATACCAACATCAAAACCCGAACTAATCTTAAACCATCACTCCACAACACTCTTCTTCAACTATCATCGACCAATCTTTGTGAAGTCTACCTTCAATTATTATCCGAACAAAACAGATAAGAATGATAACTATATAGTTATTTTCTTTCTTAGGTTCGACTTGTCAAGTACAAAAAAAAAACGAGAAACAAAAAGGATACCTACCCGAGACCCATATGATAGGATCTTGTAGCCATTTAGATGATCTCTTGATTCCTTTGAAGATGCAACTGTAATATAGGTATAGGTATGGTTTTATTGTGGATCGTTTGGGATGATTATCTAAGAGAGATTGAAGATGTGATGAGGAGTTGACTGTTGGGAGATAAATTAGGTGATGGGGGCGGATATTTCATTATATGTTAGGGTTATGATAATGTTTGATGGATATAGGGTATTTTTTTGTTGAGGATGATTTGTTTTGAGTTATGAAAAAGATTGAGAAAAGTTGTGATTGTGTGGTTGTCTGCAAAACGTGATTGAAGTTGGTGATGGGGGCGGATGATATAAGGTGTAGGGTTTGCAAATGTCTAAACTAGGGTACCTGTGATATCAAATTGGATACTGGATCGGGTCATTCCATTTTGGATCGGGTATTTCACTTCACTGGACTGAGCCTCTCACATAATGGATTTTGGGTTATAATTGGATATCCTTGTTTGCATTGGGCTATTGGATTTTGTCTAATTATATGGACTGTGATATAAATGCAAATATGGATTATCAAACTATGTTTTCTGAATTTCTTTCGAATACATTAGTTTTGATAATATTTTTGGTAAAAGTGTGGTATTTTGGATTTACAAATTTTCACGGAGATACATTTTTGACAAGAGCGGGAAACCATTATCAAGTTCAATTAAACCGTCAAAAGGCTAGAATTGAGCTTTTAACCGCAAGATGTGATTACGGCGTTAATTCTTTATTATTTATTTGAGATTGAAGTGGGATTTGACGGGCATGTGTACTTAGTATCTGAAGATATCGGGGTTGGTTGGATGAAGATTCTTCGAGATCCTTGTTCGAGCTTTTAACCTTTAAAATGACGAAGACTTGAATATCTAGTTATTTTTGTGATTCCTTCTTTCTATTACCACAAAATAACTATCACTTTAAGGAGTTACGTTGTAGTGCTCAGTGTCACACAAAGTTGTGGATACTCAAGAGGTGATGTACGTCTTATACTTGATGGTTGTAGAGTATAGAGTACTTAGGGATTCGATGGTGGACGAACTCTCTACGCCGCTCTTAGTCATACATTAGTGCAAGTTTAAGTCACAAGTTTGGGTTATTTTACTCGCTCTCAAGTTCATAATATTGAATTTTCTCCATCAGTAGTCACTACAAAGAGCCGATAGAATGATAATGGGGTCGGTAAAGAGTTAGATGAGAAGAGTATCAAAGAGTAGAGTTGCTTATCAGCAGTTGATTCTCACTTGCTATTTTTTAATACTTCATACATAATCGGTTAGTTAGACATATGGGGTTACGCTGCCTCCGTTTTCCATCGTAAACATAGTGTGTATGCTTCCAATTCCGCGAAGACATCGTGGGGGAAGATAGAGTGGGTGTTCTTTGCTTTCTTACCCTTTTCTTGCCTTCTTTGCGAAAACACTCATTTTCCACGAGGTTCTGCAATTAGGGGGAAGAAATGTGCACATCAAGGATGCATAATAGACTCACGTGATCGAGCTTACAATTTTATTACTACCGGAGAGACGTCCGCAGAGATGATCAGTGGTTCAGTTTTGTGATTTTGGTGTAATCGTTTCAACTCTCGCGGGTTGTGAAGTGTGAAGTAGCCTACTTAAGTGAGAAGATCTTGTTGATTTCTTGCATGTTACCCCCGAACGGAGCTTCCGCATTGAGCATAACCGTGATTGAGTAACTAGTCAGATTTGCTTGGTGTGGTTTACGGTGTCATCTACAAATTCCGCTGCGTACTCAAAACTTCAATAGTTAGAAGACATGTGGACTACATCAAAGTTTCAAATCTGCTGAAGACGGTTGTCAGTTTGGGGGGAAGCTGATTCAGAAACTTCGCCAAAAAGAAGTGTACGAAGAAGCTGCTAAAGACATGCAGCATGAATTGGGGGGAAGTTAATCCATTTCATGCATATTACATCATTTGCCTACAAGTAAAGATAAAGTTCTCAAGCCGGGGTACAAGATAAGGACAAAGAGCGTTAACTGTCGTCATCCTCAGCTATTTGAAGAGCTTATGAAGACCTTTCTTTATTTGTATTTGTACTTGTAGGAAATGTTGTAAGTAATCCCTTATGTCGCCCCATTGGGGGAAGATTGTTGGGATCAAAGTTTTTGATCCTAACACGTAAATGGAACGACATTTACGGGATTACATTTACTATCTTGTTAAGCCAAAACACATGGACTAGTTATGTAATATTGCCATAGTATAGCATGTGTTAGGCTTTATATACCCCTCCATACTTCCATGGAGGGGTGAGACTTGTGTGTGTTTTTCTCATTTTTCCTTATTATCAATAAAACACTAGTTTTCCCTTCTCTCTCTACTCTCTCTCTCTAACAATGGGTTTCTTCTTCTTTCACCAAACCCGACCTCCCGAATCACAATATCAACATATAACTACGATCCTACAGTTTTGCAATTTTGTATTAATATCAATAATGTCTGAGATTGAGGACCTACAGGCACCACGTGAGCCTCCGGTTTATGATTACCCGCCTTCTTTCGCTATAGTAAATTACATCAACGATAATTATAAGACATGCCCGCCCGGGGCGGGCTTATATGCCCGGGAGGGCTTATAAGTCGGACTTATGTGCCCGATAGGGCTTATAAGTCATGCCCGCCCATTGGGCGGGCTTTGAAGTCTAGTATATATATATATATATATATATATATATATATATATATATATATATATATATATATATATATATATATATATATATATATATCTTTTAAAATTTATTTTAACAATTATAAATAATTTTAAAAACATTTTTAAATGAAAGTCCATTTAGTACCTTATAAGCACTTTTTCGTCCAAACCTATTAATAGAATTTTCGTCACAAGTACTTAAAATACAAAAAGAAACAATTTGAGGAAATATTTGATTATATTTTACTCGATTTTGGGTTTAAATGACCCTTTAAAAAATTATCAAATAAATCCTTATCATCTTAACTCGCTTGTTTAACATATCTTGCATACCGGTATTATCTCAACTCATTCGCTTAAGATATCATGTATATCTATATCATCTGCAATAATCCGTTTAACATTTCACATATATATATATATCTTTTAAAATTTATTTTAACAATTATAAATAATTTTAAAAACATTTTTAAATGAAAATCCATTTAGTACCTTAATAAAATATTATTTTTGTGTATAAACTCATTTATATAACTTTTAAAATTAATTTTAACGATTATAAATAATTTTAAAACACTTGAACTAAAAAAAGATATTTTTATACCTTAATAAGATATTAATTTTGTCAATAAATAATAAATAAATTCATATAATTTAAAAAAATTAAGTTTAACAATTATAAATTATTATTTATTTGAAGTCAATTTTAGAGACAACATGTGTCATCCCCTAAATGATTGGGCCCACAATCAAGCCATCTAAAAAATTTAAAATCTATGACATCACCTTTAGAGACAACATACTTCGTCCCCAAAAGTGTGACTCTAAGAGTCAACCATTTGACAAAGAAAGAGTTGAAAGTAGTGAGGCCCACAGAACCTTGAGAGACAACATCCTATCGTCCCTAATTTATACCGTCCCTAAAAGTCCTTTTTGGTGTACTGTATTAAAAAAAAAAAGTGAAAATAAAACACAACCACACATTTTCGAAGCATCTTCTTTTATATTTCTCATTCTTATTTAAGTGTGTATGGGCATTATGCATTGCATACGGCTCTACAATAAAATTGACCCTTACCTTCAAAAAATAGGATCGATTAAACCCCGATCGGTAAAATATAAACTTACCACCCTTCCTTTCGGAGGAATTCAAAAATATTATGATTGCTCCGTTGCTTTATATATTTATTATATTTTTTTGTTTGTGATTTGTCTCTCATTCAACAATCCCAAAGTTGCTTTTTTATCAAATAAACTAATGAAAAAAGAATTTTTTTTCACTCTATACTATAAATATTGTTAAGAGACCTCTGGTGTGAAAAAAAGTTTGTGACGCTGAACTGGACTTCATTTTTTTTCCTCGCTAAACCCTTCCCACAAAGGAAAAGGACCCTGATATAATTTCGTTTTTTGCGGTAAAGAACTAGCTCTACATTTTCTGATCTCATGAAAGAATTTGGTGAAACTAATATAGTAAGCAATAATGCCAAAAAGGTATATGATAATTTTCTTTCATCAAATATTCATGTTAAATGCAAAAACGGGATATGATAATATTCTTTTGAGGCATTTACATATATATCCTTGGAAATTTTTAAAATTACACATATATCCTTTTAATGCATTAAAAGCATTGTACTTTATACATAAAAAACTAGTAAAAAGAATATATATGTAATTTTTAAAATTTTCAAGCATTGTACTTTATGCATAATTTGCCTATTCTTTTTATACCTTTCTAATGCGCACTAAAAGTAACATTAAGATTAATTTATAAATATTGACCATACAATTACCGAGAGCAGCCTACTAGCTAGAGTACTTCATGCGTGCATGCATGCAGATTCAAGTAATAATGATCTTATTTTTTAATATTGTAGAGTTGCTAGATAATACAGTTGTGTATTTTAGATTAAGTGGTGTCCGGTTTGGTCCTTGCAGAGATTTGTGCTTGAAGAGGGTTCTTCATGAGGACAGTGAACCCAGCCTTCTCAGAAAGATCAACTTGATGACCATTACAAGCACTCCATTCAAAGTACCATATCAAATTGGAAAGAAAGTATTCTAAGTGAAACAAAGACAAATCGGTGCCAGGACATATCCTTCTTCCCGCACCAAATGGCATCATCTTGATCCCTTTGGTTCCAGATATATCGAACCCACCATTGCTAGAATCATTCGTCAAAAACCTCTCTGGCTTGAAATCCATGGGATCATCCCAAATTATTGGATCCATACCCATCTCACGCACCATGAAACCAATGGTTGCACCCTGTGGAATAATGTTCCCTTGCAGCTCCACCTCCTTCATGGCCTTATGTGGCAGCAATATGTGTCCAGGTGGGTGTCTCCTTAACCCTTCCAAAACCACTGCTTTTAGGTATGGCATTTTTTGCAGATCGTCTTCCTTTATATAAACTGATTCGTCTGTCCCCTTCCCTGGTGATGGAGGTCAGGGCCGTCCCATTGATTTGGGGGCCCGGTGCGAAATCACAAATGAGGCCCTTATAAATTACGAAAAGTTTAACTATTATGGAAAATAAAAAGTTCATTGGAATTACGTAAAACTTTAACAAAAGTCAAGTCTTTCACTCTTTTTAATCCAAGTCTTTCACTCTTTTTGTATGTGGCCTAAAGTTTGTCTTCTATTTTTTGTATGTTGCCCGGTTCAACTTTGATAATATTTAACAAAAACACTAAAAATTCAAAAGGTTTATGTATAAAACTATAGATATTAATTGATGTATACTAAATTGGGGGCCCTTACAAAGGGGGGCCCGGTGCGGTTGCACCACTTGCACATGCTAATCGCCACCACTGATGGAGGTGGAGATGGTGGTCCAACGACTGCAACAATTTCGTCATAGAGCTTTTTTTGAATGTGAGGGTTCTTCACAAGATTAGCCATGATCCATTCTAGAGTAGTTGAGGTGGTATCTGTCCCAGCGTTAAGAAACTCACCACACATGCTCCGTAGATTCTTTTGAGTGAGCTTTCCACCCGGTGCATTGGTATCATCATCAGGAATCTGTAGTTTCATTAGTGTGTCCACATAAGCCACGATATTTTCTTCTTCTCCTTCTTCTTGATCAGTTCTAGAATTAATGAGCTGATCGAACAATTGTTTTTGTTTATAACGCAGTAGCTCAAAACATTTCCATGTGTCTCTGAAAAAAAATTTCGTCAACCATAATGGAGACATTATATATAAATTAAAAGACCGGGAGCTAATCAACGAGATCAACTGACGTTGTACAGTTCTGATATCATTAATATGACACTCGTCAAGCTTGTAACCAAAGCACATCACTAGAAGCAAACTGGACACCGCGTGGTGGAAATGGTCAATTACATCGATTCCCTTACCCTCCTGCAAGTGACGAATCAGGTTATGAAGAGCCCACTTACGAGCCCATGAGTAGCTCTTGACACGTGAGGGCTGCAGGAACTCTGAGGTGAGATTGCGACGCAAGATCCGCCATGTAGGGCCATAGGAGGATTGAGAGATATTAGAAAAACGAAAGATCTGAGGGCGATCAGAGAAGACAGACCCCTTCTCAAAGAGCATTTTGTGGGCGAGAGAATGACTCCCAACGAGGATGAAAGGATGAGAACCGATGGAAAAAGAAAAGAATGGTCCATACTTGGACATGAGGTTTTTGAGCGTAATGGTTTGAAGTTCTGGTAAGCTGTTTGTTAGCAATAGGAGGTGGGAAGAAAAGAATGATGGTCCTGGGGGTAAGTTATTTCTCTGGCGGGACATAAATAATTTTAAAAGGCCGGCGGCAATACATAGGGAAACAAGACAGATGAACCAGGTATCCATCGTATCAATGACAATTTTTGTCTGCTAGTACATCATATGCTATCTATCTACTATATTTATAATAACAGAAAAGATTTTTGAAATCAAAGGACTTGTGGTCTAGTGGGTGGGGCTTAACTTGTTAAGCGAGCCACAAGTGGGAGTAGTACCGGATGGGTGATCATCCGGGAAGTCCTCACTTGTGGTCCACTTGTGGACCATATGTTCCGGAGATATCAGGCAATGAAGAGGAGAACCTGTAAGTCATTAGCTGCGCAGGTTCGAATCCAAGCCGGCCCCGGTTTTCATCCGGCCGTTTCTCCAACGAGTAATCTCATGTGGAGGCGGTACGGTTTCCGGGCGAAAGCCGTTTAAATCCCCACTGCGCCAGCGTGGGCCCGGTTCAGACAACATAGTCTGGGTATGTGGTGGATGAGGGCCTGCTATTTGGCAGGTGCGACTCTAAACCATATATGGAAAAAGTCACCTTTCAAAAAAAAAAAAAAAAAAAAGAAAAGATTTTTGAATGTCACTAACTCTTTTATGATGTCATATTAGTGATGTCATATTAGTGACGTGGCAATTTGTTAGGTCATGATGTCACAAGTACATTTACTCGGCATTAAATTTCCTAATTTATCTCAATTGTTATATACTAACTGCTGACTTCTCAAACCCTTCAAAATTGAATCAACACTTTTTATTTTGATATAATATGTCACAAAGAAATCAGGGTTTTAAAGTTATAGCATTCTGATTTAATTTTCAAGGCTTGTATCATATATGGAGTTGCAAATGAGTTTTTGTTAAACCCTAATTGCAAGTGGGTTTAACAAGTGTGGGCCCGGTTCGGACAACATAGTCTGGGTATGTGGTGGATGAGGGCCTGCTATTTGGCAGGTGCGACTCTAAACCATATATGAAAAAAGTCACCTTTCAAAAAAAAAAAAAAAAAAGAAAAGATTTTTGAATGTCACTAACTCTTTTATGATGTCATATTAGTGACGTGGCAATTTGTTAGGTCATGATGTCACAAGTACATTTACTCGGCATTAAATTTCCTAATTTATCTCAATTGTTATATACTAACTGCTGACTTCTCAAACCCTTCAAAATTGAATCAACACTTTTTATTTTGATATAATATGTCACAAAGAAATCAGGGTTTTAAAGTTATAGCATTCTGATTTAATTTTCAAGGCTTGTATCATATATGGAGTTGCAAATGAGTTTTTGTTAAACCCTAATTGCAAGTGATCGATTATAGCCTTCAAAATACTTTTAATAACTCAAATTTAATGGCCATGTTTATTATTATTATTATTATTATTATTATTATTATTATTATTATTATTATTACTACCTCCGTCCTATATTAAGAGTCCACAATGGAATCTTGGAATGTCCCAAATTAAGTGTCCATATTCTATTCCAACAAATGAGATGAGACTTTAGTGGGTAAAAATTGTATTTGATTTGTGGAGAGTGTAGTTAGTGGAATTTTTTAAAACTTTGTGCATGATGTAAGTGGACACTTAATGTAGGACGGAGGGATTATTATTATTATTATTATTATTATTATTATTATTATTATTATTATTATTATTATCACTTTCATTAGAAACTCGTATGATTTACAAGAAGTTAGTGGGAAGCTGAGACACTAACTGAGCTCCCACTCCTCTATCTATAGAAAAACTAATCCTGCTAAAGATATTATTATTATTATTATTATTATTATTATTATAACATTACTTTATTAGAAAATCATTAGATTTACAAGAAATTCGTGGGGAGCCTTATTATTATTATTATTATTATTATTATTATTATTATTATTATTATTATTATTATTTTGCATCTTTATTATTATTATTATTATTATTATTATTATTATTATTATTATTATTATTTTTTTTGCATCTTGTAAAATGATTTGTTTTAGTTATCATGTGGTATGTTGATTGTCTATTTTGGATGCCTTTTTGATGGGGTGCAACCTTTTTCAAGATACGGGTTGTGTACATGTTTGGCAAAAGTAGCTGTGAGCAGTAGCAGTGAGTAGAAGCAGTGAGCTGTGAGCTGTGAGCCGTAGCCACAGCTCACTGCTTACCGCTCACAGCTTCTTAAAGTAGCATTGGAAAAAGAGCTTTCCTAAAATATAACAAACCTCACCGCTCTTTTGCCAAACGAACAATAAAAATTAAGAAGCTCAATGCTTACCGCTCATTGCCCAAAAAAGCTCCAAAAAGCTCTGCACCAAACATAGCCTAGGGCTATGTTTGGCAAAAGTAGCTGTGGACAGTAGCAGTTAGTAGTTAGCAGTAGTAGTGAGCTGTGAGCAGTAGCTGTAAGCTGTAGCCACAGCTCACTGCTCACCGCTCACAGCTTCTTAAATAAGCATTGGAAAAATGAGCTTTCCTAAAAAATAGCAAAGCTCACCGCGCTTTTGCCAAATGAACACTAAAAATTAAAAAGCTCAATGTTCACCGCTCATTGCCCAAAAAAGCTCCAAAAAGCTCTGCGCTAAACATAGCCTAGGGCTATGTTTGGCAAAAGTAGCTGTGGCAGTAGCAGTAAGCAGTAGCAGTAGCAGTGAGCTGTGAGCAGTAGCTATGAGCTGTAGCCACAGCTCACTCCACACCGCTCACAGCTTCTTAAAAAATAGCAAAGCTCACCGCTCTTTTGCCAAACGAACACTAAAAATCAAAAAGCTCATTGCTCACCGCTCATCACCCAAAAAAGCTCCAAAAAACTCTGCGCCAAACATAGCCCTACTATTTGTTTCGTGCAATTATGAAACCCAACACACCAAATTCAATACCAAAAAACTCAACTATTTTCATAAATGTCGTAAAATCCGGCCAATTCGCACAAAAATTCGGTCACAACCCCCTCGAACCACCACCCGCCGCCATCACAACCACCTAATCTGATCTTATGTGCTCTAAGAAAATGTGGGTTGAATATAGAATAGATGGTTTCATGGTTTTGAATTTCACGTGAATTTTGTTCAAACCTTATAATGTGTTTTTAAAACTCTTTACTGTTATGGAGTTGTTATGAAGTGTTGGAAGAAACTGAAATCAAAAGTGGTGTTGTTTATTAAATGGTCAAAGGGGACCTTTGTTTGATAAATGAAATATAAACAATTTTGTTTGAATGGCTGAAAAATACTGATGGCATGCAGGCATGAACAAGTTATTAAATCATTAGGTACACAAAAAAATCAGATTTAACAAATAATAATAATAATAATAATAATAATAATAGTAATAATAATAATAAAGCTACACGGAACTAAAAAAATGACAAGTTAGATACATTCTTATACTTCTTTTAATTAATTAGAATAATGTAGAGTTAAGAGATAATTGTCAAATATATGCAACTTGACTTTACATTATGCTAATAGAGTAAATTGCATTTTTGGTGCTTGTAGTTTGCCAAATTGTAAGTTTGGTCCTTAAAACTTTAAAAGTGCAATGGACGTCCCTATTTCGTAGTTTAGGTTGCATGTTTTGTCTCTGGGCCAAAGTAAAATCACTAAAGTACGCCCTCTTTCCATAGGGACCAAAAATGCAATTTACTCATTTATATTTTCTTTTCAGCTTTTTACAAGCTACGCCCTTGTGATTTGCACACAAAGTCACATTCAGTCCTTCTTTCAAATTTTTCTCACGAATCATCCCAATTATTTTCAAAATTTTCCGTTTTCGTCCTTGTTGCCAAGAATCGTCAATATTTAATGTTTCGTCAGTTTTTATACGTTTTGCCCGTTTTCTTACGTTTTTGTCTTTTTTTATAACGTTTCGTCCGTTTTATATGTTTTCGCCCGTTTTCTAACGTCTTCATATGTTTTTTGTCCTTTTGTATACGATTTCATCCGTATTCAAACATTTTCATCCGTTTTATACGTTTTCGTCTATTTTTATACGCTTTCTTACGTTTTCATATGTTTTTATACGTTTTCTCCCATTTTCTTACGTTTTCATCCGTTTTTATACGTTTTCGTCCGTTTTTATATGTTTCCTTATGTTTTCATACTTCTTTGTCCGGTTTCATACGTTTTCATCAATTTTTTTACCTTTTCGTCCATTTTTATAAGTTTTCTTACGTTTTCGCCCACTTTCTAATGTTTTCATACGTTTTCGTCTACTTTTATACATTTTAGTCCGTTTTTATACGTTTTCTCCCGTTTTCCTTAGGGTTTTGTTTGGTTTTTTACGTTTTCGTCTGTCTTTATACGTTTTCATCTATTTTTTTTTATATATTTTCATTTGTTTTTATAAGTTTTCGTCCGTTTTTATACTTTTTCGCCTTTTTTCTAACGCTTTCATATGTTTTCGTCCGTTCTTATACGTTTTCATATGTATGAACCAAAATGAGTTTAATCACAACAAGACCTATACTGGTTTTAATCTTATGAATTTAGTTTATCTATCTTTGGTGATCTGTTAATGACCAACTCGCAATTTATTTGAGCTATCTTTGGAGACCTAATTAGACATATCAGCTCGCAAGATCCTTGATGTCACACCTATAGTTAGATTTTCATGTGATTCTATATAATTATCAAGATAAAAGAAACGACACTCAAAAATTTATTGCTAAAAAACCAACATGTATCTCATTTAAGGAAATCAACTAGTTTTGGATCCCTGTACATGCACGGGGCTTTGAGTTTACTTTTTGTTAGATTAGTGTTAGGTTAAAAAATATATAAATTCATTTTAATATTGTTATAAGACAATAACATACGAAAATAGGATAGGAATGTGAGTCGACATTATCATAAATGCCCAAACAATATCATAAACTAATTTATAATAATAAATAAAATGTCTTCTATTCTCATTATAAATTATATAAGGCACTTGATAAAAATACATAAGCAATTCAAAATAATAATCATAAACTTACACAACTTTCAACATTCAACATAATTATGGCCTGGGAGGTGAACAATAAGAGCATTCACATTTTTCAGGTGGACATTTGCAAGTTCCTAAACAAACAGGACAAAAATAGCTCTCATCCATTATACTTTTAAGTATATATGGATTTATGGAATTATCAGAATCATAGTATGTACTATTACCAGGTTCAAATGGGTTTCGTTTAGAATTAGTGTTTTCTATCATAGCATATACTGAATCAATTTTCAATATAGTTTTCGTTTCATTTTTATCCACATCAACAACTGATATATCCGCAAAAGGACCAATAACCTTTTTGTATGCACCATCTTCCTTATCAGATTTATTTTTTTTTTCCTTCAACATCTTTCTTATCAGAATCTTACTTTTGGGCTAAATACATAGAACGAATAAACTGTATTATAGTATAGGACAAATTAATAACTCGAAAGAAAAAATGATTATGATACAAACTCAATAGGTATTGAAGCTGTGAGTTTGACATTCTGATGCTTTTATCTTACTCCAAAAGTTTGATTGCTTGATGGATTGAAGAATGCAAATCGTTTTGTTTATATAGATAAAGTTTAGGGTAAACATTGATTTAAATTAGGGTAATCAAATCTTTATAAGTTTTATTAGAAAATCTTTGGAGTAAATAAAGGTAAAACCATGTGATTTGATAAAGATGTTTTTTGTTTTTAATAATTACCAAAAATAAGATGATTTTGAGATAGATTAAATTGTGCATATATGATCAATGAAGCCATGAATTAACTTAGCTAAAGGTTCTTCTTATTGGTTAAACCACAACCTCGTAGGTTTAAATATATAGAGTTTATATTTTGCAAGAAGAAACATACTCATTAAAATAATAAATTCAAAGATAATTGTCCTTAAGGTAAAACATAATATAGTGAATATAAAACATTGTCCGAAGACAATAGATCGAACGAAAACAAAAAGTATTTTTAGCATCAATGGAAAGTAATCATTAATTTCATAAGGCTTAAATTTGCAATTTAAACAATCCCAATCATCTATCCTCATCAGGTGTGTGGCTTCTTTAATTTGATGGAGGCTTCTTCTTATTGGTCAAACCACAACCTCGTAGGTTTAAATATATAGAGTTTGTATTGTGCAAGTACAAACATACTTATTAAAATAATAAATTCAAATATAATTCTCCTTAAGGTAAAACATAATATAGTTAATATAAAACATTGTCCGAAGACAATAGATCGAATGGAAACAAAAAGTATTTTCAGCATCAATGGAAAGTAATCATCAATTTTATAAGGCTCAAATCTGCAATTTAAACAATCCCAATCATCTATCCTCATCAGGCATGTGGCTTCTTTAATTTGATGGAGCATTTTTCTCATTAGTAACAGACAAAGTGATGCGTGGAAATTGCACCAGGCTTTACCTCTCGAGGGATCTCGAGAAGCTTACAACCCTCACCAGACAGTGTACCTGATCGTTGTAGTATAGTATAGTGACAAGTACCGGGGGATTGATCGTTCAACTCAGGAATAGTGTCGCTAGGATTAGAAAGCCTAAAAACTAGGTCTAGAGGTGAAGGATGATTCTTTTTGTATTTTTTATATTTTTATAAAAGCAAATAAAATCTCGGGTTTTTGGAAGAGTGGGCGGAATTAGTTGCTAATCAACTAACCCAATAACTAAAGATGCAATCAAAATAAAATAACAAAAATTTAAATAAAACTAATTAAACTAGTGGTGTGAATAATAATGGGAAAATTGTGTTTACTTAGATTTCATTACTCCCTAGATATCTTTTACAGGTTGATATTTTGTTACAGTTGCGTGGATGACGGGTTATATTCCTTAATACCATTCGTGGGGTGGCGTACGTACTTCCCCAACTCTATAAGCTCCTACTTCACTCCTATGTCGAGCCTGCAAGAAGCTCCTAACATGGGATCATTAGAATTTGCTCATGCATTAAATACAACCATAAAAACCTAGTACGCATTGGTTCATGTTTCTTAAGACGTTCAAGCATGTTACCCTATGGAAGTCTGCCAGTTTTCTTAAGCCTAACATCGAAATCATTCATCCGTAACAACTATAAACAAGCAATCAACCCATAATCAACATCTAGGTTTCACTACATCTAAGCAAACACACAAGAGATCTAGCCTAGCATGTTAAAATCAAGACAAGCATAAGATATATTCAAACAACACATAGACATATTGAATGAATTGAAAGGATACTTATCTTAATTAAACATGAAAGGTTTCAAAGGGTAAAAACCCTTGAAAGAACAGTAAAAATCATGCTAGGTTTCTCCAAGTTATCCCTCTAATTGTCCTCTCCTAATGAATGAAAATTGTAAAACTATATATAGATTTTCCATCGTGACGGCGTCAAGAGGAAATGTCTGACGCCGTCAACTCGCCGCCCATAGTAATATCGGATTGCCTAGATCCAGATCTGACGCCGTCAAGTGCAAAATTTCTCTGGGCCGTCACATGTAATGGGACCATGACGGCCTATGGTGACACCGTCATGCCCCTTAGTGTAAAACTCTCTGGATCGTCACAGACTCTATCCACTTTACCTCTTGTTTTACTCTTGACGCCGTCATGTAGAACCTTGTGACGCCGTCAGGTACTGTTACCAGCAAGGAAAATTAAGACTTTGCCGTTTTCTTTACTTTTATGCTCCAAAAATGTCCAAAATGCTTCCTTTTCCAGAATTCACTCCAAAAGTACCTAAAATCACAAAAGGAACGATTTAGGGCAATATTTGATCAAATAAATTCAATTTCGGGCTTAAATGACCCCCTAAAAACGGATCATTTTTGGCCTCATCATATACCCTTACACTTGAGATTTGCTTGTCCTCAAGCAAATGCGCTTTTATTCTAATCAAAATACAAGTTAGGGGTCATTTAACACTAATATAAAAGTAATTACAACAAATAATCGTTCCACTAAAGACCAAAGACAAGCACGGAGGTGATACACTAGCACCTCACAAATAGTGTTTAGATACTCACATCTCTCGGGTGTAATAAAGTATATAGCACAATATGGAAATGGAAAACATATCTCACTACCTGTTATAGCAAAATAGATTACCATAGGCTTGGGAAAGGATCAAACCTCCACCACATGGCGTAAGCACCTAGGATAAACTATCAAAGAGGTCTTTTAAAGGGTTATAACGTTAGGTGTAGGGATATGGAATACACAGTTTTGTTGGATATAGGCAATCTTTACTGGTGGCGAGTTAATAATCTTGGTTAATTACATGTACAATATGGCGTTGCTAAGCCAAGACTAGACTCGACTTAAGCTAATAAATCAAAAATAACAAAAACATAAAACAAACATAGAATGAAACGGGATGGTAGTCCATATGTTTTTCTCTTTTCTCTTTTTCTCTTTTTTTTTCTTTTTCTTAATTTTTTTCTTTTTCTTAAGATTAACGCACATATGGTGGGTAATAATATGATGTTCTTCCCTATTACTCCGTAACACAAGTACTTTACCCATGAGTCCCAATCGTCCCAAAACAATATGTACAAGATATGACTCGACTTAGCAACCATGTAATCAATTAGATAATTAACTAAGGGTTTAAACAAATAACAATAATGCACTAAAGATGAGTGCATACACGGAAGGCTAAGGCGATTTGGGTGTACATTTAAGTGGGTCGTAACAAATTCTTCCTTTAAGTAAAATGCTTAAAGTTAGAAACGAAAAGATAGGCTCGGAGGGGTGTACTAGGGGTTTCGTGTACTAAAAATGAGTATAACGCTAATGGTGTGGGAAAAATTAGTTGACTTTACTAGCCAAGTAATATGACTTGAATGGTCAAGTAATTATGATACGGGTTTAACACAAGGGTTATCCTAATGCCTCTTATCATGTAGTAAATCCTACTACACGAATGTAGTATCACTAGCGGTCTCGGGATGCATCACTAACACAAGTTCTAGAATCTAAATGCTACCGGTACACTCATAAGCACCAATAATGAATGCTTTTCTTATCAAATCTAAAGGCGAACCTCACATATTTGAGTGGAAAATTTTTCTGAATAGCACGGTTTTGTGCTAGTCATACAATCTCCTATCCATGAGACGCTTGCTATGGCTAAAGTTTCACTCCTAAATGTTGTAAAAAATTTTAAATTTGGAGCTAAAATTACACTAACAAGTATTTCTCTTAGTTTTATTACACACCTACCATCAAACAAACAAACTCAAGTGAAGGTGTATCCTATAAGGTATCATCATTTACCCTCCCCTTACACTTAGGATGAACATTGTCCCCAATGTTCAATTAAAGAATGTAAAAGTAAAACAGGTAAAAGAATGAAATCAAATACTCCCCTGATTCGTTTGGTGTGGATAGTGTGTTAACAAGGTTAGATCTTCCTCCAAGAAAATGAACAATCAAAGCTTCCCTTCCAGAAATATAAATCATCTTCTTGTCATACATAACCTGTTAAACCTGAGAAAACAAACAAGGCAACCTCGCGTAAAATCGGCGGCAATCTATATATACTAATAAATCCTAGAAAGCAATGTAAGATATAATGCTTGTGGAATGAATGCTTGCAGATTTCCTGGAGTTTATAAAACTAAAAAATTAACAAAAACTTTAAGACTCCGTTAGAAAAACAAAACTAGCAAAATTTCCAGAATTTTACACATGACGCCGTCAGAAGTGACCTGCAGAAATCTTTATGTTAAGTTTCCGGAAAATTTCAGGAAAAACTTATGTCCTACTTCCTGGAAAATCCTGCAAAACATCATTATGACTCGATACAAGCATTTGACTCTAACAAATACGAATATACATGTCCATTTAATATTGTGGAAAATCATGATCAATTTTGTTTCTTAAAAACATATTTGGGGTTTCCCCTTACACTTATCTTTTGCGAAATACCTTTGTATGAAGTTAGGACGAAGTCAAATGACAAAATAAAGTATTTTCACCATTTTATTTTGAAACATGATCTACCAACAATAAAAATAAAGCATGCATACGGAAACAAATAACAATCAAACAATTAAAAATCACACAAAGCATGGGTTGCCTCCCAAGAAGCGCTTTTGTTTATTTACGAGTCTTGTAGCTAGACTCAAGGTCATGGGTAGTTACGTGATATGTGTGAGTTCCTCATTGAGGACATCTTTAGGATCAAACTTGGGTTTCAACTTCCTATCGGTTTTCTTAGTACGGTATGATCTTTCAAACTTTTCACCATCCGGATCATATAAAATCATCTTCATATGCCATGATCCGTCACCTTCCTAAGGTGGCTTGTCCCACCTCCATTTACACTTATCCCCCTCTCTTTTCCACTTGTTCATCTCTATATTAATAGGCATTACGCATAAGAACTCAATCATTTTCCTAAAGACTAGGGGGTCCTCAAAAGGGTCTAGCTCCTCATCTCTAGCTATGTGTTGTTCCACCGAATGTGTTTTATCGATGAAATCTTTTTCTAGATAGAATGAGCGTTGAGGTCCTATAAAGTTTCTTTCTATCCAAGGTCCATAACTAGATGGTCTCCTATTCATCTCTACCCAATGTGGTGTCGGTTCGTCCTCACAATCGTAGCTATGTTACTTAACATCATATACCGACCAAGTATTGCCCTCACCTACCGCTATCTTAGACTCCTTACAATCTATCAGGGCTCTAGCGGTTGCTAAAAATCCTCTTCCTACTAACAATGGGCATGTAGTATCACTAACCATATCTAGGACGTGAAAATCCGCTAAAATAGTTAACTTCCCTACGTGAACAACTACATCCTTTATCATCCCAATCGGGTGGGCAATACTCCCATCCGCTAGACCAATTAATACCTCCGTCTCCTCTAACTTTCCTAGCTTAAGAGTGGTGAAGAGGGATAAGGGAATCAAGTTGAGGCTTGATCCTAAATCGGCTAGTGTGTCGAAAGCTTTGGATTTTCCTATCTTACAAGGCAAAACAAATATGCCCGGATCATCAAGCTTTTTAGGCAACTTGTTTTGAACAAAGGCGGTCCCATTTTTACCCAATTTAAACTTCTCATATTTTTCTAAGAGGGCACTATAGTAGGGAGCACGGGCTAAGACATCAATGACGGGGCGTTCACGGTGGAGTTCCTTGAATTCATCGTCAAGGTCCTGTGTAGGAGGTGTTTCAACTATGCTTTTGACCAGCTTGATATTGGGTGTTTCATTCGATTGGTCCTTTTGAAGAATTTGGTTTTGCTTGAAACACGTGCTCATTGATTTAACCGAGTAGTATTGCGGACAAGAAGTGGGTGACGAAACCAATGATATGGACTTAACTTTTAGTTTCGGTTTCTTGACCGTGTCGCTTGGGAGTGCTCTCATTTCTCGGTCATTAAAAACTTTCAACAATGTGTCAATTTTGGTGGTCATCTCGCTTTGCTTTTGTTTGATATCGGCTTCAAACTTAGATATGCGAGCTTCTTGAGATGCCATAAACTTGGACATCAATCCCTCAAGATTATCGGTACTACCATAGTTATTAGAAGGATTGTTGTTGAAAGTATGGTTGGAGGGTGGACCGTTTGGTTGGTAACGATTAGGCGGATTGGGAGAATTGTTTTGGTTTTGTTTCCACCTAAGGTTCGGGTGATTTTTCCAAGAAGGATTGTAGGAATCACCATAAGGGTTTGGCTCGGGTTTGAAAGTGTACCACTTATCTCCCGCTTCGTCGGTACGTGAGGATGCGCAGTCCATAAAAGCCGTTCCAGGGAGTTCCACGCAATCACGAGTGTCATGGGAACCACTACATAATTCGCATGAAGAAGTGATTTTGTTCACTTAGCTTGAAGGCTTAGGAGCTTCGTAAGATTTCATGAGAAACTTGACTTGGTCCTCAAGTTCCATGATCCTACGGTCGGGAGTGCTAGAATTGTTCGAAGGCAAAGATATTGCCTTGACCGTTTTGTTCAAATCACGGGGATCATTCCAACTTTCGTTGTCATAGAGAGCAAGATCTTCTATGAGTTCCCATGATTCTTCCGCACTTAGATCACATAGCTTACCACCGGCCGATTGGTCAATGGTTCACCTTGTGGAGAGATCGATATGGTCATAGAAGATTTGGACTTGGAGCTAAAGATCTATACCATGATGAGGGACTTTTTGGAGTAAGTCCTTGAAACGAGTCCATGCTTCATATAGAGTTTCACCTTGACGTTGTTGGAACATCAAGATATCATTTCTAAGCTTGGTAGTTCTCCCCGGTGTGAAAAATTGAGCAAGGAAACGAGTAGTGAGATCATCCCATGAGGTGATGGATCCCGCGGGTAAACATTCAAGCCATTGACTAGCTTGATCTCGTAGAGAGAATTGGAATAGGCGTAATCGGGTCGACTCTGTAGTTGTAAAATCAAGGTCTATAGAATCTACGATTTTAAGGAAGTCCTTAAGATGTTGGTTAGGATCTTTGGAACGAAGTCCATGGAATGCACATCAGCTTTGCACCAACCGGATGGTGTCGGATCGCAAGGGTGACACATTGGCTCCTTGGGTGAGCTCAATAGTGTTTCGATAGCCTTGGTGGCTAGGACGGGAATACTCTCCTAGGGTTTGGGGCCTAAGAGGTTGGTTTGCTAGTGGTGGGTTTTGTGGGTGGGTTTGTTGTGGTGGGTTGATGGGTTCAAAGATGTTACCACCTTCCATGATGTCGGATGGTAAAGATTACGCACAAAGACACGAAGAAATAAGATAGACTAAAGAAAACCTAAAAATAAAAATAAAATCTTACTAGAAAGGAATCTAGCTAGTAGACCTAATAAAAAGAAATCCTAACCTAGACAATAACTATTCCCCGGCAACGTCGCCAAAAACTTGATGCGTGGGAATTGCACCAGGCTTTACCTCTCGAGGGATCTCGAGAAGCTTACAACCCCCACCAGGAAGTGTACCTGATCGTTGTAGTATAGTATAGTGACAAGTACCGAGGGATTGATCGTTCAACTCAGGAATAGTGTCGCTAGGATTAGAAAGCCTAAAAACTAGGTCTAGAGGTGAAGGATGATTCTTTTTGTATTTTTTATATTTTTATAAAAGCAAATAAAATCTCGGGTTTTTGGAAGAGTGGGCGGAATTAGTTGCTAATCAACTAACCCAATAACTAAAGATGCAATCAAAATAAAATAACAAAAATGTAAATAAAATTAATTAAACTAGTGGTGTGAACAATAAAGGGAAAATTGTGTTTACTTAGATTTCATTACTCCCTAGATATCTTTTACAAGTTGATATTTTGTTACAGTTGCGTGGATGACGGGTTATATTCCTTAATACCATTCGTGGGGTGGCGTATGTACTTCCCCAACTCTATAAGCTCCTACTTCACTCCTATGTCGAGCATGCAAGAAGCTCCTAACACGGGATCATTAGAATTCGCTCATGCATTAAATGCAACCATAAAAACCTAGTACGCATTGGTTCATGTTTCTTAAGACGTTCAAGCATGTTACCTGTTAGAATCGTATTTTTATTTATAAAAAGTGTCGGTCATTATTGTGTAGTAATAGGTTACTTTAGAATATCATTATGATGAAGTTTATGTTTAGTTTTCATGATTTTATAAAGTCTAAGGGCTAGTTATGTAATAAGGTCAAAGATATGTGAAGCCCTAGACTTTGAGTATAAATACTCTTGTAAACCTCATTTGAGAGGTTGGTTCTCTTAGTGATTCATTTAGTAATATCAAAGTTATTATTCCACACACTAGAGTTCCCATCCACTCTCTCTCTCAACTTACTTTCTCTCTCTAGGTTTAGGCAAGATTCACAAGTGATTTACGTTGTTCTACGGTCCTACAAGTGGTATCCTCGGGATAATATAGGTTGTTTTAGGTTTGATTTGGTTGAAAAACTTGGTTTAAAAGTGATTTTTGATTCGAGGTTACTGTTCATCAGTTTGTTTTCGAGTTAGAAAAAAAAAATTTTCGAGTTAGGTGCAAAAAGTTATCGAGTTAGGATAAGTTTTCGAGTTAGGGTTTAAGTTTTATCGAGTTAAGTGTTTGTCTATCGAGTTAGGAAAGGTCTCATCGAGTTTGGAGCATACTTATCGAGTTAGAAATGTTTCTAGTTATCGAGTTAGGTATATGTTTATCGAGTTAGGTGTCAGTTCAAGGTCTATCGAGTTAGGTTTCTTAAGAGTGTTATCGAGTTTGGATTTTGGATTTTGGCGAGTTAGCCTTGTTTACCTAATCGTTTATCGAGTTAGGATCATTGTGACTCTAACTAAGGGGATACTCTGCCCAAATCAAGACTACCTATCGAGTTAGGAACCATACCTAACGTATCGAGTTTGAAACCCAAAGCACCTATCGAGTTAGGAACATACCTAAAGTATCGAGTTAGAAACCCATAGCATGTATCGAGTTAGAAACCTTAATGGACTTATCGAGTTAGAAACCTTAATGAACTTATCGAGTTAGAAACCTAAATGAACTTATCGAGTTAGAAACCTACATGAACTTATCGAGTTAGAAACACAAGCCTTATCGAGTTAGACCAAAAAAAAAAAAAAAAATTTTGAGTAAAATATATTTTTCACACGAGAATTAACGTTCAATTTTTACGCGAGATTTAAATTTTGGTATAACGTTGAAAATTTTGGCCCGAAATTCAAATTTTTAGGCCAAAATTCAAAATTTTTTCGGTAAAATTTGGCGTCAAAATTTTTAAAACTCAAATTTTTCTAGTAACCTTAGAATTGGATTTTATAGTGATTTTCAAATTTTGAGAAAGAAAATTTTCATACTCAATTTTTGGCGGGAAATTACAAAATCAATCAGATCAACCGAGAACGAACTTTCATCTTCACCAAAACATCTAATCTTCAACAACAACCTTTGTTATCTTTCAAAAGATCCTCAGAACAACGTTTCACTTTGAATTCAAATCATGGCAACTCAACAAGACATTCTTGCTGCCGGTGCCGAAAACCGACCTCCAATGCTTGAAAAAGGTGGATATCTTCCATGGACAAGCTGCATGCTTCGTTACATCAAAACTAAAGACAATGGCAAATTAATGATCAAATCCATAGACAAAGGTCCATTTCAGCCAAGACATGTTCAAATTGAAGGTAATCCAAATGAAACACCTCCTACTCAACCATTCGTGCGTCTACAAACAGAAGCAGATTACACAGATGAAGACAAGGCGCAGATCAAAGCCGATGATATGGCAATGCATTTAATCCAACTTGGATTACCACGGGAGATCTTTGCTGCAGTCGACAGTTGTGAAACTGCTCATGATATGTGGGAACGTGTTAGAAGGATATGTCATGGAACAGAGATTGGACAACAAGACGTTGAGAACAAACTTCTTACTGAATGGGAGAATTTCACATCCACTAAAGGTGAACAAATTGAATCATACTACACCAGGTTTTGCACTTTGATGAATGAGTTAATCAGAAACAAGTTGACACCTCGGCCAATTGCAACAAACATCAAATTCATCAATAACCTTCCAGAAGAATGGGGTCGTTATGTTACAATTGTCAATCAAACAAAGGACTTACATAAGGTGAATTATGATCAACTCTATGACTTTTTGAAGCAAAACCAAGCTGAGGCTAATGAAGTAAGGAAAGAAAGATTGGCAAAGAATCATGATCCTCTTGCATTAATTGCTAATACACCAACACCATTACCAGTGAACACTCAACAACCATCATCATCTTCCACTCACAACTACATGCAACCATCATGCATTCTACAACCAACACCGGTCTACCAACAACAGTTCTACCCACAACAACAACAAGTTATTCCACAACAGTAACACCCACAATTCCAAGAACCGGAATTCACTAACAATGATGAAGCTACTGCAGCATTGTCCCAAGCGTTTGCTTTTCTATCAAAGGCATTCCAAGGACGTTATTCTACACCAACAAACAACAACCAAAGAATCTCATCAAACACTCGCAATAAGCAGTTTGCTCAGCCGAGTTTCAATATGGGCAATGAAGGCCAAATGGTTGGAGTTTATAGGAATCAGAAGGGATATCAGAATATGCAGAATGCAGGGAATCAGAATGCAGGTCAGTTTGCAGGGAATCAGTATGGTCAGTATGCAGGGAATCAGTTGGGTCAGTTTGTTGGAAATCAGAGGGGTCAGAATGTTGGTAATCAGGCAATGGGTTATCAGAATAGGAATGTTGCAGCCCCAGTTGTTGGGAATTTGGGAAATGTGAATCAGGGTAATCCGGTAAAGTGTTTCAACTGTCAGGGTGTAGGTCATATGGCAAGGAACTGTCCTACTAAGCCGAACAAAAGAGACCTAGCATACTTGCAGAAAGCAGTGTTGTTGGCACAAAAGAATGAGGCAGGATTTCAGTTGAATGCAGAGGAAAATGATTTTATGGCTCTTATGGATGACATGGAAGACAGAGAGGATATCGATGCGAACTGCATTTTTATGGCAAATCTTCAGGAGGCAAAGTATGACACAGATTCCGACACACCTCCGGTCTATGACATCAATGCAGTCTCTGAGGTATCAAATTTCCACCCATGTCACAATAATGATATATCTGATATGTCTCCTCACGAGGAACAACATTTTGAGAAGCAAGCACCCACTTATGATACATTCCTGGACACGCCAAGTAGTAGTAATACTCCTTCAGCAACTCCAGATGTGAATCATAATGGAGGCTTCGTTTCACAGCATGCTGTGAATGATGAGGAAACACGTGCTTTATTTGAATCATTATTAAATAATTGTGGTATTGAAATCGAGAAAGTGAAAAAGGTCAATCGCGATGTTAAGGCCGCGAATGTTTAATTGACCGCTGAGCTTGAGAGTTACAAGGAAAACGCTAAAGCTTTTGAGTTTCATCACAAAAGATTGTCTGAATTAGAAACTGGTTATCAAAATTCCGTTTCAAGGGAAAAACAATTGCAACTCAAGTTTGATACACTTGATGTTAATTCTTTCAAGAAGATAAAAGCTTTAAACGCGGAAATTTCTGATTTACAAAACCAACTTTCTAAACAAAAAACAGCTTATACCAATCTTGAAAAAGAAAGGGATGAGTTGAAAAAGGACTTTGCAAAGAAAGAAGACAAACTCTTGGCCGAAATCGTAGAGTCAGAACACATGATTGCTCATTTAGAAGAATTAGTGGTTAAGTCGGGTCAGTCAAGTCAAACAATGAAAATGATTTCAAATCAAACTAATCCGATTTACCATACGAAACATAAAGTGGCTCTTGGTAACAACACCCCCAGTAATCTCAAGAAAGCTCAGCAAGAACAGAATGTTTTGTATAATGGTAATGTGCTTTACACTAAACATGATCCTCCCGTCGTTCGGGATTCTGTGCAAACGATAGAACATGTCGAAGAGAGCATTTCTAAAATGAAACAAAAGGATTTGAAACCCATTGATTACAACAAATTGAACAAACTTTCGGGAATTACTTTTGTTCCACAAAAAGAACCATTTGTGTTTTCCATAAAACGACCATTCTCAAAAATGTTCTCTAAGAAAGTAATTGTTTCAAAATCTCTTTCAAAAATGGAACAAATGTCTTCTAACAACATTTTAATACAAGTGAGGCTAGAAACATTCTGGATGACGTTAAAAAGAGAATTCAAGAACTTCAAAATATTGTTGCTTCTAAAACTACAATCGATATTAACAACTGGCATTCCAGTTTTCATATTGAGCAGAAAAAAGTTTTTGAAAACGAAATTACTATCCCACTGAATAACATCAGTGCGAGGGTAATCCATTTTGAACGTGCTTTCTTAAAAGAAACGGCCGACTTTGTCAAGGACCACAAATCCCTGGTAAACGAAGCTAATGATACTCGTGAAAACATGAATGTTTTGGAAAACCTAAATGATTCTCTCTTCGAAGCTGTTATGACCACTGACATTATGTCCATCATTTTACAAACATACTCTGTTCAAGACGATGAAAGACTGAGAGCTGAGACCTCCGAAATTGTTTCCAAATATGAAAATGCTCTTATAAAGCTTGAAAAAGAAAATGTGTCATGTTTTAAACAACTTGATCGAAAAAAAGAAGAATGCAAGTATGACAAATTGTCGTATGAGCGTGCCTTCAAGAACATGAAAGAGCAAAATGATCTTTTGAGGGCTCAGCTTGAAAGTCAAAAAAGGAAGAGTGAGGAAACTAAGTTTGCAAAACCATCGACTTCGGAGAAACCAAATGTTTCAAACACGGTTCATAAACCAAAAATGTCAACTTCACGATTTGCTCCAAAAGTCGATGAGAAAAAGGATTTGTCAAAACCAGTCACTCCACCACCCTTGCTCAAGGAAAAGGTAATGGAAAAGATTGTTGAAAAACAAAATTTGTTTGTTGAAAGAAACAAAAATGTGATTTCACCTGGCTCTTCTAAGTATAGTACACCAAATAAGACAACAAAAACTGTTAATGAGTCTGTTGGTTCTAATGACATGGTCCTCAATCATCATCTAGAAGAAGCTAGAAAAAAGGCACAACATCAAAAAAACGGAATTTTAGGTGCAAAACCTAGTGTGATGAATTCTACAAGATTCCAAAGCACCGCTAGTAGTAGTAAACCATTACCTAGGAACTTTCAACAAAATACTAGGGATTGGATTGCATCTAAGAGTAGTGACACAAATAAGAATGCTAGGAAAGTAGAATGCAACACAAAGAATTCCAAATCAAGTGTCAAGACTCAATCCACTAAGACACCAAATCAAAACAAACCCATTGATAAGAAGCAAGAGGTTAAGAAACCTAATAGGTGGATATCTAAAGAATGTAGTTTTTCCAAGACTGAGACTTCCGCTGCATCTGATAAGAAAACTACATCTAGATCTTACCTTAGGTGGATTTCTATGGGGAAAGTTTTTAAAATAGTTGGTCTTAGGTGGATTCCCACAGGGAAGATTTTTGATAGTTGCACCAAGACAAATAATAGTGATAATCTTCAGGATAAGGAAGTAGAAACCACAACAACCGTTGATAGTCAACACCCTCAAAGTGATGATTCACGTACTTCTAACACTGTTATTTGTGAAACCTCTTTGTCTTTGGTTGCAGGTGCTTCAACTATCTCAGAACTCAGTTCTTCAGATGGTTCAAATTCTGTAAATTCTATTAAATCATTCTTTCAATCTTCTATTTTTGATTTTCCATTTCTTTTATAAAAACAAAAACAAAATACAAAAATATAAAATTTCAAAAAATACAAAAACAATATAAAATCAAAAAATATCCAAAAATATTCTTCTCACGACATGTCTCTCGTATAAATCAATATTCTGTACATTTCTAGAAATGTCATTCAACAATGACACGGACATTTACAGATGCTTGAACGGGAGTTCTTTATAATGTTTTTCTAAAACATGTCGTTTCTCAAAAGTTTCTTCACAATGGCTTGTAAGTACTTCAGCTTACAACCCGTGCTTCAAAGTGAAATCTTTTCAAAACTTAAGTCCGGGTATAACAACTCGAAAAGATTTCAAATAAGGACTTAATCAAATGGCTTCTGGACATATCAGTTCAGGACCCGTGCTTCAAAGAAAGGAAAGCGCTTAATCAAAACAAAGATTTCAAATATTTTTCGAGCACTTATCCTAAAACGGGAACCAAACACTTATCTGGCTTGAGTTTTCTTTAGAAAAACTTTAAAAATCTTTAAGCTCAAGACCATAATTGTTGATCTAATGATAAATTAGATTTTCAAAATTCTCTTACATTTTGAGCACCACCTTTTCAAGATTTCTCAAAAAGATTTTCATAATCTATCAAAATCGGTGCTCATCATCAAAATGACTTGTGTACACCTTACAGTGCACAACTCAAGTTTTCTAAGAAAGGAAAGTGTTACGCAAAAATGATTTTCATCAAAAAAGTGCACTTATCCTAAAAATGGACACTGTTGTACGCCTCAGTGCGACATTCCTATTCAAACAAAGAGAAGTCTTTGTTTTTCCAACAAACCTTGATGCAAAATTCAACAAATCTGAAACTTCTTTATGTTTCAAAATTTTGCTTCAAGAAGACTCCTTCCCTCTAAACTTTAAAAAGTTTAACATTTCTCAAAAACATATGCGAGTTTTGAGGGGGAGTATTTCTAAAACAAAAATAGTTCCGAATTCATGCCACAACAAATCTGTCTATCTCTCCAAAAATGTTTTTTCTTAATCAGTTGATATCAAAAATATCACGATATGCTATTTTTGAGGGGGAGAAGACATGATTAAAATGTGATCAAAGATGTTTAAAGCTTGTGACTGAATCTCAAAAGAGCTCGACTCAGAATGTACCAATGAATTGACGAAACCTAAAATGTCAGTAATCGAAAAGACTTGTCCTGGACGGGTAATAATTTCAAGCTAGTCTAACTAGTGATGTAAGCGTGTCTCGAATAGGACTTGTCTGAGTAGAATGTACTGTATCGAGAGACTTTCTTTGGACTTGACCAAGACGGGTAATAACTTCAAGCTAGTCTAACTAGTGATGTAAGCGTGTCTCGAATCGGTCATGTTCACTGAAAGTGGATCAATTCAAAAAGTGCAAACTCCTCACGTATGTGCAAATTTCTTAAAAAATCCATGAGCACATGTGAAGGGGGAGTCCTTCAAAAGTAACAAAAACTCTCAAAGTGTCAACAAAAATGTGTTTATATTCATAAACACTTTGAGAGATTTTCAATCAAAGGTTTCATGGCAATTATAGGATTCATGGAGTTATAAGGTGACTAAGGTTAGGGAAAACCGTCCTATGATCCGCCAGAGCCGGAGGGATCTACCCAAGGACAATTCCAATAGATTAGAATTAGAAGTCCTTAGGTATGATTGGAAAAAAAGGAGAAAATGAGAAAGGAGAAAGAAGGGGTTGAAGAATTAAAAAGAAAAGTTATGAAAAAAGGGTGAAAAGAAATAGCCCTCCATATGTTCAACCTTAGGGCAGACACCGGGTTCAATTCATATGCTACTGGTTGTTACTAAGGTGACACCGGTATTGAAGATAAAGACGTCATGGACCCAGTGACGCGCTGCACTAAACCTTCTAGCCACTCAAGTTCTCTTAAAAGAGCTTGTTTCATTCTCACGGGGAACCGGCATAATCTATCGACCTGTCTCTTAGAGATGGTTGATATTGAAGCAGGAGACCTCTCCTTAATCTCCGCATAGGAAACCAAATGTGCACTTATCGAGTCTAGAGCCCCGAGATTCATCAAAAGATCTCATAGGAACACATGATTTTTCTACACTGGTTGTTCATCATTAAGGACACCAGATGTAAACTTAAGAGTCCTACGCAGATCTTAGCAATCTGCCAAGAACGTTTATGAGAGGAATTACTTATGTATTTTCTCAACGATTGAACGGAAATTCCTGCCAGGGTCAACATCAAGCAGCCCTGACAGCAGGTCACTTCGGTAATTCTTTATGGGTTACGCTTAGTGTTCGCGGTGGTTTCAAATGGTCTACAGTCGTGGAGTGATCCCCAGCGACTCACCCAGTCATTGAGCTACTTAGTAGGTCTTGTAAGCTCTTTCGGGAGTATCTGATATGGGAACGGCCATGGTAAGGGTTAGAAGGAGTCTTCACACTATGCTGTTGACGATCTCTAATTCCTTATCTGTAAGTACCAGTTGTTTATTGCTAACTGTTTACCTGCAGCTATACATCATCTCCATGGCGAAAGATTCCACACGCTCATACATGCATCACAAAGTCAAAGGAAAGTTCTCACAAAGATCAAAGGATAGCAACAGCCAAAGAAAGATTCTACGCCAAAAAGAAGAATCTACAAAATAAAGTGACAAAGATCAAAGTGAAAAAACGGAAACAGCAAATGCATGTATCACAAAGACTTAAGACGTATGAGCATGTTGGAATGGCAGACAACCACCACAAACACAGAAGTGACGAAAGGCAGATGACATCATCGGATCACTTCAACAACAATGAAGCATGATGAACTGGAACTATGATTCATCTAGTGATTCTTAAAGACGTCAAGATCTATGAATGATAAAGTTTAAAGACAAAGATGATGACGTCGCGCAACCTCAATGACCAACACTTAGGGGGAGATTGTTAGAATCGTATTTTTATTTATAAAAAGTGTCGGTCATTAATGTGTAGTAATAGGTTGCTTTAGAATATCATTATGATGAAGTTTATGTTTAGTTTTCATGATTTTATAAAGTCTAAGGGCTAGTTATGTAATAAGGTCAAAGATATGTGAAGCCCTAGACTTTGAGTATAAATACTCTTGTAAACCTCATTTGAGAGGTTGGTTCTCTTAGTGATTCATTTAGTAATATCAAGGTCTTTTATTCCACACACTAGAGTTCCCATCCACTCTCTCTCTCTACTTACTTTCTCTATCTAGGTTTAGGCAAGAATCATATGTGAAATAGGTTGTTCTACGGTCCTACATTACCCGATGGAAGTCTGCCAGTTTTCTTAAGCCTAACATCGAAATCATTCATCCATAACAACTATAAACAAGCAATCAACCCATAATCAACATCTAGGTTTCACTACATCTAAGCAAACACACAAGAGATCTAGCCTAGCATGTTAAAATCAAGACAAGCGTAAGATATATTCAAACAACACATAGACATATTGAATGAATTGAAAGGATACTTATCTTAATTAAACATGAAAGGTTTCAAAGGGTAAAAACCCTTGAAAGAACAGTAAAAATCGTGCTAGGGTTTCTCCAAGTTATCCCTCTAATTGTCCTCTCCTAATGAATGGAAATTGCATAACTATATATCAATTTTCCATCGTGACGGCGTCAAGAGGAAATGTCTGACGCCGTCAACTCGCCGCCCATAGTAATATCTGATTGCCTAGATCCAGATCTGACGCCGTCAAGTGCAAAATTTCTCTGGGCCGTCACATGTAATGGGACCACGACAGCCTATGGTGACGCCGTCATGCCCCTTAGTGTAAAACTCTCTGGATCGTCACGGACTCTATCCACTTCACCTCTTGTTTTACTCTTGATGCCGTCATGTAGAACCTTGTGACGCCGTCAGGTACTGTTCCCATCAAGGAAAATTAAGACTTTGCCGTTTTCTTTACTTTTATGCTCCAAAAACGTTCAAAATGCTTCCTTTTCCAGAATTCACTCCGAAAGTACCTAAAATCACAAAAGGAACGATTTAGGGTAATATTTGATCAAATAAATTCAATTCCGGGCTTAAATGACCCCCTAAAAACAGATCATTTTTCGCCTCATCACAAAGCATCCTAAAACCATGTATAACATTGTAAAAATTATAATATGACATAATGATATTTCAATGTATCTTTAACACCCCCAAAATCGATCAATACAGCGGAAGACTTATAATGACAGCGGAAGACTTTTGGGGTATTATATCGTGGATCTTTGTCACAATTATAGAAAATGACTCAATGAGACGTTTTAAGTTTTATTTAAAATACCAAATATTCATAATTCCAAGAGGTTTCATTATTCAACAACAAGTTTTTATTCAAAGAGAAATAAACGTTTCTTTATTTGCCCACTTCGTGCCTTTGCCATCCATTCCATTTAGTTACCTGAGATAAACATGCTAAAAGTCAACAAAAGTTGAGTGAAATTCATAGGTTTATAATTAAGAGTTTAACACAAGAGACAGGTGCTTATTGTATATAGACACGAATAAACAAGTTAGAAATCACATTCATTATTGCCTTAAGCTCATGACACTCAACAATTCAACAAACATCAAAATTATCCATAATAATGATGTGATATATATACAGCCCCCAAAATAGGTATTTGCTAGTAACTTATGATATTTAAATAAAGTGCATTTGGTGACTTCCCTCTAGCAACCAAATGGGGATTGTCAATCCCTAATAGATCTATTCATAATTATTTACGTTCACCCTTCAAGTGATTAAGGTTCATGATCGAGGGACTTTTGGCAATAGCTACTTAAGCAATAATAATATCAGGAAAAGACTTGTGTTCGGTTTTTGAGCATGTATCCCCCCCACAAAAATAAGTTAAATGTGGGCTATGAACTCACCTTAGTAGTACAGTAGAACAAACGTAATCTCAACGATGCAAGGCAACGGCTTCACACACAACCTATAAGATATGGCAAGTTTCAGTTTTTAAGTCTCGTTTTATTGCGAACGTTTATTTTTAATTACGAATAATCCATAATGTGCATAGGCGATGTGTTACGTCGTAGATAAAATAGATAATGGTTACGTATTGTTTCATCGTCTAAAATTTAATTATCGTTATATAAATTTTATATGTATATATATATATATATATATATATATATATATATATATATATATATATATATATATATATATATATATATTTATATATATATAAAGTTACGTTTATCATTTTTATCATTTCAATATATATATATATATATATAAAATTTATTATTTAAAAATCAATATTATTATTTAATCCTTTAAGTTTCTCCAATTTACACATTTTATCCTTAACGGAAAATATTTACGTCGTTAGTCCAAATATATATATATATATTTACGTTTTAAGTCCAATTATATCAATATTTACATTTTTCAATCCCAAGTTTGAATATTAACAGTTTATATCCTTAGAAAACATATTTGATACTTTTTACCCAAAGTTTTCACGTTTGACACTTTTAGTCCCTAGTTATCGAATTTTTGCAAAATTAGTCCAAAAATTACCAAATTCAAAACTTAACATTTTTATTATTTCAATAAGCTCAGGAAGTGTAGAACAACTTATTTTAACAGCTTATTAGCTTATTTTCCTTATTATTCACAAAATGCGCTTAACGAGTCTAATTAAGGGCTCGTTAACAATTTTCGATCCAAGGGGTTTGGGGGAACATTGAGTTTGTCAAAATCCATCTTTTTAAGTTCTAATAACATTTCAAAAGGGCTTTTACTATCAGCTTATTAAAATAAGCTAAAACTAGCTTTTTGGGCTTAACGGCCCATGTAAGGTTTTTAAGTTTCTGAAAATCTCATTAAATAGCGTTTTACTTTAGGCTTGTTCAAGTGACTAAATCAAGTTGTTAGGTCGAATAATTTATCATTCTCGTTAATATACCAGGTAGACAATTAGATCGTACAAAAATAATGGGGGGTCATGTGTCGAATATTAAAATGGCGAGGTCAAAGTGTAAGCCAAAAACTCATGCGTACAACTTGTAAAACTTGAAAAATAAACTAAGTCTTTTAGTAAAATCATATAGGTCCAACATGACTTGGAAACGTGTGAGTTTTATTGTGTATACGTTAATATTTGCTCAAGGTTATTATAGGTACTCGTTAAGTACATAGCCAAATAATAGTGCGATACATAAAATATATACGTTGTTTTTATATTTTACGATTTATAGATATAAAGTGTTTGTGCATAAACCATGTACGTATGTATATATAAATAGAAGGAAAGGTTCATGGTCTCACCTCACCTATAAAAGGTGGTGTAAAATGACGTGTAAGGAGCGTGTAATGGTACAAGAGCTTCGTGGTTCACTTCACGTTCCACCAAGGGTTCAAGATGCTCTAAGCTTGGTCTCCTAGGTTCGCTTGAGACGTGGTTCTTCTTGGCGATCCGTATGTCCTCCAACACTACTCCTTTCGTTATTATTTTTGTGTAAGTGATACGTTTTAGTGTATGTGACGTTTTAAGTTTGCATGGGGGTCTTATATAGTGAGTTTTGAAGGGTAGAAACAAGCTAGTATCACAAGTGTTGGTGTGTGCATGTGGGGGCGAATAGTAATGCCTCTCCTTTTGTCCAATCGGGTTTGTACAAAGCTATGATCTTGTGAGATCTCCTCTATTCATTCTTGACATTTCATGTATGCACATTGTTTGCTTACTTGTCATTGGGGAGCAAGGGTGGTGCTAAGGAATGTTGTAACACGTTTTGGTCTTATCTTTCAATATTGAGTTTGGTGCTTCACTTGGGTGGTTTCGAGGGTAGTAAACGAGTGAGTGAGGGAGCAAGTTTTATTGTTTCTGTATCTTGGACACTAGGTGAGACGAGTCAAGCAAAAATATGTATAGGTCGTGTATCATAATCGTAAGAAAATAGGGTGGTTTTGGGTGTCTGTCGCGACAGGAAACAAAAGAAAAGAAAGAAAAATAAAAATGGTGCACTTGGGCTTGTGGCCTGGTGGGCTTTGTGGTTTGTGTCTGCCCAAAGAAAGAAAGAAAGAAAACTGGTCCGTTTGGTTTGTATGTTTGTATCCGTGGCCCATTGGGTATTGGGGGCCCACATGGAGTGTCTCGAGTATCGTGTCGAAGTTCAAAAATATTAGTGAGCGTTCTCGGGAAGTTTCGTAGGTTCGGGGAATATAAAAATAGTATACGGTATTTAGACGAAACGTGTTGTTATAAATATAAACGTTTTATATATATTTATCATTCGCAATAATCATAGGTTATCTAGGTCGTGTGTAAGCATCGTTCCTGGGTAAACGGTCAATCACAGTTATCGTAGTGGTTCCAATATCAAGCCATATCATAAAAAAAAAATTTGTTACCCGTACAAATGGTGTTAAGTTATCATAACATCGTTTTATTTGTTCATATGCATTTACTAATCGTAAGGGAAATTTACGAGAGGTTACATTACCTACCTCTTACAGGAAATTCCGTCCCGGAATTCTAGTCTAAGATAGTTGCCAAGGGTGTCTTAGGTGAAGAGATGTGGGTACTTGGAGCGAATCTGATCCTCGCACTCCCAAGTATATTCCGGTCCTCGCTTGGAGTCCCAACGAACTTTGACAATAGGGATACGGTTTTGCTTGAGTTGTTTAACTTCTCTATCCATGATTTCAATGGGTTCCTCGGTAAAGACAAGGTTATCATCTAGTCGATTTTCTTTCAATGGAATAACGAGAGATTCATCGGACAAACACTTCTTAAGGTTTGACACATGAAAGGTGTCGTGAATCCGACTAAGTTCTTCGGGTAGTTCTAGTTTATAAGCCACGGGTCCTATCCTTTCCAGGATTTTGAATGGACCGATGTATCTTGGGTTCAACTTTCCATGTTTTCCAAATCGTACCATTCCCTTCCAGGGAGATACTTTCAATAAGACTCTATCTCCCATTTGAAATTCCATGGGTTTCCTTCTTATGTCGGCGTAGCTTTTCTGTCGGTCTCGGGCTGCTTGTAAGCGTTGCTTAATCTTAACGATTTTCTCAGTAGTTTCCCGAACAAGGTCTGGTCCTATAAGTTGTCTTTCTCCAACTTCTGCCCAACAAACGGGCGATCTGCACTTTCTACCATACAGTGCTTCGAATGGTGCTGCTTTTATGCTGGCGTGGTAACTATTGTTGTATGAAAACTCTGCTAATGGTAAGTGCTTATCCCAACCTTTTCCAAAATCAATGCATGCTCGGAGCATATCTTCCAAGGTTTGGATAGTTCTTTCACTTTGACCATCAGTTTGAGGGTGGTATGCGGTGCTCATATCTAGTTTAGTTCCTAAGGCTTTTTGTAATGATTTCCAAAAGTGAGAGGTGAAACGACTATCTCGACCCGAGATGATTGAAATTGGTACTCCATGTCGAGTGATAATTTCCTTCACATACAGCTGAGCCAGTGTATTCATCTCATCGGTTTCTTTGATGGGTAGAAAATGAGCGGATTTGGTGAGACGATCCACAATAACCCATATTGTGTCGTATCCGGATGAGGTTCTTGGAAGTTTGGTGATGAAGTCCATAGTGATTCGTTCCCATTTCCACATAGGAAGTTCTGGTTGTACAAGTAGACCTGAAGGTTTCTGATGTTCTGCCTTTACTCTTGAACACGTCAAACATTTACCGACATATTCTGCGATGTCAGCCTTCATGTTTGGCTACCAATATAGTTTCTTAAAATCCTGATACATCTTGTCGGAACCTGGGTGAATGGAGTATTTTGACTTTTGGAACTCATACAGGATGAGCTCACGAATACCTCATGTTGACATAAATAATGTATGAAAACGTTATTTATATTTTTCGATATCTCTATATTTTGACGATCACAAAATGTAAACTCATCAAACGAAAGATTACTACGTAAACAAGTATTAAGCTAGCTTATATCATTATATCCAACCAAATCACTTAAGGTATGAATAAACAAGTGTTTAATACATCTCATGATCAAAGGGGTATTTAATTAACTAATACAAAGTTTATTTAATTATATAAACATATTATATATTTTTGAAAAATACTTTTGGTAGTAAAGAAAAATGTTTTAATCATACTAAATATATGATTTCAAATTTTTAACCAAAATCAGTTAGTTTTTCACCAAATAAACTTTCCCCACTAAAAAACAAATATTCTGGCCGTTACAGCTGGGCGGCCCCCTTAATTTTAAGGGGGCCGGCCTTGATTTAAGGGGACCGGCCACGCTCCTCTGTCAGAATTTGGTGCCTATAAATACCACCTTAATTTTGGAATTTTTCCTTACCTTTTGCACGAAATTTTCAGATCTCAAACCCTCTAAACATCCTCTAAAACCCTTTGATCATTTGTATATTAATCCTTGTTTCAAGTGATTCAATCCCTTCTCATCCATCTTCATCCAAAGTGCAAAAGAAGAACACTCCTTCTACAACTAAGTTCAAGAAGTATTGAAGAGTAGTTGTGCATTGTGTATATATATATTTGTGAAGTTGTGTTGTGTATGTAATAAGTAGTTTAGAAGAAATAGAAGTTGTGTAGGAAGTAGAAGTTGATCAGTAGTGAAGTAGTGTAGTTGTGAAGAAGATAGGTGTGTAGTTGATTGATGTGAAGAAGATAGGTGTGTAGTAGATTGGTGTGAAGAAGAAAGGTGTGAAGAAGATAGGTGTGAAGTAAATAGGTGTGAAGAAGTTGTGTAGAAATTGTGATCAAGTTGTGACGTAGTTGTGGTGTGTAAATTGGTGTGTAAGGTTTTCTCCGCCATAAGGGAGTTTGTTGACACAGTGAAGAAAACTCTCGAGTAGGTGACTCGGGGAGTGGAGTAGGAACAAGGAAGGTGCCCTTGTAGCCGAACCACTATAAATCCTTGTGTTGTGGTTTGATCTCTCCAACTCTTTTCATTACTTACTTACTTACCTATACTATATTAGCTTAGTTAGTTAGTTAATATATAATTGTTCATAAAGTGCAAGTATTGAGATCACATAAACTAGAATCGAAGTTTTTAAAACAAACTTGTTTTTATAAATTTTAAAAGGACGTAAAACTATTCAACCCCCCCTTCTAGTTTTCCACAATTGGTATCAGAGCCACGTCTTGCAAGATTTTTAAAATATATTGTATTTTAAAACTTGTAACGATCTATGGAATCTGAAAAATATTTAGAAGGGAAATCTATGCAAAGACCACAACTATTTGAAAGTGATGGATTTTTATTTTGGAAAAATCGATTCGAAACTTATGTGAAATCAAAAGATCTAGATCTTTGGCATGTTATTACCAATGGTGATTTTTTACCTATTCAAAATAACCCCGAAACTAAGAAAGATGAAATCGTACCTTTTGAAAAACAAAATGATAATTTAAAAAGAAAACTTGCTAAAAATAATGAAGCAAAAATGGTTATTTACAATGCGCTACCACGTAAAGAGTACGAAAGGATCTTTACGTGTGAAACCGCAAAAGAAATTTGGAACTCTTTATTAATAACTCACCAAGGTAATAATCAAGTCAAAGATAATAAAACAGATCTACTTGTTCAACAATATGAGCAATTCACGATTCCAGAAAAGGAATCAATTGATAATGTTTTTGCTAGATTTAACACCATCATCACAAGTTTAAAAGCACTTGATGAGAATTTTTCTAGTAAGAATTTTGTTAGGAAGTTTCTTAGTGAGCTAAAGTGACGGCTATTGAAGAATCAAAGAATTTGTCAACGCTACAACTTGATGAATTAATTGGAAATTTGAAAGTCTACGAAGCAATTATAAAGAAGGACTCCGAAATGGTTAAAGGAAAATGAGAGCAAAGTAAGTCAATCGCCTTGAAAGCTAGGAAGGAATCAAACAACGAAGATAGCTCATCTTCCAAAAGCGATGATGAAGAATATGCTATGGCCGTAAGAGATTTCAAGAAATTCTTCAAAAGGCGAGGAAGATTCGTTAGACAACCACACGATGAAAGGAGAACACCTCAAAAGAATAATGATGACAAGTATAGCAAGAATGAGAGAAAGTATTTCAAGTGTGGTGATCCGAATCACCTCATTGGAAAATGTCCAATGATGACAAGAGATCAAAGAACGTTGGTTGGAGGAGCTTGGAGTGATAGCGATGAAGATGAGAAAGAAACAACAAAGGAAGAAAAGTGTCTCATGGCCAAGACATCAAGTGAGGTACGTTCCGAAACCGAATACTTTAGTGATGAAAATTTATCATTAGATGAAAAAGAATTAGATAGTGAATACAATAGATTATGCAAACTAGGACAACAAGTAATGGCTAAAAACAAATCACTAAAATACATAAACAACCAACTAGAAAATGAAGTACTAGAACTAAAAATTAAAATACATCTACTTGAAAAAGGTAAAGAAATTGTTGAAGAATGTAAATCATGCCAAGAGCTTAAAAGTGAAAGCAACAAACTTAGGGAAGAAATTTTCAAACTTGATAAATTTGAAAATAGTAATAACCCACTTAGTAAAATTATAAGTATTCAAAGAGTATCCAGAGATAAAACCAGTTTAGGATTTAACTTAACTGAAGCTTCAACAAGTGAAATTAAAAATGTTAAATTTGAAAGTGAACTCAAGGAATTAAAACCTTCAAAATCTAATCCTAAGTATATACTCATAAATGATAAGAAATACCTATCTCTAGTGATGAAGAAATAAAACCGTTTTATAAACCATCTTTAAAAACCGAAGTAGGATCGTCCAAACCTAAAACAAGATCTAAAACTCCACCACCTAGGAAACCAAATAATTCTTATCGTAGACCTAAAACACCTCAACCAAGAGCAAACCAAAATAGACGAAACTTTAACAATAATCAACAAATGTGGAACTTCAATCCGTGGGGAATGTTTCCACCATATATGCACCCAAGTCAAATACAAAACATGTTCGGATCAAACAACTTTGGTCAAATGAGACAATGGGGACCAACGTAAAAATATTCGCCATTCAAACATGGAAACTTTTGATGTCACTTCTTGTTCGGACTATTCCTTGAAGACTTTGAAGATAAACGCGTTGAAGATGAAAGGTACACATTTCCTTTTATTTCCTTGCCAAGAAATGCATGCTTATTTTAGTATCTAGTTGTTACGTAAGTTTGTTTGGCTCATTGTTTCTTCTAGTTTTATATCTATACATACATATATATATATATATATATATATATATATATATATATATATATATATATATATATATATATATATATATATATATATATAGACTTAGTTATATCTAGGATCATATAACCTAGAAAATTCATTTGTTGATTTTCTAGAACTAGAAATTGTTCGTTTACGAACCCTTTCTTTCCCCCATTTGCCTTATTGAACTTTAATGTTCAACAACACTCATGCTGATGAAGAGAGATGAGTCGTAAAATCTATGGATGAAACAAACTCCCGGCTTCTGTTGCATACGTCTCCCTCCTATATTCTCGTCTTATAAGCCCTTACTATATATATATATATATATATATATATATATATATATATATATATATATATAGTATATATATATATATATATATATATATATATACTTATGAACCTTCCACAACTCTCTCGTCTCTTGACAACTTGATGAATTTCATCCGAAATAATCAAGAAAATTTAATTGACGAAATGTCAAGTAAAAATGTCAAGCAATCCCTTTCGTGCGAATACTCTCCAACGTATTTTTGATTAAATATAAATCTAATATATATATATATATATATATATATATATATATATATATATATATATATATATATATATATATATATATATATATATATATCTACATTATATATAACAGGAGGCGTTACACGTAGATAAATCAAGAAAACGCCACCTCATTGCCATGTAATTGTCATTAGCAGCCATGTCATCACATTCTGGCCATGTAAGCAACTTTTGTTGCCACCTTAGCAGCCATGTCATCACATTCTAGCAATGTCATCAGTAGTTTCCACCTTTGTCATCAAATTTTGAAATTGCTTGTCAGCAAATTTTGAAATTGTATTTCAAAAAATGAGACAAGCATGGTTCGAACTCTAAGTCTGTTTGTCTATAAAGAAACACTTCAACCAATGGATCAAGCCATAAGTTGTGATAAACAATTCAAAACCAAAATAATAACATCACATTCTTGACATCCGACTAAATAAAACCACATATACGATCCAAAAGAAAGAAAACTATGCATACGGGAAAAAAAACATATCATACAAACCCTAATTGAATCATTATAATATCTTTGCCGCATCTTTTATGGTTTTTCTTCACATACAGAAAAAAAGGTAAGCATCTTTTCCCTCAAAACCCTAATGATTTGTTACTCTATATAGTTGATGTAGTAGAAAACCAGCCACTATATCCGAATGATAACTAGCTTTAACATATTCATCGCCTACTTAAGATCAAACTTAGTGTCTATTCTTTTTTGGAACATCTAATAGTCTTACGCAGATATCCTTATTGTGTATAAATAGCAAGTATTCAAGGTATATTTAAGGGATGTGTTCCAGATACAGCTTCAAAGAAAAAATGTTGTTATCTTGGAGCTCCATGTGTGGATGACATGACTGGTGCAAATGAGGTCAGTTATATATTTTGTTTTTATCTTCCCACATCTTGGGAATTAGCAAATGTCTGTGTTTACATGCCTTTTGCTTTTATTATTATATTGTAAGCGTAAGATTTCTGTTGAGTTAGCTTGGATTCTTAATACTTTGGGCTTAAACAAAATTGTTGGCTAGAGTTTTCATAGACCTTGATCTTGAAAGATGACCCTCCAAGTGTCAAGTAAAACTTAACTTGATGGCCTTTTTGAAGGTTTATGGGATTAACCCACCCTGGATGTAAATGGTGGGATGTTGCCCTTGATAGAATCATCATCACATACATCCACCAGCCTTGCAGTGAAGTGTTTGGACTTTTCCATAATCTTTGCCTTCTTTCTTCTGGAAGAATAGTTTTTTTCAGGCCAACTAGCTCTGCAAATGAAGTAAGATTTTTATAAGTTTCTTTACAAAAAGTGTGATTAGTTTAAACTTTAAACTATCAGATAATTTCTTTTTGGCTTCCAACACAAATTTTCTCTTCAAATGGTTTCCCTTGTCCCAGTTTCCAGAATCCGTCGGACCACTTCCTTAGAGCAATGAACAAGGATTTTGATGAGGTAGTTACATAAGAAAAATGCTTTAGATTTATTATAAATTATGATAAAAAATTCAGATTAATTTCTAGGATTTTAAAGTTTTTTTTTAACCAAATTCAATTCACAGGATATCGAACAAGGTTCAACTTAAAATAAACCTACTGAGGAAAAAATCAACATGCTAATAGCATCATACATGTCATCTACTACTCACCACGAAGTAAACAGCATAGTTGCTGAAAATTCAAAGATTGTTGTGACTTCCTTTTTCCATCCAAATCTTCTATTTTCTGTGAGTTCGTTATCCTTTCTCGGCTTTGCATGATAAGCTTATTTTATTAAAAGAGATCTATTTAAAGATAATCCTAATAGGAAATTTCTTCCGTGTTCCGTTTATCAAACAGAAATGACATTGCCATCACTGTTTAAGAAGTACATACAAGCTGGTGCTGATACGGCTCGGAAATATGGTGGGACAGGTTTAGGTTTATCCATTTGCAAACAATTGGTAACTTTCCTCAGCGTTTACATTTTCTAACTAGAGTTTGAGGTTTAACCCAACTCATATTTAAAACTTACATGTTTAAACCTCTCAACCAAGAGTACTAATCATAAGAAATGGTTTCGTGCTAATATACCACAGGCTGAGCTAATGGGTGACGTGTAACAGTAACTAGAATATACCATAGGAGTTATGAAGCTTGAAGCTACAAAGTTTAGGCCTCGCAAGGTGATCAAGCATGTACTTCAGACTGCTGCCTCATCACTAAAAAGACGCTAATTTTGGAAGGGAATATAGCGGATGATTTCCTTAATGAGATTATTGGTGATGTTCTTCGGATTTGACAAATCCTCACAAACTTGATCAGGTATGGACTGCGTTAAGTGATGCATGATGCATTGCCTTTTTCATCTTATGAATTACTTTCTGGTGGGAGTTTGTTGGCATGACTATTATGGTGTTTATAAATACAAGTTCTTCACATTAATCGCAATTTCTCATCTTCGTTTATGTTTTTCAGTTTTTTTGCTTTCTGTTTTCAGTCCTTAATATGTTATGTTTCTTACAAATTATGTTAGGCAAAAGGTTGGTAAGTTTTCTCAGTCGGCATATGAATTTAAAACATGGTCTGAAATCAACAACACTGAAACCGATTATGTTGTAAATGAGGTAAGATATGTATTCCTATCATATGTTTGTTATAGTATTGCTGTGGAAATGTTTATTTCAAATGGTTGATGGCCTGCTATAATTAAGTTTGGTTTTGAAGAAAAATGTCAAAATGCGCTAAAGGTAGGAAACCAATAGATGACAAACATATTTAAATATGTTCAAAGAAGTTAGAATCACCTGTAAGTTTGAATGAACCGAAGCATCATCTTATGTACATATATCATTAACTGAATATAACATGTCTTTGTAGATATAGTGTAAATAAATGTGTATATAGAATAGGTTTTTACTATCTTGGATGTGGATGTGGATATGTGATGGATAAAAGTGTTTGTATAAATTCCATTCTGGTTTATTAGATGACGCGTTTGCCTCTTGTGGTCTTCTTTTGGTATAGAAACCATGTTGTTTAGGTTCAGCCAACGAAATTTGGCTACCTAGCATAAGAAGTACCATAGTCATGTCCGGTCTTTCTTCAGGATACTTTTGCACAAATAGTAAACCTATGCGAACTGCTCGGCTCACTTCTGATTCAAAGTAGGATCTGTTGATAATGGTGTCGACGAGCTCCACATGCTTCCTGTTATTGTAAAGCCTCCACGCCTGAGCAATAGATGCCAAATTAGTACATACAAGATTTGTACGATAGCAAGATGTTGTATTGGACAATTAGGATTCCAACCATAAAAAATATAATCGAAATTAACATTACAATCTTGATTTTGTTTAAGCAATGTGCCCTCAAATTATGATTCTCATATGCAAAATCTCAAAGCCTGGATTTGTTGTGCATTAGGTTCCATCAGAAGGTTTTAAGGCATTACAAGGCATATCAGGCCCACAGAGATTTCAGATTTACAAAGTTTATAGATCTCCAGAAAGGCTTCCATCGCTCATACCTGGTACATTTTTTCAGTCGGCATATGAACAAAACATGGTATGAAATCAGCAACACTCATATTCGTAATGGTACAAGATATTCGTAATGAAGAGCATTTTGATGGGTATTATCATAATCAGCTTTTGATAGTGAATGATTGTTTGCATAGATATAGGTTTAAGACTAAATGGATTTTTTTCTTTGATGTTGATGCGTTTACATTTGTCCTGAAAAAGAGTACGCTTAAATCGGTTAATGATTCGTTATCGGACTATACACAGTTCACTACTGAGCACAGTATAATGTCAAATAAGCTTTGTTACCTTGATTCTCATCCTGGTAAAATCTGCAGGTATGTTAATTTCTTCTAACATGTTACTATGTTTGATATGTTGTTTAATTTTAGTACATTGTAATAGAATAATGGTTGGTTTAGAATTTAGGAATTTGTTTTGACAATTGTCAAAATGGAATAATTGTTGGTCCTGAGACATGTGAAAAATAATACTGCGTACTTGATTACCCAATTTGCAGAAGTTGTGGTATGGGAATTGTAGATCAGAAGTTAGTATACTTAAATGGTTAATCAAGTTTATTATGTGGCCAATTTTGGATGTTTGGAAAGTAAGCAGGCCTTTGGGATATCTAGCTGTAAATTTTTCTTCTCTATTTCATTTTAGCATATCACTGTACCATGTCATTTGCTATCTCATTGACATTTAACGTAGGTGCTACTTTTAGTAGTGATAATAATTTAACTCATTACTTTCAAGTTTGAAAACTTTATATTATATGTTATACAAAAGGTTGCAAATATGCGAGGAAATTGTAGCATTAATGCATGCTTAACCTAAGCCGTGTATTTGTTAATGAATATGTCATTAGCATAACAAGAATGTTTTAAGAATCATGTTTGATATATTCATGTGTGGGTCAATGCATATAAGGCCATTGTGACAAAATCACCATTTCATGTGTGGTTTTTGGATGCATTGAATGTGATTGTTACTTGGTCATTTGGGGATATATTATACAATTAAATAGATCTGATATGTTAACTGGTGGTTTATCAATTCCAAAGATTATGACATTAATTTTAAGGCGAATCACACGTTGTTTGTTATCCATCTCCAGAATCGTTATTAAAAAAAAAAAAAGCAAGAAGAAAAGTAACAATGATGAAGCAAAGCCGAATGTAAATAGACTGAGGTTGAAACTAAATTAAGAAAGAAGAAAAGAATGCAACATTTAACTCATATTGTTCTTAAAGGTATTATTCTTTTTTGATTTGATTTTTTACGGTTTGCTGATGCAAAACATTTAACTCATACTTTTGTATTGCATTTGGGTTGTTGTTATATCTATGCCTTATGTATTTCTTTATATGATAAAACACGATGAGAGGGTGGTGTGAATATACGTTGTGAGGATGAACTTTGTAAATATTGTAAAAAGCGAGGCATGCATGGATTACCTTCAGCTGAGGAAATACATCAGGTTTTTAATATCATGTATAAAGTCTTATTGGGCAAATAATAGGATGTAACCAAGAAAATTTGTTGACTAAATTGTATTATAATTCTTATTTGAAATTATAACTAGCAAAATTTACACAATGTAATGTTCCATAATTTATTTGGATTCCTCTTATCACGCTCACTTACATTGCCAACATAAGTGATTTGCCAACAGAAGTTCGATTAACTTCGTGTGTATTCTTTTAGGGATGAGCATTGTACCGGTCCCGTACCGAATTAGTGGTACCGATTTTTCCCCGAGCAAAATTAGTGGTACCAGTACCGTACAGAACGGAAATTGGATATCGGTATCGGTACCGAAAAATCGGGTTTTCCCCATTTTTTTCGGGAATTTTCCGATTTGGTACCGGTCCCGTACCGAATTAGTGGTCCCGATTTTTTTTTCACCTTATTTCGTAGTCCGGTACCATACCGTATATCGGGATCGGCACCGTTTCGGTACGGTTCCGGTTCGGTTTCGGGATTCGGGTCTAAATGCTCATCCGTATATTCTTTGTTTTCAGGTTGATTTTGCCATTATTTGAGACAATGAGCTTCACTTATTCAACATTTTGGTACATATAGAACCATGCACAAGCCTTATGATACCCAAAGTTCGCTATTTCAATCCTTATGATTTTAGTTCCCATGTACGTTGAGTCATATGTAATAGGTGATTACATTAATTAAGTATATCTATCAAGCATTCAAACATATCTAATAGGTGATTACATGAGTGGCCTAAATTTATAAACCTAGAAATTCTATGCATCGTGTTTACTTGGCTAGCGGCCAGAACCTTTTTTTTTTTTATAGAGATGCTTTGAAAGCTTTGTCGTCGGTTACCAAGAAGGAATATAACCGGTCATGGAGAAATAAATTTATATGTGTTCACAGTCAATCTAAATCTGTGGTTTTACCATGCTGCTTGCATTCTTCACCAAAATTTGTAGCCAGCATGCCTATCTAATAAGAAGCTAATAGCTAAACCATACATTTGCTAATAGCGTTGTGTTGTTTCATTACACGTTCAGAAGGATGTCAAACAGGTAGCCTTCTTAACAGAAGGATCATAAACCGCCATATTTTGATGATTTCCATTAAACGGTGGAGACCAAGCTTTTTGAAGAAGGTTGAGGGAAAGTAGCACGATGTTATTCTTTTTATAACAACTTATAAATGTGGTTAACAACATAGTACCTATTCACAAGATTATTTTATTTATTTATGAAAAAAAAAAAAAAAACTTATCTTGTGTTCTTTTCCAACTTGAGCAATAAAAACGGGTTATAATTTGGATGAGCTTCCTAATAAAGATGACAGTACATATATCGATTGCAATGGTACACTAAAGATTACTCTCTACCACTAATAATTTGTCGCCACACTACTAAGGAAACATACTTTTACAAGTCAAAATGGTTCACTCTTTGGTGCCGATCAAGTCCATTAACTGGAAACACATTTTTGCTAAATTATTACAACATTGAACATGATCCAAAAAGAACATTAGTACAAGAATAATATGAATCATAAACCAAATCAAAACACGTTGGGCAAATTTCAACCAGTTTGACCCATGCCCATTAATTGATTAACAGTTAATTTTTTTCCTTTGATATTCATATATTTTTTTTTTTTTTTTTTTTTTTTTTTATAATTGACCACATTACGTATAAAAAAGCTTTAATGTAACAATTCGCAATTTCAGGTTAACTTTTATTCCCGAAAATTTCACTATTCACTTTTCACTATTCACTTTTTACTATTCATCTCAGAAATTTTTATTTGATATTCTCGAGTGATAAATCATTTCCATGGCAAATTAAATGTTTGACATTCGTCAGATCATTTTCGTGAAAGTTATTAAGGAATTACACGTTTTAGGGTAAAACGTCATTTAGAAATTCTACGTACAACGAAACTCGACCGCGTTAAGTGACCCCGCATCAGAAAAATGTTTGACACACTCATGATTTATTTGAGAATTAATCGTGACTGAGAAAAATATGACCAAAGACTTCCCGGCAGGTCACCCATGCCTGTACTAATCTCACATGAGCACGCTTAACTGTATAGGCGATTAACCGTTAGACCACAAAACGCGTTTCTAAGACTATTTGAGTTTTCAACTTATTAGAAAAAGTCAACATATTCTTTCCCTCCTCCTTTGACCAAAAATCATTCTTTGATTTTATAAGTCATTCCTTGATTTTTAGGCTTGCGGTTTTAGGTCTAAAAGACATTTAACACCAACCGACACTAGACTGAGCCCAGCCTAGACATTATAAGTCATTTTAAGTCATTATTATCCTATTAGAAAAGTTACATTTTACTTTTCTCAATTTTACGCAACTTTCGTACGTTTTACGTATTACGCGTTTTAGACCCGTGTTTCCAGTTTTTAGCAGGGTTTTAGCACCCGATAGAACCTACCACTCATTTTATATTTTATTATGGAGTGTATTGACATGTTTGACCATACTTTCAAGTTTCATATTTTTAGGATACCCGGTTTTACGTTTTGAGGCTTAATCATTTACGGTTAGCGATTTACGGAGTCAAAACTAGCTACATACTTAGGATAATACCATCAAAAGTCCACACCTTGTTCTCCAAGTTCTTCAAACCGCCACTAGGGGGGGGCATTCACACTTGTGGCATCATCTCATGACTTTAGCCATTGGATCATATTTATTTACAACTTTGTCTCCAAGTTTATGTAGTTTCCTAGCCACCTTCCTAACCTCCTCATTCTTAGTATAAATACAAGCTCATTCTTCTTCCTTTCTCAACAATAAAAACGCCACAACCTTAATACCTAGCACCATGATCCTTTGATCTTCAATATACAAGTTACACTACAAAGTTCAAGGTCTTAGTATTCTCTACCTAGTTCTTAAGTTTGTTTGGTGATTCCATGGTTGAATTAGGAGCTACACAAGGTGATTAGGGGCTGAAGTTAATGGGTTTTCACAAGGTTTATATCAAGTCTATCAATGGTTACAAGAGTTATGGTGAAGGGTTTACAAGCTTAAGTTTAGTGTCCTAGTTCTATACTTGACTTCCTTTCTTAAGAAAGCCAAAAGTTGTAAGCAAACCCTTATACACTTTCTTGCTCAATATCATTTCATGCTTATTATGTTTCTTTCATGCTATATATGGTCTTTGTATTGTGTTCATGATGTTTAAAAATGGATAAAACAAGTATTGGTATACATATGTTAACTTATGACAAGTAAACAAGCAAACTAGTGATTTTTATGGAGAACCACGACCACAATAGTATAACTTTGATATTTGACACTTACTTACTGTTAAAGAGGACTTAACAAGGAAAACATAGCAATTTGAATCACCCAAAACGAGTACACGAGTCAAAAGTTATGACCATAAGAAGTTAGCGACACCAAAACGCCGAAACTGCCCATAACCTCCTGTTTGCATTCTGCCAATTTGAAAGTCCTACTTCTGGTCCGATTCATCAAAAAGTTAAAACACGAAAGTTGTCCGGAACGACGTTTTCGTTCAGGAACAAAGAAGCTCGAGACCTGAAAACGCTTTCTGAGTGATAAATTTCTTCAAATTCTTAACAGCCCATTTTTAGACCAAAGTAACTATATAATTGTTATAATTAGATGAGACCAAGAGGTCTAAAGACCTAAAGCCAAGACCACAACCATGGCTAAAGCCAAGGTTGAGTCTCAAGACCATGGTAACATGACCAAAGTCACGGCAAAGCCACGGTTAAAGACCATATAACTATTAAAAGATCAAAACTTATATATATGTTATCAAATACTACAATAGTAGGGAGCCTCATGTGAGGAGTTCATTGAGTAAGCCGTCGAGACGAGTTGTGGATTTACGAGTTAAAGTGTCCTGGCTCCTCGAACGTTTACTCCATGACTTCTGAATTATGTCGGCCCGAACGGTAGTAAGAGATATACAACTTAAACATGTTTCATAAACGACTTATATTCAAAGACTTACACTATATACTAAAGTACTACATCATGAACATTATGCAAGACATATATAGGCAATTCTTCGTACTCTTAGACGTTACTCCAAACCTAAGTCGCAACGTTCTATTATAGGCTGCTCTTAGAGACTTTCGCGATTCGACTTTCATTTCTCATTACATAAGCTTAAGGTGAGTCATAGCCCCTACTCTTTTCGTACTTGTTTTAACTCCTGGGGGGGATACATGCTCAACTACTTGCTTACTTGTACAAATACTCAAAACGTCTATACTTGACTGTGTTATACTTGATTGTCTTATACTTGATGGCATTATACTTGATTTCATACATACATGACTGTCTTTTATCTTTGGGAAGTGGCTCCCAGTTGTCTTTGGGAATTGACTCCCAGTTGTCTTTGATACATCCTAACATTTGCGAATGTTGGATACATCATAAACGTGAGGTCTTCGGAGATGAAGAGTAGACTCACGACTAATTGCTTAATTGTCTTGATGAACTTATACATGTCTTTATCATACTATATATTGTAGCAGTGGGTTGTGAACACACAGGTTACAAGTCTCTTATGGCGGGACTTGTAACTGAGTGGATTCACGATGCCTTTGCTGTGTGAACATTCTTTTAAGGCTTTTCAATTATTTTAAGACAAACTCTATGAACTCACCAACCATTGTGTTGACACTTTAGCATGTTTATCTCAGGTTAGTAAGGCGATAGCTAGTGCGTGGAACTTAGAGTCAAGCTGCATATTCTGAAGACTTACGCTTTTATCATTTACCATTCAAACATTTTGTATACATTTATGTATCATACTTTGAAATCTCATGTTGGTAACTTTGAATTCATTAATCGAATGGTAACTTTTCAAAACGTCTCATTTAGAGTTCGTTTTCTATAACTTGTACTTTGTATTATGAAGTAGCACCCCTATGACACAGTCTTCCGCTGCGGTATTTTGGGGGTGTTACAGATTGGTACCAGAGCCTTGGTTATAGAGAACTAGGTTGCATTTAGTGCCTAGACTATAACTGCTATATACATTGGGACCTTCCTCTTTATTTGCCTTTCACACAATACATACACTTATGCTTTTTGGTTAGAGGTTTGCTTAGTTCCACGCTGTTAGATGATGTGACTTTAGTATTATAAGGAGCCCCAGAGATTCGTCGAGTCATTAAAAACATGGAGCTCAGTAATAACTAATTAGTTAACTTAATCTTGTGTTTGATGAGACACAAGATTTGAGTTAAATAATATTATTGCTTAGCTTTAGGGATTTGATGGCTTGATTATCTTACTATCGGCCTCAGAAGGCGGATTTTGTGTCGGAAATTCTTAAGTAGGATGATTTAGAATCTCCTTATTTAAATGGATTGGGACGCCTCTTCAGTTAAATAAAGAAATTGTAAATCACCGAACCATAAGTTTATGAGACCTTACTTACATAAATTTGGACGCTTCTTTATGTAAGTAATGTGTTATAAATAAGTGGGCTTAATTGTAGCCGATACAACTCCTTAACCAGAATCTTAGACGAATCAGAGTAAACACTACTATATTAGAGATCCCGAATTCTCTTAGACACACCATAAGTAGTTAACATCAACTGAACTTCGGGACGAAGTTCTCCTTAAGGGGTAGAGACTGTAACAATTCGCAATTTCAGGTTAACTTTTATTCCCGAAAATTTCACTATTCACTTTTCACTATTCACTTTTTACTATTCATCTCAGAAATTTTTATTTGATATTCTCGAGTGATAAATCATTTCCATGGCAAATTAAATGTTTGACATTCGTCAGATCATTTTCGTGAAAGTTATTAAGGAATTACACGTTTTAGGGTAAAACGTCATTTAGAAATTCTACGTACAACGAAACTCGACCGCGTTAAGTGACCCCGCATCAGAAAAATGTTTGACACACTCATGATTTATTTGAGAATTAATCGTGACTGAGAAAAATATGACCAAAGACTTCCCGGCAGGTCACCCATGCCTGTACTAATCTCACATGAGCACGCTTAACTGTATAGGCGATTAACCGTTAGACCACAAAACGCGTTTCTAAGACTATTTGAGTTTTCAACTTATTAGAAAAAGTCAACATATTCTTTCCCTCCTCCTTTGACCAAAAATCATTCTTTGATTTTATAAGTCATTCCTTGATTTTTAGGCTTGCGGTTTTAGGTCTAAAAGACATTTAACACCAACCGACACTAGACTGAGCCCAGCCTAGACATTATAAGTCATTTTAAGTCATTATTATCCTATTAGAAAAGTTACATTTTACTTTTCTCAATTTTACGCAACTTTCGTACGTTTTACGTATTACGCGTTTTAGACCCGTGTTTCCAGTTTTTAGCAGGGTTTTAGCACCCGATAGAACCTACCACTCATTTTATATTTTATTATGGAGTATATTGACATGTTTGACCATACTTTCAAGTTTCATATTTTTAGGATACCCGGTTTTACGTTTTGAGGCTTAATCATTTACGGTTAGCGATTTACGGAGTCAAAACTAGCTACATACTTAGGATAATACCATCAAAAGTCCACACCTTGTTCTCCAAGTTCTTCAAACCGCCACTAGGGGGGGGGCATTCACACTTGTGGCATCATCTCATGACTTTAGCCATTGGATCATATTTATTTACAACTTTGTCTCCAAGTTTATGTAGTTTCCTAGCCACCTTCCTAACCTCCTCATTCTTAGTATAAATACAAGCTCATTCTTCTTCCTTTCTCAACAATAAAAACGCCACAACCTTAATACCTAGCACCATGATCCTTTGATCTTCAATATACAAGTTACACTACAAAGTTCAAGGTCTTAGTATTCTCTACCTAGTTCTTAAGTTTGTTTGGTGATTCCATGGTTGAATTAGGAGCTACACAAGGTGATTAGGGGCTGAAGTTAATGGGTTTTCACAAGGTTTATATCAAGTCTATCAATGGTTACAAGAGTTATGGTGAAGGGTTTACAAGCTTAAGTTTAGTGTCCTAGTTCTATACTTGACTTCCTTTCTTAAGAAAGCCAAAAGTTGTAAGCAAACCCTTATACACTTTCTTGCTCAATATCATTTCATGCTTATTATGTTTCTTTCATGCTATATATGGTCTTTGTATTGTGTTCATGATGTTTAAAAATGGATAAAACAAGTATTGGTATACATATGTTAACTTATGACAAGTAAACAAGCAAACTAGTGATTTTTATGGAGAACCACGACCACAATAGTATAACTTTGATATTTGACACTTACTTACTGTTAAAGAGGACTTAACAAGGAAAACATAGCAATTTGAATCACCCAAAACGAGTACACGAGTCAAAAGTTATGACCATAAGAAGTTAGCGACACCAAAACGCCGAAACTGCCCATAACCTCCTGTTTGCATTCTGCCAATTTGAAAGTCCTACTTCTGGTCCGATTCATCAAAAAGTTAAAACACGAAAGTTGTCCGGAACGACGTTTTCGTTCAGGAACAAAGAAGCTCGAGACCTGAAAACGCTTTCTGAGTGATAAATTTCTTCAAATTCTTAACAGCCCATTTTTAGACCAAAGTAACTATATAATTGTTATAATTAGATGAGACCAAGAGGTCTAAAGACCTAAAGCCAAGACCACAACCATGGCTAAAGCCAAGGTTGAGTCTCAAGACCATGGTAACATGACCAAAGTCACGGCAAAGCCACGGTTAAAGACCATATAACTATTAAAAGATCAAAACTTATATATATGTTATCAAATACTACAATAGTAGGGAGCCTCATGTGAGGAGTTCATTGAGTAAGCCGTCGAGACGAGTTGTGGATTTACGAGTTAAAGTGTCCTGGCTCCTCGAACGTTTACTCCATGACTTCTGAATTATGTCGGCCCGAACGGTAGTAAGAGATATACAACTTAAACATGTTTCATAAACGACTTATATTCAAAGACTTACACTATATACTAAAGTACTACATCATGAACATTATGCAAGACATATATAGGCAATTCTTCGTACTCTTAGACGTTACTCCAAACCTAAGTCGCAACGTTCTATTATAGGCTGCTCTTAGAGACTTTCGCGATTCGACTTTCATTTCTCATTACATAAGCTTAAGGTGAGTCATAGCCCCTACTCTTTTCGTACTTGTTTTAACTCCTGGGGGGGATACATGCTCAACTACTTGCTTACTTGTACAAATACTCAAAACGTCTATACTTGACTGTGTTATACTTGATTGTCTTATACTTGATGGCATTATACTTGATTTCATACATACATGACTGTCTTTTATCTTTGGGAAGTGGCTCCCAGTTGTCTTTGGGAATTGACTCCCAGTTGTCTTTGATACATCCTAACATTTGCGAATGTTGGATACATCATAAACGTGAGGTCTTCGGAGATGAAGAGTAGACTCACGACTAATTGCTTAATTGTCTTGATGAACTTATACATGTCTTTATCATACTATATATTGTAGCAGTGGGTTGTGAACACACAGGTTACAAGTCTCTTATGGCGGGACTTGTAACTGAGTGGATTCACGATGCCTTTGCTGTGTGAACATTCTTTTAAGGCTTTTCAATTATTTTAAGACAAACTCTATGAACTCACCAACCATTGTGTTGACACTTTAGCATGTTTATCTCAGGTTAGTAAGGCGATAGCTAGTGCGTGGAACTTAGAGTCAAGCTGCATATTCTGAAGACTTACGCTTTTATCATTTACCATTCAAACATTTTGTATACATTTATGTATCATACTTTGAAATCTCATGTTGGTAACTTTGAATTCATTAATCGAATGGTAACTTTTCAAAACGTCTCATTTAGAGTTCGTTTTCTATAACTTGTACTTTGTATTATGAAGTAGCACCCCTATGACACAGTCTTCCGCTGCGGTATTTTGGGGGTGTTACATTTAACATATACTTTGTAATGGCAGATTATTAAGTTTTAGTTGCTCTTATCAGATTACCATTCATTGCTTTGTTCTTTATTCGCTCTATAAAAATTTCACGTTGTTCTTCACTGTATAGAAATTTAACAATATCCGCAGTGTAAAAATTGTAATCATTTCTTTTTCTTATTTTTCCACTTTTCATTGTATAAGTGTTTTATATTCTTCGTAATTCATTAATTTTTTCTTAGTTTATTCCTTGAATACTCACAAGGCGAGCCCGCCCAATTACGGTTAAAATAGACAAACAAACACTAGAACCACCTCCATTGTTGAAAACCTTATTGCAAAACCCAAATATATATATATATATATATATATATATATATATATATAATAATAATAATAATAATAATAATAAACAATATGGTTAAAAAATGTTTCTATGTAATAAAGAAATTTTAAAAAATTATTTAGCTAAAAATAAAAATAAAAACAATAATCACAAGTCATACCCGCCCATCGGGCGGGTTTTGCTACTAGTATATATATATATATATATATATATATATATATATATATATATATATATATATATATATATATATATATATATATATATATATATATATATATATATATATATATTTTCTTGTTCGTTCCAGAAACCAAAACTCGAAAAATATAAATTTTGGAGGGCGGCCCCCTTAATGTTTAAGGGGACCGACAGCATAATGAAGGACGGCCCCCTTAATGTTTAAGGGGGCAGGCCATCTGATTACTCCAACCCGTTTTTTCTCTTGTTCCTCTTGCCAAACACTCCACTTTTTCATACTCCCCTTCCTCTGCTACTGCTGTGACGAAAACAAAATCCCAAAAACACCTTAAATCACTTTCAAATCACATAATTCGGGTTAATTCGCAAAGGGCAAATTCATCTAACACAATCATCATTACATATTGTAAGTTTTTCAAAACACATTTCATCTAATTCCATCTAGTTTGGTCAAACTCATGATTATGCATGTTTTATTAACTTCTTCAATTTCACAATTTCTTTCGAATTGAGTCTTAAATCCCTATAACTAAATGCTTCCCTAGGATATGAATGATTAATCAACACTAGAAACTAGTAATTATAAACCCCCCTTGTCGAAATTTTTTAAAAAACTTCGTATACTTCTTTTCAAAATTTTTGGTAAACACATTGTTGAATAATGCTTTGAAAACTAGTTAAAACTAATCACATTATACTTTTATAACTTGTAAAACATGAAACTATATTTTTCGACCTAGTAAAAATATTTTGGTTCACAATAAGGGGGTGTTTGGATCATGTCCAAATAATATCAAAACTTAGTCATTATAATTTTTATAAAACGTTGTTATAATTATAAACCTAAAAATTGCAAATCGGACTTGTCAAGATATATAAATCATATATATATTGACATACTAGTAGTATAAGTAACTAGTTAAGGAAGCGTTTGGTTTAGTACGAAAAACGACATTTTTGAGTCAAAATATAAACCATCTTTTTCGAAAACTAATCACATGCATAAGAAACTCGTAAGAAATGGCTAGTTTTACAACCTAATGTAAATCTAGCAAATTTCATGATATATTAAGATGTTTAAAAAAGGGTGTTTGGAATTGTCCATAACTACTTACTAAACATCGCAAAATATATCTAGAACGAGTTAAAATTAAAAATAAGGAATATGGTAAACTACTTCTTAGAATTATCGTCTTAGAGTCGAAGTAAGTTTACGTTCCAACATAAGTCTTAAAAATATATATACAATTTTTTTTATTCTTCTTTATATTTATTTTGGTCTTTTGTATTGTTGATGTGTTTAGGTGAAAATGACAAAAGCGACTACCGAAGATCTTTCCCACACTAAAAACTACATTCCCAAAGTTTCCCAACTCCCTACTACATCTCCTTCCATTGGACGTATATATCGTGAAATTGAAGATAGAAACATTCATGAGGGACGCGTAGTAGATCTAGCCTTTGCTCAATCCGACTACATCAATCGCTTGTTTTCAAGCATCAATCTCAATTGCCTTTATGAAATTAATGAACCAATCGTTCCTCGTTTCATAGTCGATTTCTATAGCCAAGTCACCGTCCAAACCAATGATCTTGGTTTCATCACCATCTCCTTCATGATTCAAAATGAATTCATCACCTTAACTCTCGAACAATTTGGTCAAATCCTCCAAATTCCTTTCAGAGGTCAAGCCGTTTTCACAAACGAGTGGGACCTCGAATCTCTTCATCGTTGTAAACCAACCTTTGGTCCTTATCTATCCGATATCCCTCATCATGACGAAATTCGTCAAATCCTCGGTGTGGAACGTGCCACTACAACCCGAAAAATAAAATCCAAAAACGTTCAAATCTCTTCGTACCAACTTCTCCTCAAAGAATTATGCCCCCACATGAAGTGTTGGGAAGAACTCATTCGTGAGAATGCATTTGGTACTGGAGGTCACCGGGACCATCTCCCGGCGTGCCTTGCTCACATGTTGTATTGTATAGCTGTCGAAAATCCGTACAATTTGGCCTACTTCTTTATCAAACGGATTGAGTGTGCTAGAAAAACTTCCAAAGCCAATCTTCCATATGGAATGTTCCTCACTCGTCTCTATCGTCATGTTATCGAGTACTACCCCAATCTTGACAATAGCATCTATGAGTCCATCTATCCCACCTTACGTTCTCTCGCTCTAAAACAAGCTCGACGAACTCGAAGTGACAAGGGAAAATCTCGTCGTCATAGCTTTCATGAATCATCTTCTAGACAAGACGATGACGATGAGGAGGAAAATATCCATGATGCTAGTACCCCTTCTTTTTATGAGTTCGTTGACAATTTAGAGGATCTTGACTATCCCGAGTATTCTACCCCATCTCCTAGTGATCAAACCGAAAAAGTGCTTCATGAACGAACTACCGAGATGCTTAGAAGACAAAAGAGTTTGCATGAAGAAGTTAGAGGTGGCTTCAAATCTATCGGGAAGACATTGAAGGGTATCTTCGGGAAGAAAAAGAGATGATGTGCTTGGATTATGCTTGTTGAACAATATTTATTTTTATGTCTTGTGTGCTATTTGTCCGAAGTATATTCGGAAGTACTTGTTATTGTCTTGGATAATTGTTTTGAGTACTTGATTAGATTGTTAACTTGCTTGTTTATATTTAATATATGCTTATGAATGCATGCTTTATTACCTAATTTATTTATATGCTTGCATGATTAGTTTATATATAACATGTATGCTTTCTAATAGACCATAACAAATGTGAAATGTCCAAATAGAGCTTGCTGCAAAAACAAAACAGAATATAACATTTTTCCAGAAAATTTTTGAAAATTTTTGATTTCTGGGTCGTCAGATGGGCGGCCCCCTTAAAATTAAGGGGACCAGCCTCCATTTAAGGGGACCGGCCTCCATTTAAGGGGACCGGCCATCTGGAACAGTTTTTACACTGTTTTCTTTTGCACCTTGTGATCTCTTTTGCTAGTCTCAGCTACCATTTCCCTTTAAAACTAAACTGATTTTGGAATCTAACATTACAATTTCAAATTAATTCCACTTCTAAACATGTTTTCATACTATATAATCCCCATGCATGTTTAATTCACATTCCATCATCCTCAACCTTCATTAAACATCATCTTCTTATCATGTCATCACCAAGAACCACCTATTCAAACAATGCCAAGAAACAAAAACTTGTCATCATTCCACCAAAACAACTATTCATTGATCTCACAAGTGAAGACAACACCACCCCATCACCACCACCTCAATGCTCATCTCCTAGTGCACCAAATGCACCCTCCAAAACACTATCAACAAATGGCAACTCTACTTCCTCCATACCATCCACTTCATCCATAAATGACTACATAAACACCCACTTATCTCCTCCAACAATTGATCAACCATCACAACCTACCAATGAAAACACAACTCTTGCACTCACTCTCTCATTATCACCATTAATACCTCTTGATGCACACTTCTCATCATCCCCAATCAATCCACCAACCTATAACCCCGTCCCATGGAGCTTACTTGAAGCTCATGGAGACACTTGCCTTTGTTGCATCCACAACCAAACTATTGTGTTCGGACTAAGAGATGCAATACATGTTTTCTCACATTGAAAACTTGTTGCATCAACCACCAACAACAAACACAACTCCTCCACCACCATCAACAAATACTCCTCCACCATCACCATCTCTATGTTCACCATCCATTCCTCCCAATTAAACATGCTTGGTGTCTTACAAATAAAATTGTCTTAAAACCATTTTGGATGGCAAGCTCTAAAGAGGACTCTCATGTTTGAGCTTTGGTTTATTAGTTAAGTGATGATTGTAAGCCTTTAAGTCTTTTGTTAGTTGCATTACTTGTTATGTTTGTTATTGTAATGCTTGTTGTATCTATTCAACTTTATCAATGTTATGGTTATGTTTAGTCTCTACTCTTGCATGCTATATACACATATATGTTGCTTGTTCACTAAATATTTTTGCAAGAATTCCATTTCTCGATTTATTTTTGACCTCAAAACGAGGGGGAGTATACTTCAAGGGGGAGCTTCTATATAATCGGGATAACCTTTTTGATGCTAACAAAAAGGGGGAGAATTGATATAAACTCACAATAATACTTGTATATATACTAATTTTCGATTAATGAGTTCAGATTTTGTAATCATCAAAAAGGGGGAGATTGTTGACATAAATAATGCAAGAAAACGTTATTTATATTTTTCGATATCTCTATATTTTGACGATCACAAAATGTAAACTCATCAAATGAAAGATTACTATGTAAACAAGTATTAAGCTAGCTTATATCATTATATCCAACCAAATCACTTAAGGTATGAATAAACAAGTGTTTAATACATCTCATGATCAAAGGGGTATTTAATTAACTAATACAAAGTTTATTTAATTATATAAACATATTATATATTTTTGAAAAACACTTTTGGTAATAAAGAAAAATGTTTTAATCATACTAAATATATGATTTCAAATTTTTAACCAAAATCAGTTAGTTTTTCACCAAATAAACTTTCCCCACTAAAAAACAAAAATTCTGGCCGTTACAGCTGGGCGGCCCCCTTAATTATAAGGGGCGGTCCCCTTAATTTTAAGGGGGCCGACCTTGATTTAAGGGGACCGGCCACGCTCCTCTGTCAGAATTTGTTGCCTATAAATACCACCTTAATTCTGGAATTTTGCCTTACCTTTTGCACGAAATTTTCAGATCTCAAACCCTCTAAACATCCTCTAAAACCCTTTGATCATTTGTATATTAATCCTTGTTTCAAGTGATTCAATCCATTCTCATCCATCTTCATCCAAAGAGTAGTTGTGCATTGTGTATATATATATTTGTGAAGTTGTGTTGTGTATGTAATAAGTAGTTTAGAAGAAATAGAAGTTGTGTAGGAAGTAGAACTTGATTAGTAGTGAAGTAGTGTAGTTGTGAAGAAGATAGGTGTGTAGTAGATTGAAGTGAAGAAGATAGGTGTGTAGTAGATTGGTGTGAAGAAGAAAGGTGTGAAGAAGATAGGTGTGAAGTAAATAGGTGTGAAGAAGTTGTGTAGAAGTTGTGATCAAGTTGTGACGTGTAAATTGGTGTGTAAGGTTTTCTCCGCCATAAGGGAGTTTGTTGACATAGTGAAGAAAACTCTCGAGTAGGTGACTCGGGGAGTGGAGTAGGAACAAGGAAGGTGACCTTGTAGCCAAACCACTATAAATCCTTGTGTTATGGTTTGATCTCTCCAACTCTTTTCATTACTTACTTACTTACCTATACTATATTCGCTTAGTTAGTTAGTTAATATATAATTGTTCATAAAGTGCAAGTATTGAGATCACATAAACTAGAATCGAAGTTTTTAAAACACACTTGTTTTTATGAATTTTAAAAGGACGTAAAACTATTCAACCCCCTTCTAGTTTTCCACACCTCCAACCAGAGGGATCCAACTTCTGTCCTTGAAACACTGTGTTCCATCAGATTTTTTCACGAAACCATTCTTATTCTCGGGCATGCCGTAAATCTTTTCCTTGGGTCGGTTTTCTTCTTTAAGTGCTTCATTCTGTGCGGTAAGGATTTGGGATGGAAGGGGTGAGTGAATAGTCATCCCTAGTTATCTAACTCGAAAGGGTTTCAATCGTTCTTTTCGGCTTAACGCATCTGCTACTACATTAGCCTTTCCTGGGTGGTAACGTATCTCACAATCATAATCGCTGAGCAGCTCTAGCCACCGACGTTGTCTCATATTCAAATCCTTTTGATCCAAAATATGCTGAAGACTCTTGTGGTCTGTGTACACGGTACATTTGGTGCCATATAAGTAGTGCCTCCATAACTTGAGCGCAAAAACTACAGCTCCTAACTCCAAGTCATGAGTCGTGTAGTTTTCCTCATGTTTCTTTAGTTTTCGGGATGCATAAGCTATCACTTTGCTTCTTTGCATCAAAACTGCTCCTAGTCCATGGTAAGATGCGTCAGAATATACTATAAAGTCCTCATTTCCTTCTGGGAGGGCTAATATTGGAGCTTCACAAAGCTTTCGTTTTAACAACTGGAAGGCTGCTTCTTACTTTTCTTTCCAGATGTACTTCTCATTCTTTTGGGTTAGCTTAGTCAAAGGTTTCGCAATCTTGGAGAATCCTTTATTAAATCTTCGGTAGTAACCTGCGAGACCAAAAAATTGACGTATCTCCGTGGGGTTTGTAGGAGACGACCAACCTTTTACAGCCTCAATCGTTGCTGGGTCTACGTGAATTCCTTGACTATCTATGATGTGCCCTAAAAATTGTACGGTGCGAATCCAAAAGTCGCATTTGGAGAACTTAGCGTACAGTTCTTCTTTCTTTAGCAGTTCTAGAATGATTCATAAATGTTCCGCGTGTTCCTCTTCATTGCGAGAATAGATCAAAATATCGTCGATGAATACTATTACAAACTTATCCAAGTAAGGTTTGCACACTCGATTCATCAAATCCATGAAAACTGCTGGTGCATTGGTCAAACCGAACAGCATTACTTGAAACTCGTAGTGACCATAGCGCGTTCTGAATGCAGTTTTCGGAATATCCTCTTCTCGAACTCTTAGCTGATGATATCCTGATCTCAGATCAATTTTTGAGTACACACTCGATCGTTGCAATTGATCAAACAGATCATCAATTCGAGGCAATGGGTATCGATTCTTTACCGTAAGTTTATTCAACTCCCAGTAGTCGATACACATTCGAAAGGATCCATCCTTCTTCTTAACAAATAAAATTGGAGCTCCCCAAGGTGATGAGCTTGGTCGAATAAATCCTTTTTCCGACAATTCCTTTAATTATTCTGACAATTCTCCCATTTCAGATGGCGCTAGCCTATAAGGTGCTTTGGCCACTGGTGCCGCTCCAGGCACTAGTTCAATCTGAAATTCTACTTGACGTGCGGGTGGAATACCAGGTAATTCTTCAGGGAATACTTCAGGAAAATCCCTAACGATAGGAACGTCATCAAGTTGCTTCTCGGATGACTTATTTTCCGTAACTTGAGCCATGAATACTTGACATCCTTCCTTCATGTATTTTATCACTCGCATACATGAGATAATTCCATATCGAGGTTTGCTTTTGTCGCCATGGACAATGAGTGTTTCATCCTTGAGTGGTATATGGACGGCCTTTTCGTCACAGTGAATCCTAGCACGATGGTGGGATAGCCAATCCATGCCGACGATAGCATCGAAACTACCAAGTTGAACCGGCATAAGATCAATGGCAAAAGGTTTTTCGGATAAGGTTAGGGTGCAATCTTTCATGATAGTATTGGTATCTATTAAATTCCCGTCAGCCATTTCGACTTCGTAGGTGGTGTTTAGCTTAGAGGGGGTAACATTAAGTAAAGGGGCAAACGTATCTGATATAAAACTCTTATCGGCGCCCGAATCAAACAATACTCTAGCATTATGATGGTTTAGTAGAAACGTACCGGTGACTACATCGAGTCCGTTTCCATCTCTGAGTAGGTATACCCTAGCTTGGGCCTTGGCTGGTTCATTTCCTTTTGGGCAGTTCCTCTGGATGTGTCCTACTTCTCCGCATTTGTAACAAGTGGGTGATACAACCTGTGTGTTGCTTCCTGTAGCCGGAATCCTACAGTTTCTGGTTTGATGACCGATCTTACGACATTTGTTGCATCAGACGGTACAACGACCCTCGTGATGAAGTTTGCATCGTTGACATTGGGGTTTCTGTTCGTTGTACCCTACACCTTCCGTGGCGGCGTAGACTCGGGGTTTTTCTTGTCTTTGGTTCAGCTGTTGAGTGCTCCGGTTGTTGTAATATTGTTGGTGGTTCCGATTATTGTTGCGGTGGTTGTTGTTGCGGTGATGACTGTTGTTGCTTTGTTGGTTGTTGTTGTGATGGTGGGTGGTTCTCTTATCGTCCAATTTCCTTTTAAGCTCATTGTATTTCACTTCTCGGTCTAGAAGTTTCTGAGGTGACATTTCCTTCAATACTCCTAGGGAGTCCTTCGACATATTTCTCTAATGTCTTCTCAAGATCGGGTACCATGGTAGGGCATAGTACTTTGAGTTCTTGAAATCTCCGGTTGTAACTTCTCAAATCAACTCCTTTCACTATTAAGGCATGGAACTCATCCTCAAGTTTTCGTAGTTCGGAACGGGGATAATACTTCTTTAGTATTTTAGCCTTGAATTCAAACCAAGTAAGTTGATGTGCTGCCTCTGCTCCTAGTGTTTGAACGGTCGAGTTCCACCAGGATAGAGCGTCTTGCATCAGTGTTCCCGTTGCGAAGCTTACCTTGTTGTTTTCCGAGCATCCACTTCTTTGGAAAACAGTTTCACTTCTTTCAAACCATTGAGCTAATTCCGACACTCCTTTAGTTCCTTTGAAATACGTTGGTTGGCACGCTATAAAGTCCTTATACGTGCAGTAGCGGGGTGCAGGTGCATTTCTATCTCTATTACGGGCTTGTCCAGCTAAAACGGCATTGACACCATTAGCAATTGCTTGCTGGATCGCTGCCGGGGTCATAACTTCAGGGTTCGTTGGTGCGGCGGTCGTGGTTGTTCTCCTAGTTCTAGCCATGTTGCTATTATAAAAGAAGGTATATCCTTAGAACATTTATAATAATCCTATCACGTTGAAATATATATATCGAGTAATAAATAGTAAATATAGGTCGTAGTTACAATGATTTGATCATTGAAAAGATTTAAGTCGTAATTATCGTATGTTGGAATGACACACGTAGGAATTACGAATAAGTTTGACTTGCATGAACTAATATATTACGATATAATGTATAAAGTTTGCAACGTAAATAAAGAGAAAATAAATTTCCATAAATCAACGTCAAGGTGTTACAACACTTATTGATACTTGTGCAAATGTTTACAAAACACGACAAGATACTCTTATTTGTAGGACATTGATTTCACTAACAATGCGATGGTCTCATGGTTTCCCTAAGGCTTTGTCTAGGCGGTTTTGGAGTTCTTGAATGGCAGTGGACATGGTTTCCATGGTTTCCCAGTGACTGGAAGAATTCGGGAGGTAGAGTACGAACTTTCCCCAAGTTCCCTTGTTGTTGGTGTTCCTTCTTGAGATCTCCAATATCGCATGACTGGTAACAAGAATGACCATCTATGAGCATCCACTCGCTTGTGGGTCCTTCGGCGTCTGCGTTGAACACAAGATTCTAAGGTGGTTGGGCGTATTGGGTAAGTCCTTTGGTGAGGTGATATTGGGACACTTCGGTAAGGTGCAGGTGGTGATGCTAGTGGAGGAGATGCTATGGGTGATGGTGTTAGTGGCACATTAGTAGTTTGGCTGTAGAAGATAGTAGGTAGTGGTGGTATCACAGGTGGTGCAGGTGGTGATGGCACAACTGATTCAGGTGGTATGACAAGAGCTGGTGCTGGTACAGCAGTACTTGCTTCATACGGCTGAAGTTGTCTAATTTGCCTAGATCGGCGAATCGGACCAGATGATGCCAGAGGAGAAGCCTCTGTGTCAGATGCTAGCAGAAATTGCTGGCTTTGCATGTATCTGTCAGTAGCAGGAGACATAGGCATAGGTGAGGTAGCATAGGCTGAAGTAACATCTTCAGTTCCTGAGTTTGATGACAAGCTGATAGGGTGGGTGTTCGAAGACATGACACTGTAATAATTTCCCGATTAGTAAATGTAAGCATAATTATAATCAATTTAAAATGCTATAAAGTAAATAATACTTTTTACCAATTATTGAAATGCTCAGGCACGAAGGGCGTAGGATGGTATTTTATAAAAATTTTGTCCCGTTTAATGTGAATTTATAGTCCAATGTTCCAAAAACACTTGGTTCACTATAACCGTAGCTCTGATGCCAATCTTTAACACCCCCAAAATTGATCAATACATCGGAAGACTTATAATGACAGCGGAAGACTTTTGGGGTATTATATCGTGGATCTTTGTCACAATTATAGAAAACAACTCAATGAGACGTTTTAAGTTTTATTTAAAATACCAAATATTCATAATTCCAAGAGGTTTCATTATTCAACAACAAGTTTTTATTCAAAGAGAAATAAACATTTCTTTATTTGCCCACTTCGTGCCTTTGCCATCCATTCCATTTAGTTACCTGAGATAAACATGCTAAAAGTCAACAAAAGTTGAGTGAAATTTGTAGGTTTATAATTAAGAGTTTGAACACAAGAGATAGGTGCTTATTGTATATAGATATGAATAAACAAGTTAGAAATCACATTCATTATTGCCTTAAGCTCATGACACTCAACGATTCAACAAACATCAAAATTATCCGTAATAATGATGTGATATATATATAGCCCCCAAGATAGGTATTTGCCAGTAACCTATGATATTTAAATAAAGTGCATTTGGTGACTTTCCTCTAGCAACCAAATGGGGATTGTCAATCCCTAATAGATCTATTCACAATTATTTATGTTCACCTTTCAAGTGATTAAGGTTCATGATCGAGGGACTTTTGGCAATAGCTACTTAAGCAATAATAATATCAGGAAAAGACTTGTGTTCGGTTTTTGAGCATGTATCTCCCCCACAAAAATAAGTTAAATGTGGGCGATGAACTCACCTTAGTAGTACAGTAGAACAAACGTAATCTCAACGATGCAAGGCAACGGCTTCACACACAACCTATAAGATATGGCAAGTTTCAGATTTTAAGTCTCGTGTTATTGCGAACGTTTATTATTAATTACGAATAATCCATAATGTGCATAGGCGATGTGTTACGTCGTAGATAAAATAGATAATGTGTCACACCCCCAATTTACCTGACTTTCAGCGGAATGGAATACCTGGGGGTGTCTGTCATAGCATCACAGTTACAGTTACATTGAACGACCTAAAGTGTCGTTTGGAAAATACTTCGTTTGATCATTGAAATAATTCAGAGTTTACAAAATGAGGTCCCCAAAAGGTGTTGCAAGTTTATGAAAACAAGTCCTGCTAGATCAAACGTTTACATAAGTGCATGAAATAATGATGAGACGCGTCGACCCCGCGACTCCATGAAGGTCCAAATGCATGTCACATGAGCTACCTTAATAACCTGAAATACATTGCTAAAACGTCAACACGAATGTTGGTGAATTCCATAGGTTTATAAAATGTAATGTTGTACGGCCACCACAAGTAAAAGTGCAAGATAAAAATCTCATGAAAATTGTACAATAGACCTTAAGCTCATGACCTCGAAGCTATGACTGATGAAATTATATGCCCTTCCCGAATGTTTTACCAGAACACTCGTAACTGTGTCAAAATGAAATGCATCCGCTTACGGTTGGTAATCACCACCACGGATGGAGGCGTCACCCTCGATAGATCTATCCACTCACTCTCGCATACCGGCAAATTAACGGTTCATGATAATAAACAGGGGACTTTAACTGAATGGTAAAGCAACTTAAGCAATGTACATATGTTTTGGTACTTGGGCTCGTACTAAAATGATTGATGCAATGTATTCCCCCGTGGGATTTGAAAACAATCAAAATGTTGAATTGAAAACGGGGCTATGAAAACTCACCTTAAACTTATGATGCTGTGAACATGTAATGAGCTGAAAAACAAGGCGCGCACACTAGCCGCAACCTAATGTGAATGATGAACGATCTACTTTAGATCACCAAATGATGTTATGAATGTCCATGCACATGTTTTCCTATACCACTCTAATCTTTGGAAAAATACTTGTTATTATCAAAATATACATTTTCAAAATCTAGGGTTTATATGTACAAAAAGTTAACAAAAATAATGTGGTATAGCTAACTTGTACATGAAATTAAGCATGAATACTATAAGATACATATGTTAATTAGATGAAAACATGAAAATAAATTTGATAACTCACTTTGAAATAATAGGTGGTGAGATGATGAGAAACTTTGGATTACTTGTGTTTTTGTGGTATGATTCTTGATTAGAATGATGAAATGAACAACTTTGATGCTTTGTACTTTGGAAAATAATGGATTTTGGTTGGGGATCTTAATTGGGTCGTGGGTTTTGGGGTGGGGAAGATGAGAAAAAGTGAGCTTATGATTCTAGGAAAATTGTATGTTATGTTATAAGTGTTTATGGGGTTTTTGGTAAATATTAGGATAGTTATATTGTATAATACTTTTACATAAATACATAAGGTTAAAATGAAATCACATGGTGTCTAGGGGGGGGGGGGGCATGGCCGGTTTTCAATGTGAACAAGAGAAGCAAAATCGGTTTTGAGTTGCTTAGGATAAGTTAGTGTAGTATTAGTTGTGGTTTTGTGTAAGTATTAGTTATAATCGGGTACCGGGTTTGCTAGAAATAAATATTAACGAAGTTAACCGGGACTTAATAAAGTCATAAAAATGTTAAAAGTATGTTGGGTACAATTACTGAGTGTTCGGGTGATTATTGTTTAGTTTTCACGAAAACCGTCGTAATATTTATAAACTTACGTTATAAATAAAAATAAATTTTCAAAATACTGGGTAAATGAATATAATAACTTTTATGACGATATAATGGATATAAAAATATGTCGGGACCATTGTGGGAATATTTAGATATATTCGTCGTGTTTATAAACCCGGGTGTTAACGTTTATTTATAAATAATTATAAGGAAAACGTTAAATGTATCAAATATATAAATTTGAAAATCCTAAGAGTGGTATAACTTGAAAATGATCTACTGATGATGTGCAGACTATCTTCAGTCCGTATGCTGTGTCCTTACTGATAATGAAATGAATTCGCACCTAAACCCATACGGTTAAGCGAATTTAAATACCCGTAAACTAAATTTACGATGAAATGAATATTGTACGTGAATGATGAAATCTTTTCCGGCAATGAATAGTGTTCAGTGAATAGTAAAATTTATGAATGCTTCTCGAAATGTCAAACTGACACAAAAAATGATGAATAGTAAACTGATAAATAGTGTTTTGATGAATAGTGTTTGATGAATAGTGTTTTTCCAAAGTTCGGGAAATGACCTGAAATGGTGAGTTGTGACAATCTTCCCCTCTAAAAGGAACTTCGTCCCGAAGTTCAGTTTATGTTGGTCTCTGAAAACATATTGGTGAAAAGGTGATGATATTCGAGAATTCCAGCGAACACTAACGATAGGAATTCGACTCTGTTTCAACTGTTTGACCACACGGTCCATGGTTTCTGTTGATTTTCTTACAAGGTCTGAGATTATCATTTGGGTTGGATCCCTTCCAATGGAATCATGAGTGACTCATCTGAAAGTCATTTCTAGGGATTTGAAAATGTGAAATATGTTTGTGTAATCATGTTGTTCTCTGACAATGTTCAAGTCTGACGGCCACTATGCCTTCTCTGTCAGAATATTAAATGGTCCAGTGTATATTGGTGTAACTTTCCAAGTTTTCTGAATGATATCATGCCTTTCCTAGGCAAAACTTTCTGCATAACTCTGCTTACCAACTTGAAGTTTTAATGGTTTACAACTTATTGAACTTGTAACTGATTCTTGACTTGTAGGAAATTTCTGGTTATTTCATGAATGCCTACTAGACTAGTAAGTTGAGCTTTTTCTGAGTTTGGCCCATCAATAGATGGTCTGCGCTTCTTAATGTTTTAAATGTGATACTGGTGAAATATACTGCTGAATTATCCCAGAACTCAAGTTTGTATGCTAGTTGGTCGATGCTAAAATGAATCTTAAATGGTCCAATATGCTAAAGGTTCAACCTCTCTTGTTATCCAATTTGTATCATGCCAATCCAAGGCAATGTTTTTAACTTAGTTTGTTCTCCCACTTGAATCTGGATGGTTTGTTGTTCAGGATACCCAATCCAAATGATGTGTATTATGTACCAACCTAACTTCTGCCAATTTCTCGCTGTTGGTGTGATAACTATTGTTGTAGATGAATTTGATTTATGTTAAATGATTAGTCCAACCATTTCTAGGGTCAATCACTCATGCTCTGAGCATACTTTCCTATGTTTGAATTGTCCTCTCGCTTTGACCATCGGTCTGAGGGTGATAGGTGATGTTCACATCTAAATGGGTTTCTGAAGGAAATCCTGAAATGATTGCTTGAAGTCCAAGGTGAATCGGTTTCCTTAACAGGAAATTACTGAAATGGGTACAATAAACCCTTGTGACTAATTCCACAACGTTCGGTACTTCGAACTTGATGTTATCTGAAAGGGATAGAATATAGGTAACAATTTGATTTCTTATGTTTTGTTCCAACGGATGATAAGACATATGTCCTTCTTTGTCTATTGGGTTTGGTCTTCACTACTAAAGTTCGTGATTAATTTGTGATGTCCTTCCTAATTCCTTCATCACATATTCCAAATATTCTTTATTGTCAAGTCACAAATCCTAAATGCATAAGCGATGTTGTAGGGAAATTAGTTCTGGAAATTTGTCTCGCGATTGTGAGTTTTGGTTGAAATCTTTTTCTGAATAAAAGAAATTAGAAAATGGAGCAAATGATTTACTAAGTAATATTTTTCCTGATGATTCAAAATTTCAGTAGTTATGAAGTAGAAAGATGTTTTCAAACATGTTGTGATTAAGACTGCTTACCAAAGTTTGATGTCTATGTATATTTCTCAGTGTACAATAATGTTGCTAAAGATTGACCAAAAAGGATCGTACTTGTTCAAAATAGGAATTTCAGAAATCATTTTTCCACAAGGTATGTGATTTATGTAAACGCATCAACTTTATTTAAAAGTGAAAACACTAACAAGGATAAAATGGTAGAATAGGAAATGTTCGCTTAAATGCATAGATGTCTAACATTTAGTTCCTGAGGTTGGATAATGCCTATTGGTGGTTATCAGGCATAACTACAAGCATAGGTATTTAGACTAACTTAAATCCTGAAATAGTTTATCGTTGTAATTGGCAAGGCGAACGTATCACTTGATGTTGTGTCGATGAATGTCTATTCTGTTTTTCCCAAGTAGATGAGGAGATATGTTCTGGTTTGATCCCTTTCTTGGTATGAAGGTGAGGTTACCTGAAATTTCTAGAGACATAATGCCTTAGGGGAATCTACATCGATATTCTTGATTCAAACAATTGTCCTTTATGAAAACTTGCTGCAGGAAAGTTTTTGTATGGATGCGGCCATGTTTACATGAAATGCTCTACAGTCTCAATTAGAAGCTTGGTTTATTTCTATTGTGTTGTCCTGCGGACATTTATATTGAGTTCAATCCTGTAGCTCAGTCTAGCTAGTACCCTTGAACGATAGAATTTGACAACTAAGTCAGAGATGGTGATTCAGATGGTCTCGCAGTATCTTAGAATTTGTTGTTGAGTTATGAATTCTCTCACTATATACTTCTAGTCCTGGTTAGTAGTTCTGTAATCCTTTCGTTGCTTTTATTGTATAGAGGAATCCTGCATGTAATTGATATGGAAAGTCTCTCTTAGGGAAGTCAAAGGGGAAAATCCAACTTAATGGCTACGTGGGTGACAGGTGGGGTAAGTATCCAGGGATAGTTCAGCAAAAGGGATGTTTATGGAAGAGTTCCTTTGTTTACAAAACTTTTAAATGAAGATTGTTATTAACAATCCTTTGAAAAGGTAATTATTTCCTTCATGGCATAATCCTTCCTGAATTTTACATAGGTGATCAGGCTATGTACAATTGAGGACTAATGATGCGATGTTAGATTTTCTCAAAATATCATAACTTTTCTCAAAAGTTTTAGATGGTGTTCAACGCATTGTTATTAAAATGGTATCCTGATGTTTTCCTTCAAGTAACATGAAAATTGCCTCGCGTAATAATAGTAAATACTTGGTGTAATGACAGAAAAATCAATTTATAGGATGGTAATAAAATAGCTTACTTCAGAAATTTTTCTGCAAAACAATTTCCCCATATGATAGTAAAATAGCTTGAATGGTGTATTGGATACGTGGGTGAATCTTGTCGAATGGTAATAGTCTACTAATTCGTCAAATACGAAATCAACCTAATCCCTAATAAGACAATGCTAAAATGTTGCGAAACGATTAAAGTCTGAGCAATTGGGATAGAAAATGCTTAATACAACTAGGTTATGTCATTGTACCAACTGTAAGTACAAAAGGAAAGATACAACTCTAAAGGGCTCGAACTACGGTTTATATATTGAAACAAAGCTCCTCCTGCTGAAGCATTGTTGTTATCCTTGATGTTGCTAATATCCTGACGGTTCTCTTTCAACAGCTCACGCTATTCCTCGAGCGATTCAGTCTTGATTCCAAGTTCCTGATTTTCCTTGTTCCTTAGCTCCGGGCAGTCATTCTTGAAATGCCCTAAGTTTCCACATTTGAAGCAACTCCCTGGGGTCTTCTGATTTGTGAGTTTCCTACAATCCTCAGTCCGATGACCCTGCTTCTTGCACACTCCACACGTTTTACTGCAATGACCTCGGTGATATTGATTACACAGGTTGCAGTAAGGTAACTTTCCAATATACCTTCTCTTTGTGTGCGGTTCTGCAGCAAAGGCTCTATTCACCTCTTTTCCTTTGGGTGATTGTTGAGCAGCATTGCAACCTATATTGTTGTTCCACTTCCTTTTACTGTCACTATTGTTTCCTGATGTATTGGCGTGAACTATGAGTTCATTTGCCTCTGATGAGGCGAAAAATGAACCACTTTTAGGGGGTCATTTAAGCCGGAATTCGAATTTATTTGATCAAATATTGCCCTAAATCATTCCTTTTGTGATTTTAGGTACTTTGGGAGTGAAATCTGGAAAAGGAAGCAATTCGGACGTTTTTGGAGCATAAAAGTGAAGAAAACGCCAAAGTCTTAATTTTCCTTGCTGGGAACAGTAGGTGACGACATCAAGAGTAATATCCTGACGGCGTCAAGAGCAATTTCCATGACGATCCAGAACAGATTTAACGGCGTCACAAAGAAGGGCGTCAAGAGGAAAATGCATGATGGCCTGGAAATGCATAACACATGACGGCGTCAGAAGTAGATCAAGGCAGTCCGAGAATTATTTTGGCGGCGAGGTGACGGCGTCACAAGTTTGGTCTTGACGCCGTCAGACCCTATTTCCTATATATAGTTTTCTAATTTTTACACATTAAAGGAGAGAAGTTTTGGAGAAACCCTAGTACGATTTTGGTGCGAATTTTACAGGTTTTTCAAGGGTTCCAACCCCTTGATACCTTTCATGTGTAATTAAGATAAGTGTTCTTTTAATTCAATCAATATGTCTATGTGTTGGTTGTCTATATCTTGTTCTTATCTTAATTTCATCATGCTAGGCTAGATCTATCTTGTTTTTGCTTGGATCTAATGAAACCTAGATGTTAATTATATGTTGATTACTTGTTTATAGTTTGTTGTGGATGAGTGAATTTATATGTTAGGCTTAAGAAAACTGGCAGATCTCCAAATGATAACATGCTTGAACGTCTTAGGAAACATGAACCTATTGCACTAAGGTCTTTATTGGTTGTATTTAATGCATGAGCCACTGTTTACAATCCCTATAGTTGTGCTGGGCATGGTGTAGGAGGAGATAAGAGCTCATAGAATTGGGGAGTTATGTGCGATACCCCATGAATGGTATTAAGGAATACAATCCGTCATCCATACAACTATAACAAGTAATTAACATGTAAAAGATGTCTAGGGAGTAGTGAAATCTAAGTAAACACATTTTCTCCACTTATTGTTCACAACCTTAGTATAAATTAGCTTATTTTCATTTTTAGTATTTTATTTTGATTGCATCTTAGTATTGGGTTAGTTGAATAGCAACTAATTCCGCCCAAATCCTTCAAACCCGAGATTTTAACTTGCTTTCTAAAAAATATAAAAATACAAAAATAATCATCCCTCATCTTTAGAACTAGTATTTAGGTTTTCTAATCCTAGCGACACTATTCCTAGCTGAACGATCAATCCCCCGGTACTTGTCACTATACTATACTACAACGATCAGGTACACTGCCTGGTGGGGGTTGTAAGCTTCTCGAGATCCCTTGAGAGGTAAAGCCTGGTGCAATTCCCACGCATCAAGTTTTTGGCGCCGCAGCCTGGGGAATAGTTATTGTCTAGGTTAGAATTTCTTTTTATTAGGTCTACTTGCTAGATTCCTTTCTAGTAAGATTTTATTTTTATTTTTAGGTTTTCTTTAGTCTATCTTAATTCTTTGTGTCCTTTGTTCGTAAGCTATTTCGATGGATAACAATAACATTGATCGTTTGATTCCTGTTATTCATGTTTTTCGTCGTAGGATTTTCCAAATGCCCGCCCCACTCCCTTTAGTTGAGAACGAGAACCCACCTAACCTTTCGCCCAACCACCACTTTGACAATAATTCTGAGTTAGAGGAGTCTGATCATGATGATGACCGTAGGGCTAGTCCCTTTTACTATTCAGACTCCGACGAGGATCTTGATGATGGTGATGTGATTAATGAGAATAGGATGGAAGAAGAAATAAACCATCTTAGGTATATCGACCCTAGGACTAGGATTGAGTGTGATAGCTCATTCAACATGCAATTTCCTTGTAAGATCGGATTTAAGAGCTTTAACGCCTATCTTAACTCATCTCTCCCAATGAACATAATCTCGCGTAATGAATATAATAAAATCATGGTAGATGAGTTAGAATACAAAGGGGAAAATATTGTGGCTAGGGCAATACCATTGCATGTGTTTGTAGGAAGTTTGGTTTATCTTGTTGAGTTCATGGTTATGGAGAATCTAGGAGAATTTATTGATGATAAATTGACCCAAGTTGTGTTTGGAAGACCTTTCAAACGGTTGACCAACCTCGATGAAAAACTCATAGAAGGGTTAATTACATTCTCGGATGGGGATGAAGACTTTGTCTATCAAATGCCCCGCACACACCCTAGGTTCAAGGATTTCTCCATGGAAAAGTGTAGTAGGTATCCGCCTATAGAAATGCTAAGTGAGAATGATAAGAGAAGAGGACTTAAGTATACTCATGAAAAGAATAAAATATACTATCGCGGATTCTTAGAGTTAGGAGATGATTATAGGAAAGATGAGGCGACTATTAGATGGCTCACACTTGGTTATGTGAGCATAAGCGATACACGTTAACCCATGACCTTGAGTCTAGCTACAAGACTCGTAAATAAAGAAAAGCGCTTCGTGGGAGGCAACCCATGTTTTGTGTGATTTTATTTTTGTTTGGTTGTTATTTGCTTCCGTATGCATGCTTTATTTTTATTGTTGGTTGATCATGTTTCTAAATTAAAAAGTGGAAATACTTTACTTTGTTGTTTAGCCTAGTCTTAACTCCACCTAAAAGTATTTTTGCAAAAGATAAGTGTATGGGGAAACCCCAAATATGTTTTTAAGAAACAAACCGATCATGATTCTCCACAATATTAAATGAACATGTATATTCGTATTTGTTAGAGTCAAATGCTTGTATTGAGTCATAATGAAGTTTTGCAGGATTTTCCAGGAAGTAGGACCAAGTTTTTCCAGAAATTTTCCGGAAACTTAACATAAGAATTTCTGCAAGTCAATCCTGACGGCGTCACGAGTTAACTCTTGACGGCGTCAAGTGTAAAAATCTGGAAATTTTACCGGTTTTGTTTTTCTAACGGAGTCTTATGGTTTTTGTGAATTATTAAGTTTTATAATCTCCAGGAAATCTGCAAACTTCATTCCACAAGCATTATATCTTATCTTGTTTTCTAGGATTTAGTAACTTATATAGGATGCCGCCGATTTTACGCAAGGTTGTTTTGTCTATTTTTTCAGGATTTACAGGTTATGTATGACAAGAAGATGATTTATATTCTGGATGGGAAGCTTTGATTGTTCATTTTCTTGGAGGAAGACTTAACCTGGCCACCTAATTATCCATACCGAGCGAATCAGGGGAGTATTTGATTTCATTCTCTTTACTTTTTCACTTTTACATTCTTTACTTGAACATTGGGGACAATGTTCATCTTAAGTGTAAGGGGAGGGTAAAAAGATGATACCTTACATGTACACTTTCGCTTGAGTTTGTTTTGTTTGATAGTAGATGTGTAATAAAACTATGAGAAATACTTGTTAGTGCAATTTTAGCGCCAAATTTAAAATTTTTTACAACATTTAGGAGTGAAACTTTAGCCATAGCAAGCGTCTCATGGATAGGAGATTGTATGACTAGCACATAACCGTATATTCAGAAAAATTTTTCACCCAAATATGTGAGGTTCGCCTTTAGATTTGATAGGAAAATCATTTACTATTAGTGCTTATGAGTGTACCAGTAGCATTTAGATTCTAGAACTTGCGTTAGTGATGCATCCCAAGACCGCTAGTGAGACTACATTCGTGTAGTAGGATTTACTACGTGATAAGAGGCATTAGGATCACCCTTGTGTTAAACCCGTATTATGATTACTTGACCATTTAAGTCATATTACTTGGCTAGTTAAGTCAACTAATTTTTCCCACACCCTTAGCGTTGTACTCATTTTTAGTACACGAAACCCCTAGTACACCCTCCGAGCCTATCTTTTCGTTTCTAACTTTAAGCATTTTACTTAAAGGAAGAATTTGTTACACCCCACTTAAATGTACAACCAAATCGCCTTAACCTTCCGTGTATGCGCTCATTTTTAGTGCATTATTGTTATTTGTTAAACCCTAAGTTAACTATCTAATTGATTACATGTTGCTAAGTCGAGTCATATCCTTGTACATATTGTTTTGGGACGATTGGGACTCATGGGTAAGTACTTATTATATGGAGTAATGGGGAAGAACATCATTTATTACCCCCATACGTACGTTAATCTTAAAAGTGCTCCAAGTGTTTTAATTTTCTTAATTCGAGTCATTAGTTTAGTTGATTGTAAAGTATGTAAAGATTCAAGTGTAAGGGGAATTCCCATTCCCTATGATGTATTATTTTGGATGGTAGGGTAAGAGTATGCAAAAAAAATAAATAAAAAAAAAAAAAAAAAAAAAAAAATCGAAAAATCAAGAAAAGAAAAGAAAAAAAAATAAAAAAAATAAAAAAAAAAAAAAGAGAAAAACATACGGACTACCATCCCTTTTTATTCTATGTTCATTTTATGTTTTTGTTATTTTTCATTTATTAGCTTAAGTCGAGTCTAGTCTTGGCTTAGTAACGCCATATTGTACATGTAATTGACCAAGATTGTTAACTCGCCACCAGTAAAACTTCCTTTATCCAAGAAAACCGTGTATTTCATATCCCTACACCTAACGTTACAACTCTTTTTAAAGACCTTTTTGATAGTTTATCCTAGGTGCTTACGCCATGTGGTGGAGGTTTGATCCTTTCCCAAGCCTATGGTAATCTATTTTGCTATGACAGGTAGTGAGAGATATCTTCCGTTTCCATATTGTAATTTATACTTTATTACACCCGAGAGATGTAAGTATCTAAACACTATTTGTGAGGTGCTTGTGTATGACCTCCGTGCTTGTCTATTGGTCTTTAGTGAAACGATTATTTGTTGTAATTACTTTTATATTAGTGTTAAATGACCCCTAACTTGTATTTTGAGTAGAATAAAAGCGTATTTGCTTGAGGACAAGCAAATCTCAAGTATAAGGGTATATGATGAGGCGAAAAATGAACCACTTTTAGGGGGTCATTTAAGCCGGAATTCGAATTTATTTGATCAAATATTGCCCTAAATCGTTCCTTTTGTGATTTTAGGTACTTTGGGAGTGAAATCTGGAAAAGGAAGCAATTCGGACGTTTTTGGAGCATAAAAGTGAAGAAAACGCCAGAGTCTTAATTTTCCTTGCTGGGAACAGTAGGTGACGGCATCAAGAGTAATATCCTGACGGCGTCAAGAGCAATTTCCATGACGATCCAGAACAGATTTGACGGCGTCACAAAGAAGGGCGTCAAGAGGAAAATGCATGACGGCCTGGAAATACATAACACATGACGGCGTCAGAAGTAGATCAAGGCAGTCCGAGAATTATTTTGGCGGCGAGGTGACGGCGTCACAAGTTTGGTCTTGACGCCGTCAGACCCTATTTCCTATATATAGTTTTCTAATTTTTACACATTAAGGGAGAGAAGTTTTGGAGAAACCCTAGTACGATTTTGGTGCGAATTTTACAGGTTTTTCAAGGGTTCCAACCCCTTGATACCTTTCATGTGTAATTAAGATAAGTGTTCTTTTAATTCAATCAATATGTCTATGTGTTGGTTGTCTATATCTTGTTCTTGTCTTAATTTCATCATGCTAGGCTAGATCTATCTTGTGTTTGCTTGGATCTAATGAAACCTAGATGTTAATTATATGTTGATTACTTGTTTATAGTTTGTTGTGGATGAGTGAATTTATATGTTAGGCTTAAGAAAACTGGCAGATCTCCAAATGGTAACATGCTTGAACGTCTTAGGAAACATGAACCTATTGCACTAAGGTCTTTATTGGTTGTATTTAATGCATGAGCAACTGTTTACAATCCCTATAGTTGTGCTGGGCATGGTGTAGGAGGAGATAAGAGCTCATAGAATTGGGGAGTTATGTGCGATACCCCATGAATGGTATTAAGGAATACAATCCGTCATCCATACAACTATAACAAGTAATTAACGTGTAAAAGATGTCTAGGGAGTAGTGAAATCTAAGTAAACACATTTTCTGCACTTATTGTTCACAACCTTAGTATAAATTAGCTTATTTTCATTTTTAGTATTTTATTTTGATTGCATCTTAGTATTGGGTTAGTTGAATAGCAACTAATTCCGCCCAAATCCTTTAAACCCGAGATTTTAACTTGCTTTCTAAAAAATATAAAAATAATCATCCCTCATCTTTAGAACTAGTATTTAGGTTTTCTAATCCTAGCGACACTATTACTAGCTGAACGATCAATCCCCCGGTACTTGTCACTATACTATACTACAACGATCAGGTACACTGCCTGGTGGGGGTTGTAAGCTTCTCGAGATCCCTTGAGAGGTAAAGCCTGGTGCAATTCCCACGCATCAGCCTCGATCGCCATTTTGATAGCTTCAGACATGGTATCGGGTTCCCATGCGATGACCAACATACGAATTTCATTTGAGAGTCCCCCAATGTACTTTTCAAGTTTCTTGCTTTCCGGTTCATCCATTGCAGAACCTAGTCGTGTTAATTCATAAAAATGAGTAGTGTACTCGTCAACATCATTTCCTACCATGGTAAAGTTTAGTGTTTCCTGTTCTTTTGCTCGTAATTCACTTCCTACACCAAATGTTATACTCATCATCCTTCTTAGTTTCTCCTAAGAGTGTGAGTAGGCAGCATCAACTCCTACCATCTTAATATGTTTGGTCCACCATTCCTGGGCATGATCCTGAAAAGTGCACGTGGCGAACTTAACCTTGTCTTCCTTACGACAGTCGCCACATCGAAATATTGTTTCTATTTCTTCGAACCATTTGAGAAATTCCTTGGTGTCTCTAGTTCTGCTAAAGGAGGGAGGATTGCACCCCATAAATTCCACGTGAGTAAGTTCCTTAGTGAGGGCGGTGGCTATGTTCTTGGTAATGACTTGTCCAACAGCAGCTTGCGTCATGCTTGGAGTGGTTTGCTTAAATCTCTTACCATGAGGATATAGTTAATAAAAGTCATCATATTCACAACACATGAATATAATACATGAAAATTTCGGTCTACGTGAACCGATATCACAAATAGCACAACCATTTCTTACATAGTAGAGTCACACTTGATATATTTGTTTGTACAACAATCAAAAGACAACAAGTTCTTTAGACTATGTCCCACACCTTCTGTGGCTAGGATAATAGTAAAAGCTAGTGAGGATATAAGTCTGGTCTAGGGACGTCCTGGTGTCCCTCTGTGTGAAATCAGGTTCGTGGCATCATAAGGTCGAGATAGTCCTGAAGTGGTGTCTGAAGTTGTGCATCTATCAAATCTTAGATAATGTAGGTTCTGAACCATTCCTGAAGTATCTGCGGATGTTTCTGTTGAGTCCGTGATATTGGTATTATCTACTAGATGTTATCTAGTTCATAGCAAGTGGGAATGGAAAAGGAAAACGACAATGATGGTACTAGTGAATGGAATACTATCCTCTTTCGCGCTACCTCGCGACATCCAAAAGGTAAAACTGAAGTACGCACTATGGGACGACCAATAGTCTAATAAGTAACTGATGGTGGTGATAGTACCTGAGTAGTGAGTGCTCTACTAGTGATGGAAAGAAACATACTATCTTCCTTGCAATAAACAATCTAATAAGTCCATTAAGATTAAGTCTGAACACTCTACCAAAAAGGCATTCTATGTATGGGCTGAATGATAGGAAAACCCTGTTCCTATGGCAAATCAATAGTGCTAATGGTGGTGTAAGTGCAACTGGTGGTATAATGGTAGTGGAAGATGACAAGGCATCTTCAATGTCAGAATCCGATAAAAGGATGTCAGGGTGAGTATCTGAAGGCATGTCACTTGTGAACCAGGTCAATAAAATGATATATATATATATATACGAATATGAGTATAAATAACTCGCACAGGGTATGTATGAAACAACATGTATCATGATTATGCACTTATGATGAAATGATGAGATGCTATGATGATGCGGTTATAGTCTAGGGTCCAAGATACATCCTAGTTCGCTATAACCTTAGCTCTGATACCAATCTGTCACACCCCCAATTTACCTGACTTGCAGCGGAATGGAATACCTGGGGGTGTCTGTCATAGCATCACAGTTACAGTTACATTGAACGACCTAAAGTGTTGTTTGGAAAATACTTCGGTTGATCATTGAAATAATTCAGAGTTTACAAAATGAGGTCCCCAAAAGGTGTTGCAAGTTTATGAAAACAAGTCCTGCTAGATCAAACGTTTACATAAGTGCATGAAATAATGATGAGACGCGTCGACCCCGCGACTCCATGAAGGTCCAAATGCATGTCACATGAGCTACCTTAATAACCTGAAATACATTGCTAAAACGTCAACACGAATGTTGGTGAATTCCATAGGTTTATAAAATGTAATGTTGTACGGCCACCACAAGTAAAAGTGCAAGATAAAAATCTCATGAAAATTGTACAATAGACCTTAAGCTCATGACCCCGAAGCTATGACTGATGAAATTATATGCCCCTCCCAGATATTTTACCAGAACACTTGTAACTGTGTCAAAATGAAATGCATCCGCTTACGGTTGGTAATCACTACCACGGATGGAGGCGTCACCCTCGATAGATCTATCCACCCACTCTCGCGTACCGGCAAATTAACGGTTCATGATAATAAACAGGGGACTTTAACTGAATGGTAAAGCAACTTAAGCAATGTACATATGTTTTGGTACTTGGGCTCGTACTAAAATGATTGATGCAATGTATTCCCCCGTGGGATTTGAAAACAATCAAAATGTTGAATTGAAAACGGGGCCATGAAAACTCACCTTAAACTTATGATACTGTGAACATGTAATGAGCTGAAAAACAAGGCGCGCACACTAGCCGCAACCTAATGTGAATGATGAACGATCTACTTTAGATCACCAAATGATGTTATGAATGTCCATGCACATGTTTTCCTATACCACTCTAATCTTTGGAAAAATACTTGTTATTATCAAAATATACATTTTCCAATACTTGGGAAAATATGGCTACTAGAAAATAAACTAGTTGAAATGTGTGTGTGTGTGTTTATATATATATATATATATATATATATATATATATATATATATATATATATATATATATATATATCGTATGAATCAATGTTAGTGTTGAAATCCTCGGGTTGAAATCCTTGAAATAACGCTTTGTAGTGATAAAAATATACTTGTAATCACTAATACTTCATTAGTTATGAATTTGGGTACTTGGTTAATATTTCTAGAAATCTAGAGTTACTACGTAGTGTTAATATTATTATTTTCAAAAGCTGCCAATTATAGAGGATTTTTGCCGATATTGAAACGTGAATATCTTTGTCGTTATAAGCCCGTTTTACTTGTTCTTTATATCCACGGTTAAGTCTTAGTATGTAGTAATATATTTTGGAAAGCTTGGCTCCTCCGGGTTACGTCTAAAGCCTCGTTTTGTCCGACGAAAAACGTCCAACAGCATGTATTTTCAGAAAATATACTTTTCGTCAATAAACTTGCAAAAATCATAACTTCTTCGTTATAAACTCTTTTTAATCCGTTATTTCGCCTATGGATTCGTTTTTGAAAGTATTTTCTAAAAATTTTGCCAAAGTTCCCTTTATGTTTATTGATTTTCCTGGATTTACCAAAATGGGACAGAATGTTTATAAACTTGTTACAAATCCATTTTTCATGTCCAAAACTAGTTTTTACTTCAACCAAAACTCTTGCAAACTCCACAAAACTATACTAATCCTACCATACACCTTCTTAGGGTGCCATGGGTTCCTAATCACTAGTAATCATGTTAATTTTACAAAGGAACACCTAAATCAAAATCTAGGGTTTATATGTACAAAAAGTTAACAAAAATAATGTGGTATAGCTAACTTGTACATGAAATTAAGCATGAATACTATAAGATACATATGTTAATTAGATGAAAACATGAAAATAAATTTGATAACTCACTTTGAAATAATAGGTGGTGAGATGATGAGAAACTTTGGATTACTTGTGTTTTTGTGGTATGATTCTTGATTAGAATGATGAAATGAACAACTTTGATGCTTTGTACTTTGGAAAATAATGGATTTTGGTTGGGGATCTTAATTGGGTCGTGGGTTTTGGGGTGGGGAAGATGAGAAAAAGTGAGCTTATGATTCTAGGAAAATTGTATGTTATGTTATAAGTGTTTATGGGGTTTTTGGTAAATATTAGGATAGTTATATTGTATAATACTTTTACATAAATACATAAGGTTAAAATGAAATCACATGGTGTCTAGGGGGGGGGGGGCATGGCCGGTTTTCAATGTGAACAAGAGAAGCAAAATCGGTTTTGAGTTGCTTAGGATAAGTTAGTGTAGTATTAGTTGTGGTTTTGTGTAAGTATTAGTTATAATCAGGTACCGGGTTTGCTAGAAATAAATATTAACGAAGTTAACCGGGACTTAATAAAGTCATAAAAATGTTAAAAATATGTTGGGTACAATTACTGAGTGATCGGGTGATTATTGTTTAGTTTTCACGAAAACCGTCGTAATATTTATAAACTTACGTTATAAATAAAAATAAATTTCCAAAATACTGGGTAAATGAATATAATAACTTTTATGATGATATAATGGATATAAAAATATGTCGGGACCATTGTGGAAATATTTAGATATATTCATCGTGTTTATAAACCCGGGTGTTAACGTTTATTTATAAATAATTATAAGGAAAACGTTAAATGTATCAAATATATAAATTTGAAAATCCTAAGAGTGGTATAACATGAAAATGACCAACTGATGATGTGCAGACTATCTCCAGTCCGTATGCTGTGTCCTTACTGATAATGAAATGAATTCGCACCTAAACCCATACGGTTACGCGAATTTAAATACCCGTAAACTAAATTTACGATGAAATGAATAATCCACGTGAATGATGAAATCTTTTCTGGCAATGAATAGTGTTCAGTAAATAGTAAAATTTCTGAATGCTTCTCGGAATGTCAAACTGACACAAAAAATGATGAATAGTAAACTGATGAATAGTGTTTTGATGAATAGTGTTTTTCCAAAGTTCGGGAAATGACCTGAAATGGTGAGTTGTGACATAATGGTTACGTATTGTTTCAGCGTCTAAAATTTAATTATCGTTATATAAATTTTATACGTATATATATATATATATATATATATATATATATATATATATATATATATATATATATAATTATATATAAAATTTATTATTTAAAAATCAATATTATCATTTAATCCTTTAAGTTTCTCCAATTTACACATTTTACCCTTAACGGAAAATATTTACGTCGTTAGTCCAAATATATATATATATATATATATATATATATATATATATATATATATATATATATATATATATATTTACGTTTTAAGTCCAATTATATCAATATTTACATTTTTCAATCCCAAGTTTCAATATTAACATTTTATATCCTTAGAAAACAGATTTGACACTTTTTACCCAAAGTTTACACGTTTGACACTTTTAGTCCCTTGTTATCGAATTTTTGCAAAATTAGTCCAAAAATTACCAAATTCAAAACTTAACATTTTTATTATTTCAATAAGCTCAGGAAGTGTAGAACAACTTATTTTAACAGCTTATTAGCTTATTTTCCTTATTATTCACAAAATGGGCTTAACGAGTCCAATTAAGGGCCCGTTAACAATTTTCGATCCAAGGGGTTTGGGGGAACATTGAGTTTGTCAAAATCCATCTTTTTAAGTTCTAATAACATTTCAAAAGGGCTTTTACGATCAGCTTATTAGAATAAGCTAAAACTAGCTTTTTGGGCTTAACGGCCCATGTAAGGTTTTTAAGTTTCTGAAAATCTCATGAAATAGCGTTTTACTTTAGGCTTGTTCAAGTGACTAAATCAACTTGTTAGGTTGAATAATTTATCATTCTCCTTAATATACCAGGTAGACAATTAGATCGTACAAAAATAATGGGTGGTCATGTGTCGAATATTAAAATGGCGAGGTCAAAGTGTAAGCCAAAAACTCATGCGTACAACTTGTAAAACTTGAAAAATAAACCAAGTCTTTTAGTAAAATCGTATAGGTCCAACATGACTTAGAAACGTGTGAGTTTTATTGTGTATACGTTAATATTTGCTCAAGGTTATTATAGGTACTCGTTAAGTACATAGCCAAATAATAGTATGATACATAAAATATATACGTTGTTTTTATATTTTACGATTTATAGATATAAAGTGTTTGTGCATAAACCATGTACGTATGTATATATAAATAGAAGGAAAGGTTCATGGTCTCACCTCACCTGTAAAAGGTGGTGTAAAATGACGTGTAAGGAGCGTGTAATGGTACAAGAGCTTCGTGGTTCACTTCACGTTCCACCAAGGGTTCAAGATGCTCCAAGCTTGGTCTCCTAGGTTCGCTTGAGACATGGTTCTTCTTGGCGATCCGTATGTCCTCCAACACTACTCCTTTCGTTATTATTTTTGTGTACGTGATACGTTTTAGTGTATGTGACGTTTTAAGTTTGCATGGGGGTCATATATAGTGAGTTTTTAAGGGTAGAAACAAGCTAGTATCACAAGTGTTGGTGTGTGCATGTGGGGGCGAATAGTAATGCCTCTCCTTTTGTCCAATCGGGTTTGTACAAAGCTAGGATCTTGCGAGATCTCCTCTATTCATTCCTGACATTTCATGTATGCACATTGTTCGCTTACTTGACATTGGGGAGCAAGGGTGGTGCTAAGGAATGTTGCAACACGTTTTGGTCTTATCTTTCAATATTGAGTTTGGTGCTTCACTTGGGTGGTTTCTAGGGTAGTAAACGAGTGAGTGAGGGTGCAAGTTTTATTGTTTCTGTATCTTGGACACTAGGTGAGACGAGTCAAGCAAAAATATGTATAGGTCGTGTATCATAATCGTAAGAAAATAGGGTGGTTTTGGGTGTGTGTCGCGACAGAAAACAAAAGAAAATAAAGAAAAATAAAAAGGGTGCACTTGGGCTTGTGGCCTGGTGGGCTTTGTGGTTTGCGTCGGCCCAAAGAAAGAAAGAAAGAAAATTGGTCCGGTTGGTTTGTATGTTTGTATCCGTGGCCCATTGGGTATTGGGGGCCCACATGGAGTGTCTCGAGTATCGTGTCGAAGTTCAAAAATATTAGTGAGTGTTCTCGGGAAGTTTCGTAGGTTCGGGGAATATAAAAATAGTATACGGTATTTAGAAGAAATGTATTGTTATAAATTTAAACGTTTTATATATATTTATCGTTCGCAATAATCATAGGTTATCTAGGTCGTGTGTAAGCATCATTCCTGGGTAAACGGTCAATCACAGTTATCGTAGTGGTTCCAATATCAAGCCATATTATAAAAAAAAATTTGTTACCCGTACAAATGGTGTTAAGTTATCATAACATCGTTTTATTTGTTCATATGCATTTACTAATCGTAAGGGAAATTTACGAGAGGTTACAATATCTCAACAAATGTTAAAAGTTTTACACCATATTTTTTTGACAAGTATACCTTGAGGTGTCATCAGTAGATACATTCTTTTTTCAGCTGAAAACTTTTTCCAAGACCTCTTTTTAAACAACATTTGTTGTTCTATTTGAAGCTTTTCCATCTTTATCACATATGAGTACTTTTAGCCCCTATTTAGTTGTAACTCCTGAAATTGCCACATATAGTTGCCCATGAGTAAATACAGGTTTCCGTAAATACAACCCTACTTTGCCAATGATTGACCTTGACTTTTATTTATAGTCATTGCAAAGCATACAACTATTGGAAACTGTCTTCTATTAAATTTGAAAGGGACTCTCTTGTGTGAAGGCATTAACTGCATTCGTGGTAAATATGTCATCTTTCCAGCATGTGTTCCTGTTATGATTTTTTGCTTTGATGACATGGTCTGCTAATCTTTTAATCACCAAACGTGTTCCGTTACACAACCCTCTTTGCTGATCAATATTCCTAACCAGCATGACGGGCACACCTACTTTGCGAGTGAGGATGTGATTCGGTAAAAATGATATTTTGTAAGCATTCAAAAGTTCGGGTGAATATATCGACTCATTAAACATAGCATCTATCGCTGTTTCACAAATTGTGTCTGCGCTTAGATAATTTTTTCCTGGTCTATTTATTTTTTTAAACAGATGGTCATTAATCATATCAACCTCTTCATTTTTTGGAACCAGAATAGCTTTATTTTCAAAATATCCCGGTTTTCCCATTTCCGTTTCCTTTATTTCTTTTGAATCATTTTCATTCGTTGATTTCAATCGCATGTTGGTGGTTAATTCAAGAACCTTACAATACTCCCAAATCGTTGAGTGATTTATAGAGGCATTGACTATTTCTTCTCTTGTTCCTTTTTGAATTACAGGCAAAACTTGTTGAAAATCACCACCGAACAATATGGTTTTGGCACCAAATGGTTTGTTTTTGTTTTTTCCCATTACAATGTCAGTTAAACTTCTATCAAGAGCTTCGAAAGCATGTTTATGTTATGAAAAACTAGAAGGGGGTTGAATAGTTTTAGGTCTTTTTAATTTATTGTGAAAACCTTGTTTTTAAAACTTTTGATTCGATCTTATGTGAACTCAACACTTGGACAATATGAACAAATTAATCTAAGTATGAAAATAATGACAATGCAAGTAAAGTAATTAAATGAAAGATAAGGGATGGAAAGATCCAACCACAACACACGGATTTATAGTGGTTCGGTAACGAAGCACCTCTTCGGCCTACTCCACTCCTCGAGTCTCTTACTCAAGAGTTCACTTCACTATGTCAACAAACTCCCTTGTGGAGGAGAAAACCTTACATACCTTTGCTTACACCAATTTCCGACACTAAGTAAAATGTCGATTTCTAATCGTAGCTAGAACCAATCTCACGACTTCTTCACTACTTCTTTATGACTTCTCACAACTACTACACACCACAACTACTTCACAACTTCTCACGACTTCTACACTACTTCTTCACGACTTCTCATAACTACTACACACCACAGCTACTTCACAACTTCTCACGACTTCTACACTACTTCTTCACACCACAACTACTTCTTCACAACTTCACTTCATTATAATCTACTTACTTACACCTAGGTCTACTTATTACAAATATACCACACTTTACAACTACTTTACACAAATTCAAAACAATATCAACTAAACTACAATACTTCTTCTCTTGTTGTTAAAGGAGTATTCTTCTCTTATACTTAAAAGATTGAAGCTTGGATCACTTGAAAACAAAAGTTTATGATTATATGATCAAAGGATTTAGAAGAATGTTTAAGATAGATTTGGATAGAAAGTTTAGAGTACAAAAGGTGAGGAAAAATGCCAGGAACAGTTCAGTATTTATAGGCAATGCTAAGAAGCTGAGGAGCAGGGCCGGTCCCCTTAAAGTGTGGCCGGCCCCCTTAAACTTTAAGGGGGCCACCCCTCTGAAACAGCTCTCAGCTTTGTCTTTTACTGGGGAAGGTTTTTCTAGAATATTTTTGCCATTTTTGGTTGAAAATTTGAATTCAAATTTTTATTAAGAATTAAAAATTTTCCTTCATTTACCAAAAATGATTTTGTAAAAGATATAAAATGTTTGTAACATTTTATAAAAAATCTAGTGATTAAATAAAAGTTCTTTTGCGTAAAATGCATTAGACATTTATTTATTCATACCTTAAATGATTAATTTGTTAAAATGATTATTTACAACTAAATACTTGTTTACGTAATAAGTTTACATTTAATGATTTTATATTTTGTTATTATCAAAATGTAGAGATATCGAAAAATATCAATAACATTTTTAGGCATTATTTATATCAACAATCTCCCCCTTTTTGATGATTACAAAATCTAAACTCATTAAATTAAAAATTATTTTTAGACAAGTATTTAGTGAGTTTATATTCATTTGTAACACTCCCATCTTCACAGATAGCAGCGGATGCTACATCTGGTTATTACCTGAGGGAAACATAGTCACAGTAATAGAAAACGACTTAAAAAGAGACGTTTTGTAAAATAATGTTCCCATTCATTTAAAATATCAGAGTTTTATAAAATAAGGTCCCAAAATCTATGTGAAACATAGATTTTGAATGATAACAGGTTTGAAAGTCCTTCCAGTCCAGTGCCACTCCGTGTAATAAGTTGCTCAATAACCTAGGATATATGCTTAAAGGGTCAACACAAAGGTTGAGTGAATTCATAGGTTTTAGTGTGTAGTGGGTGAATACAAGTTCCACGGGGTTCAGTTGTTATTCCCATCATGGAAAATGTAGTATTTTTGATAATTGTAATTCATTTACAATTATCACGGAGACATAGTATTATTGCTCTAAGCTCATGACACCCCACGTTAACATGTCCAGGTCATGCGGCACTGCAGACCCTTGCATGACGGGACGTAATAAGGAATTAACTTGCCTAGGTTAAACCTTTTAGTTCTCAAATATATTGCCATTGGCACCCGACAGGGGTTGTCAAACTCCAAATAAATCTATTCACTATCAAAGCTGAGAAATCAAGTCTGAGAATCAGATGGTGTTTTTGATTTTTCATTTTCAAACCGTAAGGAGTTAGGAGCTCTACTTTTACAGGATAATATTTGGGTTGTGTGTGACTTCCTGGAATTTTTGTGGAATTTTCTGAAGTGTGAAAATGGGTTTATTAAAGGCAAACTTTCAGTGTTTTTCTGCTATTAATTTTCTGAGTAGGTTTGGGAAAACGATTTTTGAAAGGAGATTTCCACTTAATAATAAAATCTATAAAAATTTCATGTAGACTCTCAATACATATGTGCTTCTGTGAGAATTTTGGTGATTTTTAGTTTGGAGTTATGATACATTTCAAAAATTCGTTAAGTTGACCAAATTTTGTTATAAAACCAGTCATTTTATAAGCATGTGTCAAATGTATGTTTACTGTGTCATTTTGATGATTTGGTACCCTAATGCATGTTCCCATATGGTGTGTGTTCTTTTAGTGTCTTGATAACTTAGTTGTGTGTATGTGTAACCTAACTTAATAATCCCGAACCCTAAACCTAATTTAACTAAATTGGGAAGTCGCGTTAAACCTACAAGATATGAAAAGTTACTAATTCGGGAAACTTACTAGATATGGAAACTTGCTAATTTGGGAAACCTGTTAAAAATAGAAAGTTACTTAAATGACTAAGTTACTTAAAGTGGAAACTTACTATAAATGGAAGCTTACTATTTTTTGAAAGTTACTATTTTTGTAAAGCTGCTATAAATGGAAAGTTACTAAAAATGGAAAGCCGACTAAAACGAGTAATCTGATTTAAAACAAGCTATTAATAATAAGCCGATCATTAATTCGTGTAGATTCGCTGAAGAAGGAGTGACTTGTGTTTTCCCAAGTGTTCTTTCGTTTGCGTTATGGTACAAATATTCTATCCTCTTTTAGTAAGGGGTTCTCTCTCACATGACTTCTTGATCCTTGACCTTTGATTCATTTTCTTTGATTATGATCCGTTGCCATGATTCGTTTGATTATGATTCTTTGTTTGATGCGGTCCTTGTTAGGATCCTTTGATATACTTCGTTGACATGATATATGATATGTTTCATTTGGATATGATGCTTCGATATGATTTGTTTGGTGTGCTATGATTATGCTATGGTATGGTATGTTTGTTTCGTTCTTATGCCCGAGTTTCTAACTAGTCATGGAGGTACCATGGCCGCGTCATTGAGGCACCAATGGCGTGACACTATCTGGGGCGGTGTGATCAGTCCCCAGCGTCCTCCTTTGTTTTGATATGATATGAGATCTCTTTTGGATGTATGTGTATACCTGTCGTGTGAGCAGGGTGAATATATGATTTTGTTCAGCGGGGGCGTATGGATGCATCCTAAGATTATGTTTTATTTTGGAAGAATTTTGTTGCGTGATGGTGTACGTGGCCTGTGCCCCATTCACCTTTGAGAGTTTGATCGAATCCATGTGTTTACGAAGGGGTCTCCTCTCTTCTTATTCCTTTGTATGATATGATATGGATATGTATGTAGGAGATCTATCGAGTACCTTGGTAGATTCGTTCGTGGCTTTCCTATGATTCGTTTATCCATTCAAGTACCTTGTTTGGACGCTTCTTTGTTGATACGTGCTCATTACCTTTCCTTTATGATTATGCTTATGTGATATATCTTTGATACTTCATTTCCCTTTGACTCATGATATTCGTTCAGTGTATGTTGATCTCTTATGCATTTGACAAATGATATCCTTTTCACCAGGACCTTATGATTCTCTTTCCTATTACTTATATACACTTCGATTATCCGTTTGTTTTGCTATATATCTGTTCACTGGGCTTTTTAAGCTCAGCTGCATTTTCCTTTCTTGCGGCAGGTTTTAGGTTGGAAGCTGGGTTTGGGTGAAGAGAGAGCATAGGAACTTTAGTGGACTACCCCATAGACTAGAAGCCCATTACATCTGGACTAGTTTTGGACTTGGATTATATTAGACTTTGTTTAGTTTGTATTTTCATTTCTTTTATCGTTTTAGTATTTCTTTTGTACTTTTAGAGTTTTCCCTTGTAACCTTTTGTTTTAAGTCTTCCGCTTGCGTTGTATGCTTTGTATGGAAAGGATATTATGAAGAATAGATGAACATGAGATGAGGTTGGATCTGTGTTGACTGTGTGGTGAGAAAAAAAATTAAGATGGGGGCGGACATATCTTGAATGTGTCTAAGGGTTTGTGTTTGAGTGTAATTAGGGTATCATGTTATTAATATCTGGTGATTGGATTGGGTTATAATATTTTTGGGCCCAGGTTTTTGTTACTTCAAGTGGAATGGGTTGAAGCATTATAATTGGTGGTATTGGATCCCTATATTGGACGGGCTGAATAATATGTCAAATACGGGCTGAAATTTCAAATATTCATTGTATTTTAACACATTGTGTTAATTTTGATAATCATTTGGAAATAAGAGTGGTATTTTGGTTATGACGAATTTTCACGGGGATACATTGTTCACGGCTAGAATTGTTTCGCTTAAGAAAAATGACTACGGGGTTTTTGTTCGGTATTATTGATTTGATTTTGATGTGACATTTCAACAAGTGTACTTAGTTATCTCAAAGTCTAGGGGTGGTTGGATGCACGACTTCTGAAGATAACTTGTCTGCGCAAATTAAAAAAATTCAGTCTTGACAATCTAGTTATTACTGATGTAAGGAGTTACGTTGTAGTGCTCACAGTATAGCTATCACTCACTACAACAAATGTGGCTTTTTAGGACCCTTTGTGTGGGACGGTATGATAATGGAGTCCAAAAAAACTGTTTAATAGGACATATGAGCGTTTAGGGTCCTTTTTAAATATTTGCTACTTAGGCAATGTCCTAAAAAGTTATATAATAGGATGGTTGACTCCTCCCAAACCAACCAGTCAACCGGGTGCAGTTGATAGGCCCACCTGGGAGAGAAAGTCAATTGTTTTTAAATCCGTGGAAGTACAGGGAAATCCTCGGGTCGTTAAGTCCCAACGAGATTGAAATTGTATTTTGAACGTTTTTGGGAATAAGTGGCACTGAGGACAGTAAGTAAGATGATTGGGAAATGATTATGCTACTGATTATTTGGTATTTGAACAACTTGGAATGATATTTAACAATAACGGATATTCAGTTATAATCACAGAAATTCAACTTGGAAATCAGATTACAGACAGAGAAAAGTAGGATTAAACAATTTACAGCTACAGGGGGTGCAAGTGAAACTTTTTTCAAACTTAAAATAAAAAGAAAATTTAAAATGAAAATGAAATTATTTATTTGATTATTTTAATATTTAAATACTAATTAATTAATTAAAACTATTTAAAAAGTAATTTAAATCTAATTTAAATCAAACTAAAAATGACAAAGGCTACAAATTAAACTAAAAACTTGCAAAATTATTTTCTAAACCTCTAAATGAACTTGAAGAAAGTATAAAAATTAAAAAGAAATGTTTTTGTCTTTTTATGGATTTTCTTTTAATTAATTACTAATTATATTAATTAAACTATTTAAACTATTTTAAATTACTAATAATACTAAAATGACTTAGAAAATTATAGAAAAATTTACAAAACTAATTAACTATCACAGGAATCCTAAAAAATTATAAAAAGTTTCTAAAAATTATATCTAGACTATTTTACTAATAATTTACTTAATTATTAATTTAAATCTAATTTAAATAAATTAATTAAGAAAATTAGAAAATGAACAGTAGAATTTAAGAATCTATTTTCTAAAAGTCTTAAATGATTTATGAAACCTAGGAAAAATATAAAAACCTACTTTTGTAAATTAAAAATTAAGAAAACTATTTAATTACTAATATTACCTAATTAATTAATTAAATTATTTTTAATTCTAATAATTATCAAACTAATAGAGAAAAATCTAAGAAAATTATTGAAAATACCTTAAGGTGACAGGAAATTAAGAAAATTATAAAAATGATGAAATGCTTATTAATAAGCTAAAAGGAAAATTAAAAAGATAAAATCTACTAAATAGAAGCTATCACTAATTTTATATTTGGTTTTTGTTGGTTTTTCTTTTTGACAGATGAAAATAAGCTAAAAAAAAGAAACTTTTACAAAGACACTTTTTGAATAGCTTAAAAATAAGCTATGTGCACCCCCTTTTAGCTTAACAGATGGTATTTTGGATTTTTTAATAGGCAAAAGCTAATGAGAAGCGACACAGAGCATGCAAGCTATAAATTATGATACAAACAACTAAATAGAACCGAAATAAGCAAAGAAGGATGGAAAAGCACACTGGATAAGCTAAAAATCTCAAATAAGCACTTATGCCTAATCACAGACCAAATAGGCAAAATGGGTCAAACTGCAGCCTTGTGTGGGGCCCACAGAAGTGATCTAGGGTCTAAAATGAAACTTGATTTGAAAAGTGGGCCAGGTAAGCTTTACAATGAGCCAAGAATCAGAGCTTATGAACTTTGATGCAAACACTGAGTACTCAGTGTACTCAGTGTGGTGTGGGTAACTTGTGGTGACAAGCAGGCTAGGGGCAAAGGGTTCTAAAGCCACAATAAGCACTAGAATAGTGAGATAGGTTGACAAATTCCTTAAAATGCCAAAGGTCAAGGTCTAAAGCCCACAGATAAGCTCTTGGTGAGCTTATGAAACTAAGCTCACACCTTTGGAGCAGGGGAGGTAACTGGTCACACTAGCAAATTCAAGAGTGCTTATTTATAACCAGATAACTTCCAAACTCCAATTTTCTTTTTGAAAAAGGGAAACAAGCAACAAAAGTACTCAAATCCACAAAAACTTTTTATTTCCAACCTCTATTAAACACTGTGGATGCATAAGAAAGTCTGACCATTTTTTACAGATAAGAAATTTTGACTTTTGAAGAATCACTAAGGTTTGACTTTGGTGGATTTTGATCCTTTCTAATTAACTGATATTGATAAAATAAGGTGTAATAAAACTTATTTAAGCTATTCTAACTACTTATGAGTGGATCATGAGGGTTTTGGACTCAAAATTCTTGACAGACAACAATCTAGGCCAAATCAAAGGTACTTTTGACTTTTTGACAAATTACCACTAGATTTTATGGTCTAATTATCCTAACAGAACCTATTGTAATGTGTGAAAACAGAAATCAACAAACCAAACTACCAAATACACCCCTGACTCAGCAAATCCAAACAGTCCCTTATATAGACTAGTTTATTGATTTTCAATGTTTTATACTGATTTAAGGTGTAAGATAACTCTAATTTACTCTAATATGATATAATGAACTACTAGATGCTTAGAAACACAGTTGAATACCCACACTAAAATATTGCTAGTCCCTGGCAATCTTTCGAGAAAAACTTAATGGATTTGAAACTCTTTACCAAAAGCCATTACTTCTTGAGTAGCCAAATGTATCAGTTCAAGTAAGAACTATGGTCCACCTGATAACCATGTGATTTTGAGCAAACCACCAGCTGTCAACGGATTTGATTTGTCTTTACCAAAAGCCGTTTGCTTCTGGACTAGCCAACTCTTGATGGACAAAGTTAACATCTTGGTGAGCTGATTACCAATTATGGTTTTTCCACTGCTGTTGGTCCCAGTTGAGCAAACGATCTTATATAGAAGTTGACTTAATGTAAACACTTAAGCTTGAATGCGGAATGTAAAAGCTTAACTTAAGAAGAACAATTCACTATCAACACTTCAATATTATTAATACGAGCACTCGACAATGCTAGGGTTTTACAACCCTGAAGTGTAAACAAAAACTAAACAATACGTACTTAATCTAACCCTAGGATCCTCCTTTTATAGGCCAAGGAGTCCTACTAGTTTTACAATAACTTTCTATGCAAGATAAGAATATTCTAGACGTATAAGATATACACACAATATATTCTATAATTATCTACTATGAATACATGCTTATCACATTAGCAGTAGTTTCCTTCAGCATCATTTTCCATTAGCAGCACTTTGTCATCAGCAGCAGAGTCATTTATATTAGCAGCAGTTTCATCACAGCAGTAGTTTCACTCAGCAGCAGAATCCAAAACCTAACAATCCTCCCCTAAACTTAATATTTATTTCTAAATTATTAAGTTTCTTCAAAGCTCAATTAAACACCAGGAGGATGCTTCCAAACACTCAATTCTTGAGATGTCTGTTGATCAAGTATCTTCTTATACTTTGACAGCAAATTGAATGCCTGATCATCAGTATCATAGTCTTTCTGCAAGTTGAGTAATCCAGCACCATTAACCATCTGATTCACAGTATTCTAGTATCTTACCACTGGGTAATCCTTTTCAGCTAGCATATACAAAGTAATTGGTCCAATTTCTAGCATATGAACTCCAGAATCTTGAAAGAGTCTCCATTTTCTTACTTTGTATTGTACCATCTCTATCCATTCAGAATCATCCATTGAAGGTTCATACATAAGTTTTAGAGCTCTCCATAGAACATTATCAGACATAGTTAAGATATGATCAATTTGATCTTTCTCATACTTTTTACCATCAAACTTCTCAGCTCCAAACTTTGCTTTGTATAACTTCCACAAGTCATCAACATCCTCTCTATCAAAGTAGTATAGCATCTGTTGAAATCTAAGAAACCTGTGAGTCTTTCCATCAGATCTCTCAACATCATGAAATGCTCCAATTTTAGTATCATATCCTGTAGTTACTTTGATAATAGGATATTTGATTCCTATTGGTATGGCATCAACTACTTCAGGATCTTCCACTACTACAAAAAATCTCACAGAAACTGGTCAAAATGGCCCATGAAGAGTGGTTTTGGAACCACTCTCTTAAGGGGGGTATCTCCATGATCGAAACATATAGAAACCGGTTTGGCAACCTGTCTCTATTAGAAGCATCGACACTGGTTTCTCCTTAAAATTAGTCTCCATTATAGCGTAAACAAACATAGTTTTATTGGACATTAACACCGGTTCTCCCACAACCTGTCTACATAGAAGCGTCTAACCTATCTTTATAAAGAGTAAAAAGATATATTTTTATCTCAAAACCGGTCTGTTTAGTAAATCTATTTTATTAAAAATAAATAAATAAATAATAAAAAAACATTTCTAAAATTTTCCAATTTTTTAGAAATAGGAAAATTTTAGAAATGCTTTTTTTTAAAGAAATAATATATATATATATATATATATATATATATATATATATATATATATATATATATATATATATATAAAGTGATTAAAATACACTACAAATGTCGAAATTAACAAAGTAAATTAAGATAATTCGTCAATTCAACTAAACATAAATCGTAGACAAAATCTATATTAAAACACTAGAATCCAACAAACTATAAAGAAAAACACTAGAATTCAACGCAATTGAACATCATTATCTAGGATTAATCGCGCCAGAATGTAAACCATGCATCAATGATGGCGTTCAACTCTTTGTTCTCAAATGGACGCTCGTCACTCCAAGGTACCTACATGTAAATTAATGAAATAAATGGTTATACAAAAACCAAGTCGGTTTTCAGTGCAAGAATTAAACTGCCAATTATTTTACAATGAAAAATGACACACGGCCAAAGGCGATCAATTAACAAGCGCGCATTAGCAAAAAACCTTTAGTATATTAAAAATTCTCCTAAATCCAACATTAACCTTTTTGATGTTGTAATCAGCAAGTGCCCAACCACCCTCTAATTGCTTCCCGGAAAATATCAATCTTTGTTGGTCTGGCGGGATACCTTCTTTATCCTATAAACCAATCACACGTTTAGCAAAACGCCTATAAACCAATCACATTATGTATTCATAAATTTCCTAAAAGAATAAACTATGCCACCTCAAGTAACTCACTAACTCTGTATGGGTACGACAGAAACTATCCATCTCATGAGCTCCATTTAAAAGTATCTTTGGAAATGCAAACTGCGATACACAAAAAAAAGAGGATCATGTTTAATCAGATCGGTATTTTGGTGTATATAATGCTAACTAAAGTATGAAAAGTGTGTTACACGAATTTTGAAATCACGGTCAGCAGTAACAATTAACTACCCATCGGCTGAGAACTCCTATAGTGTGATACGTCCATTAGTAAATTTGTTTAATTTAAGAACAGTACACATCAAGAAAAACACTTACAAGACTAGTGATGATGCTCAATAGTGGGCAAGAAGTGGTGATGCCTTCTTTTGGACTAATGCTAAGCTCGCCCATTGTCACTTATGGCAAATGCACTCACTTTCTTTTCTGTCGACCTATTAACATCACGTCATTAGTCGATAGCAATGACAACAAGTTAGAAATTAGTGATATACCGATAAGCTTTTAGCAAGTGCCAATTGTGTAAAATCACACTATGCTAGCGCATCCTAACAACATACATAGTATTCATTTGAAATCCATATATTTAGTGGCAACCATTTGATTCATAATGCCAAACAAAACTCACATCCCAATCCAACAATGAAGATCAGAATAAAGAATTTATTTACAAGAAGTATTCCCCAAATCTCTAAATAGTATTAGACAAAGTAAAACTCAAATTGGGCATAATAGTAACAACTAAATAAGAATAGCCAAATTCCGTTTGAAGTGCTGCTTTTACTAAAAAGATCCATGACATGAACACACAATAATTAACCAACTAACATTAAACTTGGTCAACTAAATGAACACTCGATTAAATAAACAAACAAATGAATACAGTAGAACTTAAGTACTCAACATAGTTCATCTACTTACAAATTACTATCACTAATGGCATATATACACCATACAACTACAAATTACTACAATGAAAAAAACAAATAAATCATCATACAACTAAATTGCTACTTAAATGAGTAAATCTATAAGCACATATGACTTTTACTAAATCAAATTTAATAGTAATAACTTACTTTAATCAAGCATATATAATGCTAAGCATTATTAGAACTATCTACATCTAAATTTGTATCATACTTATGAAAGTAATGGAGTATCTACGAAAACAAACTAACAACCTCTAGACTTAACTTTACGTAATTGATACATCTAAAAACAGAAATAGTTGTTATGTAGTATAAGTTAATATAACATCAATCAATTATGCTAGAATATAAGCAAAACAATCCAATGTTAGTCTATAAGCAAAACCAAAAACACTTGGTCAGAGTTTAAGCTACCCCAACACCCCTAAATCAAATATAGGCGCTTGAAACACCCCTTCAATTAGCTACTATATATGCAGCCTAATAATATCAAAAACAAAGCATAATCGTATTAGAAACATAGATCTGACAAATATAATCAAACTCAAAGCCTATAGATCTGCCCAAAAAAAACACCGAATGAAGAAAGGTAGCGGCTTCCTGCCAGATGCCCGTGATGACGCATACATGATTTCCAGTGGTGAACGACGGATCGTTGATTCCGGCGACTTTCGATTGGATATCGCGGTTTGGGTTTACGTAGAAAAGCAGTTAAAGGTGATGGTGATTACGGTGGAGGTTATTGATGATGATGGTTTTTGGCAGATTGGCGGCAGTGACGACAGTTGTTGTAGCGGAGGAGACTGGATTAGGGAAGAGATGAGAGATGTTAGAGAGTTTGTGTGTGTTTTGAAGGTGTCGATTATGTGTTTAATTTTTTGTGATAGGCTCTTAACTCATACAATTTTCTACTTCCTACAACGCCTGTAGCTATTCTTAATTTAGTGTTTTGAAATCCTCCATAATAAAACTTTAATAAACAATATACTTTTATGTGTTTAATTTTTTGTGATAGGCTCTAGTGCTTTAAGAATATCAACTCATAATAAAAGTTTAATAAACATCTAACAAGTAAAGATCAACCTATAGTTTAGTGTTTTGAAACCCGGGTTGACCCGGCAGGGTTAACCAGTTCGACCGGTTCCGGCCAAAAAAATAGGACAAAAAAACGTGAGTTTCTAAAACCGGGTTAACTGGTTAGACCCGCCGGGTTTTGAGTGACCCGGCCTGGTTCTCGAAACCCGGCCGGGTTTCAATTTTTCAAAATTTTTTAATAAAAACACGGGTTGACCTGGCGGTCGAACCGGTTGACCTAGTCAAAAAAATAAAAAAATAATAAATTGAAAAACGGGTTGACCCGGCGATCGAAACAGTTGACCCGATGCCCAGTGACTCGACCGCATCAATTTCAAAATCGGTTTTCAAAACATTGTATAGGTATGAAGCAAAATAAATCGTAGTTGTACTAAAAGTTAAATATTGATTTTCGGGTCTTATTGAGTTGACCTGATAACCCGATTTCAAAAATCATCTAACCAGACCCGACCCGAAAACAATGTCGGGTTAACCGGTTTTGAAATCGACCCGGTCGAGTCACCGAGCACCGGGTCAACTGGTTCGACCGTCGGGTCAACCGGTTCGACCAACGGGTCAACCCAGGTTAACCCGGGTTTTTATTAAAAAATTTTGAAAAAATGAAAAATTAAAAAATTTCGAGAACCGGGTTGACCCGGGTTACTCAAAGCCCGGCAGGTCTAACCGGTTAACCCGGTTTTAGAAACCTGAGTTTTTTTGACCCGTTATTTGGCCAAAACTGGTTAACCTAGCCGGGTCGACCCAGGTTTCAAAACACTGCCTAATAATCACATATTAACACATAATCAACTGTAAATAACATATCTATAATATTCAAAATAATATATAAGGGAAATGTTGTATTATACCTAACTTGATAACGATGACGACGATTGATGATGGTTACCGTGATGACGGTGTCGGAGTTTGGGTTTTGATCAACGATCAAATAGAGACAGAGATGGTGACGACGGTACCGGTGTTAGTTTTCACTTGTGGTGGTCTATAACAATGGAGGAGTGACGATGGTGAAAGTGATCGAAGATGATCACAGTGATCGACGACGGTGTTTCGTCCATTTTTATATGTTTTTGTCCGTTTTTATACTTTTTTGTTATTTTATATGTTTTCTTACGTTTTTATCCGTTTTTATTCATTTTTATACGTTCTCTTACTTTCTCATATGTTTTTATCCGTTTTCGTCCGTTTTTATACGTTTTCATATGTTTTTATACATTTTCGTACGTTTTTATCCATTTTCGTCAACTTTTATCCGTTTTATTACGTTTCAATATAATTTTATCCGTTTTTATACGTTTTTGTACTTTTTGAATGTTTTATACGTTTCTGGACCATTCATTTGTTTTTATGCATTTTAATACATTTGGTACATTTTCTTACGTTTTCATAAATTTTTATCTGTTTTTAACCATTTTTATCCATTTTCATGAGTACTAAAAAGTACAAAATGCAAGAAAACATACAAAAGTAGATGAAAATGTATAAAGATTGATAAAAATGTAAGAAAATGTATAAAAATAAGATAAACAGACAAAAACGTAAAAAAACACATGAAAGTGTATAAAACGGACGAAAACATATAAAACGGATAATAATGTATAAAACATATAAATCGGATAAAACGTAAAACGGACAAAAACGTAAGAAAACGTATGAAATTGTAAGAAAATGAGCGGAAATGTTTAAAAACGGCAAAAAACGTATAAAAACGGATGAAAATGCATATAAACAGACGAAAACTTATAGAAATGGATGAAATAAAAATGGATGAAAACGTATAGAACGGATTTAAAAGGATGAAAACGTTATAAAACAGGCGAAAACGTATAAAAAAGGACGAAAATTTATAAAAACAGATGAAAACGTATACAAACGGACGGAAAAATATTAAATTGTATGAAGACGATAAAAAAACAGACGAAAGCGTATAAAAACGGATAAAACGTATGAAAATATATACAAACAGATAAGACCGAATAAAAACGTTTGCAAACGGATGAAAACATATAAAACGAGAGAAAACGTATGAAAACGAAAAAAACGTATAAAAACGTAACAAAACGTAAGTAAAAAGGCAAAAATGTATAAAAACAGATGAAAAAATCTAAAAACGAATGAAAACACATAAAACAGACAAAACGTATTAAAACGGATGAAAACGTATAAAAGTGAACGAAAGTGTATAAAACGGACGAAAACGTACAAAAACGCATAAAAATGATGAAAACATGTAAAACGGACGAAAACTTGTAAAACGGACGAGAACTTGTCTTTGATAATCCGTATTTTAAGCGATTGCTTGTTTCATACTCAACATTTTAGTATCATTTGAGAAAAGGGTTTATATTCTCAAATCACAAAACATTAGTTAAATAATAATAATAATAATAATAATAATAATAATAATAATAATAATAATAATAATAATAATAATAATAATAATAATAATAATAATAATAATAATAATAAATAAATAAATAAATAAATAAATAAATAAACGGTCTTCTTCCATGCAAATAAAGACTTTCGATGTGCCTCTTCTTCTAGAGGTAAAAACTCTGAAAAAATAAACGACACGAGTTGGTAATTGTCATAAACTTTGTAGTGTACGGAACACATAACCAAGTATGGGCATATATATATTAAGCCGACATTCTGAGCCCATCCTCTCTACTAATTCTGAAGTAATTATATTGTTACAGTCCTTATAGTTTTACTCATATCTAAATTCTAACAACTTAACAGGTTATAGAAAAGCGAAAATTATTGTAGAGGACTTGTCGCAAGTGTGTGATAAGCAAAAGACCAACTTTTTGCCAAAACTACTGCAAAAACAAAAACTAAAAAAAAAAAAAAAAAAAAAAAAAAAAAAAATGTTCGCGAATGAAAACGGGACCAACCGTATCTTCGCTACCAAAATCAAAAAACGTGACACTTGCAAGTAATATAAGATTTACATGGTTAATAAACAAGAGCATATACTTAGATTTATTTGTATAAAAAAATAGCAATTACACATACCATTGATTGAATATAATGTGAAATCAATGCAAATGGAGGCATGCTTACGTTTGGTTGCGAATAGATTTACCCTTGGTCGAAAAATTTCGTTGGTCCCGTAATTTTATTCGCGACAAAACTTTTTTTTTTTTCGCTGCAGTTTTGATTACAACGTGACACAAAATGAATTTGTCGCGACCAACCAGTCCATTTTGGTAAATGCTAAAAAGTCGGTCATTTGCTTATCATACACTTGTGGCAGAGTCCTCCACAATAATTTTCGCTATAGAAAAAGTAAAAGGAAACGAAAATATCAAAACAACGGGTCTTAAACAAAATATGCTATCTTTACGTTTTCTTGAGCAATTATGATGGTTTTAATTTATTCTTTTATAAGCATTTATGGTGTGTTTTACCTTTTATTCAAGTAAACGACTATTTTTCTGAAATAATGATTTGCACATTATTTGGAAGTTCAAAATAAAGAATACTCACACTGGTTATTTTTTCAAAAACGGTCTCTATAACATAAATACATAGAGACATGTTGTTACCTACACACCAGTGTCTTTGATTATGTAAAAAGACCGGTTTTTACCTACAAACCCAGTGTATATGCATTTTGTATCATGAAAACTGGTTTTGTCAAGAAAACCAATCTCTGTTCCTTCCATTCCCGCCAGTTTTTTCTCAAAGGAATAGGGTTTTATATAACCAGTCTCTATTTGGGGGTGTTTAAAGCCTTTTGTGTAGTAGTGTTCCATCTTGCCAACCATAGTGTAAACCTTCAATTGTTCCTTTAGATGCTCAGGAGGAATATGATCACAATCATTCTTGAACTCATCTCCTTCTGGCTTAGAACTGCTTTCTTCCCCTGTTTTCCTCTTCTTCTTTGCAAATGATTTATGAACAACAGTCTTTCTTTTACCACTTTGCACAGAAGAAGTAGTCATATCTGCATCAAGCTGCTTAACAATATCTGCTTCTTGAACATGCTCTGCTTCAGCCACTTTTTCATGTACCAACTTTTTATTCATCTGAGCAATATGTTCCAAGTCTTCAGCACAACCCATAGGATAGAAGGTATCTGTTTGTCTCTTAGCTTGTTGATACAAGTTAAAAACCTCTTGATCAGACTTAGGTTTTAACTGCACCAATTTCCATCCCTTCATATTCTTCAGGTATCTTTCTTGCTCTTTTCTTTGTTGCAATGGAGTTGGACCTCTAAGTATCTTTTTCTTCCTTCTAGCAGCAGCATCTTCTTTCTTTTTCTTAGCAGTGAACTCCCTTACCCAAGATTTCACATCAAAAGTTGGAACTTCATTATCTTCAATTTTGATCATCTTGTTGAGTTCAATATCAGCATCTATTCTTATCTTCTCATCAACCCATTCCTCATACCTCCTTAAATCTTCTGTTTCCTTTTCAACCCTTTCCTTTTCCTTCTGAGCCAACTGTTGTTCTTCTTGATCAATCAATTCTTGTTTTTTCAATGCAGCAGCTGAGTCATGTTTAACTTGTAATTCCTTGGGCCACATATGAAAAGGTATTACAGAGTAGTCAAACCCCTTGTACATCCATTTAGGTTCTTCAACTTGCTTGCCCTTCCCTTTATCAATAGATGATGATACAATCTTCTTTGATTGAGCAGCAGGTTCTCTGATTACAACTCCTTTTAGAGGTAAACTTGGTGTTGATGATGTGTGATGAGTGCTTAATCACTCATCCTTTTTAGGCTTTATTTCAGACCAAAAATACCAAATACTAACCAAAAATGTCAAGAGAATGCATGTTTTTGTATTTGTGTATGTGCAGGTACGGATATGAGAAAAATGAACGAAAACAAAGCAAAACCGACAAAAAACGAGCACGAGATTGGAAAAAGGTCAAAAACTGGAGCCGGGGAAGCAAAATGATCAAGGAAAGCTCAAACTATCAATTTAAGTCCTCAGAGATTCTTAAAGTTACAAGAAAAGTCCCTGGACAAAGTTTTGAGAAATTGGCAATATCAGTCCCTGCAGTTTCAGAATTTGGCAAAAATGGTCCTTAAAGCAAAATTTGAAGAAAAGACTAATGTGGTCCTCCATTATTAAGAATATGGCAAGAAATACCCTTGGGAAAAAGTTTCAAAGAATTACAGAATGGGCCCCTATGGAATGCAAAATTTACACAATAGGTCCTTGTGATTTTTACTAAATCTACTAGTCCTAAACCTAAATAACAAACCGGATCTACAAAGCCTTTCACCAAAATCAAGCCCAACCCCATGAAACTAAGCCCACCACCCATAAACCTATACCCGGCCTGCTTAAATTACCCAAGTCAACCCCACAACCCAAGACCCGGTCAACGAAATATAATAAAAACCCCAATTCCCTTTCCCGCCCCCCAAAATAACTTTTACCCAGAAAATAACTGTTCCCCTAGAACCCTAATATTCACCACGCCCAAATTACCTCATCATAGTAATAATTACCCACTCATTGTGCTTCTAGAAGGACTGTCACATGTCAGGGAATGTCAGAGGAGGCACGTGGACCAATAGGAAAGCTCACACAGGATCAATCTACATCCATCAATCAATCTAAAGGCTGATATTAGAACTTGGGGACCAAGGAGAGATCAAGGGCTCATATTCACTCAAACAAACACACATTCACGCGGATGGATGAGCTGTACAGCCTAGAAGTTTCACCAATCCCTTCCTCAGCTCCTATATATACCCCTCCCTTTTCAGTCATGAGAGTGTGTAATTTCTTAATATTGTCTTAGTTTTTTCTGTTTACTGCTTATTGTATTTTTATTTTTCCAAGCATTGTATTAAGATTTTTAAATTTTAATATAATTTCAATTTACATTTTAGCTTATTGTCTTTTTCTCATTTTATTCTTATCATTATTACTGCTTGTTAGATTTAAATTTGTTTTAGTCAATCACTTTTAAAGTCAGTTATTGTTTATCAAAAAAAATAAAAAATAAAAAATAAAAAAATAAAAAATACATTTACAAATTAGTTTATTTAGTAATTTGAATATGATTTTATTACAATTGATATCTGTTTTTATAAGCCTATATAAGTTTTTAGTAACTGTTTCATCAAAAGTCTAAAAATACCAAAGTCAATCAAAGTCAACTTTCAGCTTATTGAGAATAAGCCAGCTTTATTTGGAGTTTGAGGCAGCCTTAAGGTGTCCAAAGGCCTGTTTAAGAGACAGGCTAGCTAAGTGAATCCCCCTCTATTTGAGCTGAGGGGGAATTTTGGTTGTAAGATCATTCCATTTTCATTTCTGTTTAAATTAATTGCATAAGTAGTTTAGATTTTTTCCTTGTTGTTGATTTTCTGCTCATTTGCATCACTAGTGGTTTATTTGAGATCTGTTTATGCAATTTGGATTTGATAGGTTTGAGTTTGATTACTATTATTTACTACTGTTTCATCTCTTGAATCTGTTTGGATTTGTATTCATTGTCTGTAGTTGTGTGTTGTGATTAAGCTTGTTGATTCATTGTATCTATCTAAGGTTGAGTGTTGGATTGATATTAAGTTGAGTTTGAACCACTTTTGGTTGGATCTGTGGTGTTGAGGTTGTGACAGTCACCATAAGTGGTGTTTGGATCATAGTTGTTTGATGAGTTTCTTGTTGTTTCAGAGGTTACAGTTGGTTTAGGTTGTTCACTTAGGGTATATTAAAAATAGTTGAGACATTAAATCAGTAGTTATATAGCATAAAGTCAAATCAATTTAGTTTTTCATTTCTGCACATCAGTTATTATAAGTAGTTTGCATAATCAGTTAGAATGGTAGCATAGATATAAGTTTTAGTTTATTTCAATTAGAAATCAGCTTTATATAATTTTTCCAGTTAAAATTTGGCAATCAAATCTCATTTTGGTCAAAGTTTTGTGTTCATCAAAAAGTCAAAAAGTTTTTGGTTGTCTGTTTTGGTTAGATTTTCAAGGAAGTTCACAGTACTCATCTTGTATTCAAAATCAATTTGAAAAAGTTGTTTTGTAATCCTTGTCAGGTTGTTAATCCATTTCAAAAAGAAAATCAAGGTTTGGAACACTTTTGCTTATTGAAAAAGCTGTGGGAAATTGACTGTTTGAACAAAAAGTTACCCTGCTCATCAGGTTTTGGACAGATTTCAAATTAGCTTTTAGGTTAGTAACTTTGTTTGAAATTCTGATTTGTTGGAGTATTTGAGATCTCTGCTGGTTAGTCATTAGTTTGGACCCATAAGTTTGCTGGTCTCAGCTTATCTACTCACCTAAAGAGCTTATTCAAGTGAGTACATAGAACATAGAATCTGTTTGGTATTTGAGGGCTGCAAGTGTTGAATATTGATCTTATTCTGAGTTTGAGTGTTCATTTGAGCTTTATTATACTTATAGTAACTATTCCATTTGGTCTTGGCTTATTGCTTATCAGTTTATGCATATTGCTCTTTCATTAAGTGCTTATTCATAGCTTTTTGCTCCATTGCTTGTGTTTCTGAGTATTTCTAGGTTTCAAATTTGTTTATCTGAGTTTTAATAAGTTCAAAAATCACTTGGTAAAAGTTTCAGGTCAATTGGTCAACTGTGCTTATTAATAAGCTCTTTTCAATAAGCTGTTTAGGGTCATTTGGCACTTCCAGTGCTTATTTTTCAAATTTTAAATTTTTCCTAGCTTTAAAATATTATTTTAGATTTTCCCTGAAATTTTTATATTTTTCTGAGTTGATTTGCTATTTTTCCCATTTAATTTTCATTTTTAATCATTTTTAATTACTTTCTAATTACTAAAAAATAAAAAAAAAAAAATCAGAAAAATCCAAAAAAATATTAGAAAATTATTTTTAGTTATTTTAGAATTTTAGAAATTTATTTTGCATTTTTCTCAATTTATTTGCATTTACTTTTAATTTTTAATTAGTTTAATTAGTTTTTAATTCATAAAAAATAAACAAAAAGTCAAAAAAATATTTTTCTTTATCTAAAAATTTTCTTTTATCATTTTTAATTTTTAAAAATTATTTCCAAGTCCGTAGGAGTAGCGTAGCATAAAAGTCGCGTTTTATTTCGTACGTTAACGTTTATTTTCCGTTTTAGCTTACGTTTTCGTTTCTACGTTACGTTTCTAGTTGCCTTACTTGAATTACGTGTTTAGTTGATTATTTGTGCTTCATTTACTATTTCATTAGTGTAATCTCATTCAAATCACTTTTTACCACTTTCACGACACGTTTCACGAATCGGGAATTCGAAATTCCATTCATCCTTCACACGGACTACGACCTCGGGTTATCCGTATTTCTTTGCGGATCTCTTGAGTAATACTATACTATATATAACTTGATTTTCACGAATCAAAATTTTGGCGCCGCTGCCGGGGAAGGTTGAAGTGAATTTTTCGTTTTCGTTTTTCGAAATTGTGTTTTGAAAACCTTCCTTGTATATATTTTCTATATAAAAAAAAAAAAAAAAAAAAAAATTGAAAAATCAAAAACACTTTTCCTAAAGTGTTTTCAAAAACACCAAAAAAATAATAAAGTTACAGCCTCGACTCGACTGAAAGGAAGGGCGTTGTAAACCAAATAAGTATCCCAATATAACTACGCGTGAAATTAATTGCTAGACGGATTACTTTAATTCTACGATCGAATAAGCGGAAAATACGGAAGCTTTGACATTAAATTGTAAGCTGAAGAGAGATCCATTCTTCTCTCCCGTTCCGTCGCGAGTAGATTTAGAGGAAACGGTTTACGATTAACGTAACGTTTGAAAAAGAAAAAAAACAAAAAGTTTAAGTTTTTAAATTTTGCTTTATAAAAACAAAAAATACAAAAAGATTTTCCTTTTCAAATTTGATTTTCCTTTTATTTTTCAAAAATTTAATTTTTGTGGTGTATGAGCACACGTTCTACGTCTAAACGACTTGTTTCACCACTTTCAAATCCGGAAAGTTTGTTTCGTCACACACACCGAGTTCTATTTCCTAATACGGAGGAAATGAAACTGAACGAACAACACTTGGGACCCCCGCCGATGGGTGGTATCCAAAACAATGTGATCCCGACGATGGGACCACAACCGGTTTACGATCAACGTACTATGCAAGAATTGCTCCAGTGTCCCACCAAGGGATACGGGGATGCAATTGTTTTACCACCAATCCTTTCCGATAATTTTGAGCTTAAAACTGGATTGATTCAACTTGTTACGTCAAAACAATTTCACGGTTTTGAGAGGGACGATCCTCACGCACACATCCGATGGTTTAATAAGCTAACTTCGACTTTGAAATTTAAGGATGTCCCTCACGATGCTATCAAATTGATGTTGTTCCCATTTTCACTCGAGGGTTCAGCCCGGATTTGGCTCGAAAAAGAACCCCCTCGATCAATTCACACATGGGAAGAACTCGTCTCGAAATTTGTTAATCATTTCTTTCCGCCGTCCAAAACAACTAATATTAAGAATGATATAACTAATTTTCAACAACTTTTTGATGAGAACTTTGGTGAGGCTTGGGAACGCTTTAAGGATCTTCTTCGAAAATGTCCTCACCATGGTTTCTCCGAGTTACACCAAATCGACACGTTTTATAACGCTTTGACGCAAAACGATCAAGATTCTTTAAACGCAGCCGCCGGTGGCAATATCTTGAATCGTACGCCTAGGGATATTTTGACGATCATTGAGAACAAATCTAAGGTTCCGACTTCTCGTAACAAACCGAATGTTTCGAAAGTGACTTCTTTTACTCCTCCTTCACCTTCGTCGGTCCAATCATCGGAATTGGCCGAACTTACCGACGCTATCCATTGTATGATGAAAGAGTTTAAGTTGCAGAACCAAAAACCCGAGCCCGTTAAAGCTGTTAATGAAAAATGTGTGATTTGTGGTGGACCGCATCCGTATTATGATTGTCAAGCCACCGATGGCCAAGTTTACAATGCTAACATAGCAGCCGTGAACTACAATCAAAACCAAGGTTTTCGTACTAACCAAACAAGTCCACCTGGGTTTCCACCCGTGCAAACTAATCAAAACCGTTATCCTCAAACTAACCAAGGTTATCAAAACCAAGGTTACAATCAAAACCGTGGAACCAATTATCAAGTCCCTCCACCACAACAAGTTTATCAACCACCGCAACCTTCTCCTGAGCTTGCTAATTACATGAAAACGAACGATGTTAACATTCGAGCAATGCAAAATCAAATCAACAACATGAGGGTTGAACTTAAGAAGGAGATCGACACAACCATGTCTCGACAAACAAATGAGCTTAAGCAAATGATGAGCAGTTTTATGCAAATGAATCAAGCATCGACGTCTGGTTCTCTTCCGAGCAACACAATTGCTAACCCGCGGGGTAATGCAAAAGCAATAACGACTAGGAGTGGTGTTGTAATCGATGGACCAATGGCTCCGACTACCCCTTCTTCTTCTTCGTCTCCTAAGGTAGTCGTCCGTGAAACCGAGGCGACAACGGATACGGGAATTCCTACTGATAATGGAAGGACCGAGAACATCCAACCTCCGGTGGTCCCAACGTTCAAAGGAAAAGATAAAGTTGTTAATGAAGCTGAGAAAGAAACACCCGTCAAAACAGAATTACCTTATCCGTCACGCTTAAACGAACAAACGCACCGTGAGAGAGATAAAATTCAGATGGAAAAGTTTTACCAAGTTTTTCAAGAGCTACATTTTGACATAACTCTCGCGGATGCTATACTTTTGATGCCTAAATTTGCTTCTATGCTAAAAGGTCTTTTGAATAACAAAGAAAAATTGTTTGAAAAAACTCGAACCCAGATGAATGAGAATTGCTCGGCGGTTATCCTCAAAAAGCTTCCCAAAAAGCTTGAAGACCCCGGTCGATTTCTCATTCCGTGTAATTTTCCTGGGATGGTTCAATGCTTCGCCTTGGCCGATCTTGGTGCTAGCATTAACCTAATGCCGTTATCCATTTGGAAGAAGTTGTCTTTACCCAATTTGACTCCGACTTGCATAACCCTCGAGCTAGCCGACCGAACTACTTCCCGCCCGATGGGAATAGCCGAGGATGTCTTTGTTAATGTGGGAAAATTCCATTTTCCTGCCGATTTCGTCGTTGTTGATTTTGATGCTGATCCGCGGGTACCTCTTATTCTCGGTAGAGGTTTCCTAAGGACCGGCCGTGCTTTGATTGATGTTTTCGATGAAGAAATTACCTTACGCGTTGGTACCGAAGCCGTAACTTTTAACTTGGATCAAACCGCGAGGTACTCCTCCGAGTTTGACAAATATTCCGTTAACCGAATCGACGTTATCGACGAAGTTACGGAGGAGTACGCTCAAGAGTTACTTGGTTTTACCGAGCATGCTTCGAGTGGCAATCCCACTCATTCTTCTGAACCGATAATTTCCGATCCTTCCCCTTCCCTTACTCCGTTTGAGGGAAGTGATTTCATCTTGGAAGAGATCGAGGCCTTTCTTGTTAATGATTCAATTTCACCGGAAATTGATCATTCCGATTGTGATCCGGAGGGAGATGTTATTTTGATTGAAAAATTATTAAATGAAGATCCCAACCCGTCCCTCCCTCCGATGGACCTAAAAATGACCGACGTTAAAGAAGTTAAGCCGTCTACTGAGAATCCTCCGGAGCCCAAGCTCAAGGATTTACCTCGTCATCTCGAATACGCATTTTTGGAAGGAACCGACAAACTTCCCGTCATAATTACTAAAGATCTTAAAGATAAGGAGAAGAAACGTCTCTTAGATGTGCTCAGGAAGCATAAGAGTGCCATCGCTTGGCAAATTTCTGATATCAAGGGTATCGACCCTCGTTTTTGCACGCATAAGATCTTACTTGAAGATAATTGCAAACCGTCCGTTCAGCAACAACGACGGGTTAACCCGAAAATTCATGAGGTTATAAAAAAGGAAGTTATCAAACTCCTCGATGCCGGAATGATTTATCCAATCTCGGATAGCTCTTGTGTTAGCCCGGTCCACTGTGTACCGAAGAAAGGTGGAATGACCGTCATAACTAATGAAGATAATGAATTGATTCCGACACGTCTTGTTACCGGATGGAGAGTTTGTATTGATTATCGTAAATTGAATGATGCGACTCGAAAGGACCATTTCCCACTTCCATTTATGGATCAAATGCTAGAACGCCTAGCGGGAAATGAATTCTATTGTTTTCTTGATGGATTTTCCGGCTATTTTCAAATACCTATTGACCCTCCGGACCAGGAAAAGACTACCTTTACTTGCCCTTATGGTACGTTTGCCTATCGTCGTATGCCTTTTGGCTTATGCAATGCTCCAGGCACGTTCCAAAGGTGTATGATGTCGATATTCTCAGATATGATCGAGAAAACCATGGAAGTTATCATGGATGATTTCTCGGTTTATGGAGATTCTTTCACTTCGTGCCTCTCCCATTTAGAAAATATGCTGAAACGGTGTGAAGACACCAACTTTGTTCTAAATTGGGAGAAATGCCATTTCATGGTCAAAGAGGGCATTGTCCTCGGCCATAAGATATCGAAATCTGGGATCGAGGTCGATAGAGCTAAAGTCGATGTTATTGCAAAATTACCTCATCCCACCACCGTTAAAGGAATGGGGCAATTCTACAAACGGACCAGTCGCTCAAGGTGGTGGACTCTTGTGTACCTAAGTAGGTTGGTTTCTTGAAATGGCCCGAGTGACTAGCGAATTGAACATAAATTCGACATGTGGCACCCCAAAAGTAGTGCCCAATCATAATGTGTAAGGCATACTTTTGTGCTACTTATCACATGCGACTTATCAAAAGTTCGAGCGACCTTCTATTTTGTCACTTTCCTCCAAAATAGTCAAACTTCCACAAATAATATTTTATTCGTTTTGAGCCTTCCCAAAGCCCAGCGACCTAGCGAAAAGTTTTAAGCGACTGACAAAATGTCACTTTTTTGTACATCACACATCAACACTTTTTGTACCTTTTCAACAACTTTTTTTTAATAATAATTCGTTTTAAAGTATTTTTAACACAATTTTTTAATCCTAATTATCAAGCGAAATTAATTATTATAGCTGAGCGATATTAAAAAATCCGAGCGACTTTTTTTATATCCCCAACAACAAGAACCGTTTTGTATATTTTCAAATACCAAGAAACTCTCAAGTTCCTTTCCACACCTACTCCCACTAAAAATTCAAATCAAAATCAAACGTTAGAACCCTAACCCTTAATTTATGTATACTCATTTCGAACCCCAAATTATTAGTCAGTCAATGCAAATGGAAAATATTGACGGATACTTTCATGCAAAGGTAACGATTCGTTCCAATTTAGAGTTGCTGGAAAAGATTAAAAGTAAGTTGGGGAAGAATCAAAATCGAATTAGCCTGTTCAGGGAAAGTGTATTCGCGCAATGGTTGGATATTCCCCCTTGTCATTCAAATGATAACCATCTCCTAAACTTCGTTTTACAGCATCAGGTATATATTCCTAAATTACTTGATACTTGTCCACCCATTACATATAGAATTGGGGATAATTTGTTGCGGTTTGGCCGTGAGGAGTTTTTGTTGGTGACGGGTTTTGTTTTCGGCCTTTTGCCTGACCACGTAGTAGTTGATCGTAGCCCGTTTGCCTTGCGAATCTTCCCTCATAAGCAGTTTGATAGAAAGGTTACTGTAAAAGGGAATGAGCTTTTACATATTTTGAACAACGATAAAGTATTTGATGCTTTGCCAACTGAGGATGCTGTCAGGGTTTGTCTTTTGATATGTGCTGAGGTCATATTTACCGGTCGTGGGCCTTGGTACAATGTACCTAATGAATTTTTGCAGCTCGTTGAGGATTTTAATGCTTGGAATGCTTATCCATGGGGAGAGTACTTGTGGAGACGTTTGTACTCCAGTCTAGCCAATTTGGTTCCTAAGCATTATCAAAGGTATTACAAGAAGAAGCAGGCAATAACCCCAGATAAAACTGCCACATATAATATTTGTGGATTTATTTGGGCTTTTAAGGTATGATTTTTTTAAATCAAATTGTATAATTTTTTGTGATTGTTTTCTTGTACCAAAAATAACTTTAGATTCATCGTTTTATTTAATTTTAGATATGGATTCTTGAGAGTTATCCCAATAGTCAACAATGGTTTAAAAAAGTTCCTAATAGCATCCCACGTGGTCTTTCTTGGTTAAAGATTAAAACATTCCAAAAACGTGATTATTCTATACTGTTTGGTCAGGTATTTGTTGTCATTATTCTTTGTTATTTGTTTACTAATTTATGACTTATGTATAAATTTTGTTTTTACCTTTTATAATAAATTTGTTACACAGGGTTCAGATCCTGTGGAACTTGTTCCGACTAATGATGAAAAGTTGAACCCACGATTTGTGCGTAGTACTGCATATTTTGGACATGTAGCAAATGTCACTGATGATTCAGATGATGCCATTCCTCAACTTTCAGAAGTTCCTTTTGAGGTACATTGTTAACTTTGAAAACATTATGTTTGACCCTTAATGCCTATAAGATATAAATTATTAATGTACATTTCCTAAATCTTTTAAAATTATTTGTTACTTAGGTACAAGCACAAGAGGTCAACGATGCAGCAGAAGAGGTGAACGATGCAGCGGAAGAGCTCAATAATGCAACAGGTGGAGGGATTCCAACAGCCGCAGCAGAATCAATTACCGAAGTACCTAAATTAGTTGCTGAGGTTGAGGCCTTGAAGACAATAGTTCATTTGATTGGTAACTCAGGATCGAATGTTGAAGTATTCAATGATATTAAAAAAAGGCTTGCCATTGTTGAGAAAGCTTTGAACATACATCATCCAGAGGTCAGCGGTTTAATTTTATTTTTTAATCTATACGACAATTTGATAACAACAATCTTAGGTCACCATAAAAGCGTATATAAATGTCTTTTTAATTTCAGGCTTCGACACCAATACAGACCTCAAATATTGTTCATGCCAATCCAGAGACACAACAAACTGGCAATGAAGATTTGCATTCCAAAGATTCCATGGTAGTATCCTATACACACTTTATAATCGTTTATTTATAATTATTTTATTAATCATTTTAAAATATTTATTAAAAATTATCCTTGAAACACCGTTTTTCTTTGCATTTCAGGATTCGACACATATTCAGAGCTCAAATGTTATTCATGCCAATCCAGAGCCACAACAAACTGGCAATGAAGATTTGCATTCCAAAGATGCCATGGTAATATCCTATACACAGTTTATATTCTTTTATTGATAATAATTTTTTTAGTTTATTAATCATTTTTAAATTTTTTAAAAAAATCATCATTCAAACACCATTTTTCTTTTATTCCAGGAGTCGACATGTATTGAAAGCTCAAATATTTTTCAAGCCAATCCAGAGCCAGAAGAAACTGCGAATGAAGATTTTCATTCCAAAGATGCCATGGTAATATCTGTCTCATTCTAGTGTAGTGAATATGGACAGATAAGGGAGTGTTTGGTTTTGTTTTTTATTGTGTCTGTTTTGGATTCTGTATCTGCATCTATTATCTTTAAGGATTGATAAGTGTTAAAATTTGAGCATCAGTTGTAGTATATTAAGCCCTGTAATCTGAAACCTAGTGTAATCATAGTTACTTAAAGGGTGTTTGGATTTGAGTAGTCTGTTGTAGTGGACACTGTTTCAGAGTTTGTTATTTGCTTAGATACATTACTTAGGGAATTATTAAGTCTTTACTAGCTTGCATAAAAATTAGTAGCTCAATATTAAGAGGTCAAGACATATTTTGGAGCATCAAAAGTTTAGCTGTTAGTAATTGTTAGGTTCCATAAACATTATATTTATAGCTAGTTACAATAATATTTAGGTAGCTTAATTTAGATTAAAAATTGCTTATCATAATTACAGTAGTCATTTAGACCAGATATTGTTTCATTTTGGTCAAAGTTGTAGTTAAAATCAAAAGTAAAAAACAGTTATAATTTCTCAGTTCAATCAATAGTTGGCCCCCATAAGATGGTCAATTAAGGTTTAAACTGATAGCTTATGGATTCTGTACTTGGGTTCTGAGTTCTTAGTAGTCCAATCAATAGTTTGCCCCCATAAGCTAGTCAATTCAGGTATAAACTGATAGCTTATAGCTTCTGTACATTGGCCTGTTTTAGACATGGGTTTGTTTTTGCATTTGAAGCCTGCAATTGTGCATATGAGCTTGTATCTGTGTTTTGTGTATGATTCTAAGTTTAATTTGACTAGCTTAAGTAATTTGCAACTATAGCTTTTCTTCTAGATCAGATTGTGCTTATTCTGTTTGTTCATTTTTTAAATTTTTGTTAAAAACATCCTTCAAACACCATTTTTCTTTTATTTCAGGCTTTAACACCTATTCAAAGCCCCTTTCGTAGTCGTGTTAACGCCGAAAATGAGAACACGGTAAACAATGATGTTGAAAAGGTAATATTCTGCTTAATATTTCATTTTATTTTATATTTACTTTTTAACCCAGTTACTAATAAGTTTTAAATTACAGACCTGCCCGATTTATTATGTATCATGCGACAAATCAACATGCCCTTCCTCTGTTAATGGCGATGATGGAAAGCTTAATTATCTTGACCCTGCCGCGTACCCATCTTACATGTCACAACTTGAGAATCTATGTCATCCGAATTCTCCTTCTACGGCAGTTGATCACATCCAACTTGATAACCTAACTAATTTAAATGTACGCTTTTCTGAATTTGTTATTCATGTAACTATAAACTGGCATAAGAAATCTCACTTAATAGTTGTTTGCTAATATTCAGTTACTTATTCAATTTATGTTTTTTTATGAACAGGGGATCTATAAAGATGATTTTGCTGATTTGGTAGATTCGCCATCGCATTCCGTAACTGCTTACGACACCGACGGTGATGCCCATGTTAGTGACAATAAAGACAACAATGCAGATCTGAATGTTACTGATAATCATTATCAAAACGAGGACGTATCAGTAAGCAAGCATGTTACTAATACAGATGGTATTGTCGTTGAGACAGTAAGCAAGCATGGTTCTGATGGTAATGTTGAAGAGAACATGGGTGATGGGCATGTTGGTGTGGGCCATGTTACAGATACATGTGGTAAAGATGCGGGAAGTCGTGATGGTAATGTTGAAGAGAACATGGGCGATGGGCATGTTGGTGTGGGCCATGTTACAGATACATGTGGTACAGATGCGGGAAGTCGTGGTGGTAATGTTGAAGAGAATATGGGCGATGGGCATGTTAGTGTGGGCCATGTTACAGATACATGTGGTAAAGATGATGTGACAGATGACATGGATGTTGACGAGAACAAGTGTGATGGTGTCTTACATGTGGAAGATACGAGGGCTGATGACTACAAGGGTGATGAAGATTGTGTTAGGGTAAACGAAAAAGATTGTGTCAAATTAGTCGATGCGCAGTTGGCCACCAAAGACAAATGTGTGGACGTTGATGAAGTAATGGAGTGTGTTTCTGATGAGAATGTTGATATGGATGTTGAAGGTTGTCATGGCCATGTTTGTGTGACAATTGATAATTTGGGTGGTGAGGTATTAAAAGATCGTGATGAAGATTGTGTTAGGACAACTGAAAAAGATTGTGTGAAATTAGTTGATGCGCATTTGACCACTGAAGGAAAAGGTGTTGATGGTCATGAAGTTATGGAGTCTGGTTCCTATGAGAAAGTTGATAATGGAAATACCAAGTCGATTTTGGACAAGATCGTCAAGGAAGCTGAAAAAGCAAGAAAGGTCACTTTTTGTAATTACGACAAAAATACTGAACTGGACCTTTCTAAAGAAGGACAAGTAAATAATCCTTCGAATGACGCTTCCGAGGTACTTTACCATATGAGTACGTTGTTAACTTACTTTAAATACCATTTGTAATAGAGATACTAATATCAATAATGAACTGTGCTTACAGGACATTTTCATGCGTCTTCAAAGGAAGAGGAAACCGGGTAAGTCTGCACAACAACCCAAACCAAGTCAACCACTTAAGAAGAAACGTCACAAGAAATATGTACCAAAAGAGAAGAGTGTCACAAAAGAGAAGACTCCTGATGTTCAACCAAAGAGGACAAAACAGGTTGGCAAGTCTTTGAAGGACCCCTTTGTGGAGCTACCGGCTACAACTCCACAATTGCCCAAAAGGCGGTCCAAGAGACTTAGTGAAGTGATTGGTGTACCCTGTGCCCTCGGAAACAATGTTGAACAATTTTCGCTGGAACCTTGGGTAGAGGTTTGTGACTATTTATTTTTAAACACCCCTTGTATATATCTCTATACATATTAATAGATGATGCCTTAACATTTTTTCTCTTAAAAAAAATAAATTACAGAATCTGAAGCGTCCGATTGGTTTCCTTAAGAACAAGAAGTTAGGTAACAAAATAAGTAAGCCAGAAAGTATGAATTGTTTCATGACAAAAGGTAAAAAGTCGTCGCATAAGTTTCCTTGGGGTTCCGACGTTGTTGTTAATCGGCAATTTTGGCTAGCTTTGCTGGGAGTTGGCCGGGGTAACAGAAGAGGATGGCTCAACGATAAGGTACTTAATTTACCAGTTGGTGTATTCGTTTTAAATAGAAAACATTACATTTATATGTTGATAGTTTAACAATCCCATTTTTATAAATACTTTTCAGCATTTGGATGTTTGGATAGACTTAATGTGGCACTTTAGATCCGCCAATGCAGATTGGGCGATGGCCAGCTCTTTTTTATCGTCTACCCTTCTTAAGGGATCATTGCCTTTTTATTATGGCAACGGAGAAAGGTATCCTGTGCCATGGTCTAGTGTTGACAAGGTTGGTACAATTCAACGCCACTTCTTAATTATTATTATTATTATTATTATTATTATTATTATTATTATTATTATTATTATTATTATTATTATTATTATTATTATTATTATTATTATTATTATTATTATTAGTTTTAGTTTTCTTAATCATAATGGTTATGTTAACATGTAATATTATTTTGTTAAAATGTAGGTCTACTTTCCTTTGAACGTAACATCGGACCACTGGTTGCTCGCAGAATTAGTTTTTAGCACCGGCGTTGTAACTTTTTACGATTCACTTCCTACGCCAAATCCAGAAACGAGACCGGATCATTTAAAAATGAGGGCCAGTTTTGAGGTAATTCTTCCAAAGTATCTAGAGAAATGTAAAGTTTTTGAAACCAAATCCATATCTGTTTCCAATTATAAGATATCTTTTCGAGTGGCTGATAATGTCCCTGTACAAGCTAATCTATATGGCGACTGTGGAGTATGGGTATGCATTTTTTTGTACCGGTTGTCTAAGAATCTAAGTATGAAGGTTGATGATCCTCTTCAGGTTGCGTTAGCCTATCGAGAGCACATGGTTAGATATTTTTGGAAGTATAAGGTGGCTTGTGGTAAAAACACTGAATAGACTATGTTTATATGATTTCTAGTTATTTGGTAGATGGGTTTTGTTTTATTTTATTTTGTGTTTGTTATGCTAATATTGCCACCACCTTTTGTGTACTGGTTTAGTCATTGTACAATGTATGTTGAAGGATATCGTAGGTTTATGTTGTTTGATTTTAAATATAGTAGTGCCTTCATATGTGAATGCTTTTGAATTACATTTGAAACATTCATTACTACTAACAACAACCATAAACGAGTTTATTACAACCTACTAATTAATACTTGGAGCTAAAACAAGAGCAACGAAGAGTACAACCAGCAAACCGAAAACAAATAAACATTTGTCATGAACTTTAACTTTTGACTTGATGGTAGCCAACTCATTCTTCATGTTCATCAGCATTTCATCTTGTTAGATAGCAACAGCTTGACTAGAAACAATATTTTCCCCCTTCTTCTTGTTTAACATATTTTTCTCATGTTCTTTGTAAAGCAAATCTTTGTAGTACTCACTTGGTAGCTCCGGGTCTATGAACTCAAAAAATCCGCATTTCGTCTCCTTGTCCTAAACAAGTCACGCTGTTAACAATTATTGATGAAAAGTAACAATATAATTAAGTACTTTTTTGTAGGTATAATAATCTTACCCATATTGGACAAGCCTTAAACCTTCTACCAGGATGTTTTCTTGTCCAAGAAGTTTGAACTTCGACCGGCAATGGTATTGGACATTCGCAATGACTTGCATTGATGTAGTATTCGATGGACTTTATATTTGACCTAGAATTGGAAGATGAGGAAGTCATTGTTTGTGTTATTTGGGAAAGTGTATGACAAGATTATATAGATAGAAAGTGAATAGTAAAATCACACATACCTAGGGAGGGAAATGAATTTTTGGAGGGAAATGTAGACTGGAAATGAGAGGGAAAATGAAATTTTGGAGGTATATTTTTAAGCGACATGTTAATTGAGCGACCACATAGACCGAGGGAAAATGAAATTTTGGAGGTATATTTTTAAGCGACATCTTAATTGAGTGACCACATAGACCAATCTTAATTGATTGGTACTGGGTTTCTTCACAGTCCAGAGAAAAAAATAAAAATAAAACATAAATTTATAAAAAATGAGTTCATCAAATTCCTTAAAATTAAAACTTTTATTGGATTATCAAAAAAAAAATTCGTGGAGTTTCGCTTCCACTTGACGTTAATTACCGCAACTTGGTAAAGTATGTCAAGAAGAAATACGATATTACAGGCAAGAGCATCAATTTACACTACATATCCGGATCCAAGAATATTACTCTACGTGACGATGGTGATGTATCATTCTTTGTTAAAGAAATTTGTTGTAAGCAAGACATTGTTCAGACACTTTTTATCGATGTTATTGAGCATACTTCGGAGGTAACCCCGTCTTCTTCTTTTAAGCATCTTGATATAGATCTAAATGTTTCTTTGTTCCCCGATGAGTTTGATCTCCCAGCACCAACATCTGAACCTGATAATACTGAATGAGTGATTGAGGATGTTCAGCCTCGTTGGGAGAAATGTTCATTTAAAAATATGCCTATCCCACCCCATTCACCTGATCCTATAATTAAGGTAGTTAATAACCTGAAACAAAATATAATATCTAAAGTAAAGTTGGGTAATAGGTTTGATGATAAGGATTTGTGTATTTTTTCAATAGGAATAAAAGCTATAGTTGAACGGTTTGAGTATAAAGTAATCAAGTCTAGTCCGACTAGGTACGATGTAAATTGTATGCAAATGGGTTGCAACTGGAGCGTTCACACAAGAAAAAGTATTGTTACTCGTAAATTCTATGTTTCCGACATTAACGACGTGCATACATGTTCGAGAACTAAAATAAATCCTAATCATCGAAACGCTACACAACAAATACTTGCTCGCATACTTATGGAGAAACTAAGAGATAGCAGAAGGATCTATACAGGTAAGGACATACAAAAGGATTTGAATGTTGAGTGGAAAATTGATGTTTCTTATAAAAGAGCTTGGGGTGGGAGAAACATCGCATTACAGTTGATAAACGGTTGCCCTAAGGAATCTTTTGAGCAATTACCGTATTATTGCTACAACTTAAAGTTGGAGAATGAGAGGACGGTAACACACATTGAGACAGATGATGATGATCGATTTAAGATGTGCTTCATAGGGTTCGGTGTTGCTGTAAGTGTCTATTAAATTATATTTTCTTAAATTGTACATATATTATTAGTTACATTGTATTGAATATTGAAGATGTGCTTTATTTAAATAGATTCGGAGCTTCTTGCGTCATTTGCGGCCATTGATAATAATTGATGCCGCACATCTTAAAGGGAGATACCTTGGAACGAATATGGTTGCTGTTGGAATGGACGGAAACAACCAGATCTTACCAATTGCCACTGGTGTTTATCAAGGTGAGAGCAACAAAACATGGTCTTGGTTTATGGGTAAATTGAAAGAATGCATTGGTGAGGTTATAGGTTTGTCCATCATATCTGACCGGCATCTGGCAATTGCACATGCATGTAGTACCGTTTTTCCTAATGCTTTTCATGGGTATTGTTGTCATCATTTAATGATGAATTGCAATCTGAAGAGTAAAAAGTGGAGGGCTATATATTGGAGGACTTGCAAACTTTACACGGAGCGTGAGTTTGATGATTCAATTTCTGAGATTCGAGCCTCAAAACCACTGGTTTATAAAAAGTTAGAGGATGCTGGATGGGGAAGGTGGTCACGAGCATATTGCCCTGCAAACAGGTACAACTATTTGACATCAAATTCTGCAGAATCAGTAAATTCCTTGACAGCAAGAGTTCGGAAAGTTCCAATAACCATGCTAATGGAGTACTACAGAGGGCTTCTACAACAATGGTATTGTGACCGCCTAGAAAGATATAAAGGTAATTCATAATAATGTATATTTTGTTTTGTTGACCGTTTCATAATAATATATATTTAAGCATATTGTAATTTTTTAATTTTAGATGCACCAAGTGATGAACTTACTGATTGGGCAGCCGCAAAAGTAAATGATAGAATGGTCAAGAGCGCCACTTGGGTTGTTAAAGGGATTGAGATGTTCAAATTGTACCAAGTTACTGATTCACGACTGGTTCATGTTGTTGACTTTAAAAAACGAGAATGCACTTGCTGTAAATGGCAATTATCAGGTTTACCCTGTGGCCATGTGTGTGCAGTATCTAGAGCTGAATCTTTGAATAACAATAGCAGTTGGGCGTTAAAATGGTTTAAGAAAACAGAACTAAAAAATACTTACCAAGAAAAGGTGTATCCTTTAAAAGACAGTAAACAGTGGCGTACACCTGCTGACCTGCAAATTGTAAAACCACCGGTTCTTGTTAAGCGACAAGCAGGTAGGCCAAAAGAGAGAGACCATATCCGTTCACTAGGGGAGGAACCGAAAAGCACAAAATGTACAAGGTGTGACAAAACAGGACACACAAGAGAGTCATGTTATGTACCATTGGTAACAACAAAGGTATTTCTTTATATTTAGTTTAAATTACATATTTTTGTTTATTTTTTAGTAGCATTGTTTTTGAAAATTACGTTACATCTCAGAAATGTAAAGGAACATCAGAATCGAGCTCCCCTGCATCTCAAACACATGAACAACAAGGGCAGAACAGAAGGGTCAGTCAAAGAACACGTTCAGCTGTCAACCGGAGAGAGTCAAGCACCCCTTTCATATGGAACTGTGAATCATCTATTTCTCAATCACAACCAGGGTCATCCGGTCAACGCCAATGTATTCATTTGGACGATTTCTAGTTTATTTTAGCTATTGTCATATGATATGCGCATGACTAAGTTGTGTTTTTTTAATTTCCGAACTAAAAATTTCATGGATTGTAACTTATTTGGGATATGTTGGATGTTGTTGACATAATGCCCTTTTTTAGTGGGTCTGGTTTGTGCTTTTTTAACTCCGCAACTATGTATACTTACCTTTTTTTGTTGTGTGTGTTTTTTAAATCCGTAACTAAACCTTTAAAACTATTGATGTACTTTCTGAAACAAATTCGCTGGAATAAATAATATTATTAGGATACGTTCAAATCAAGTTTTACATATAGGAATAATTCACTTTAGATAATGACATTCACCAATGGTATCTAAATAAAACAACACATTAGTAAAACGAATCATCCAATACCCAGCCCTCCTCATCACTTGAAGTTTCTAATTGCTCATTGAAAAGCCCCATTTTCCATTGGTGAAGTAAATCCTCTTGTTCCTGCTCCCTCCGAGCGGCTGCAGCACGTGCTTCGGCTTGTTCAAACTCCCTTAATACTTCTTCATCTTGTTCAAGTTGCCGGAGTTGTTCCTCACTTAAACCAAGGGGATTGGGTTCGTATTCCAGAGGTGGATCATTCTCAAGTGGGAGCATATGCAAAAGATCTTCAGATATAATGTTTGCCGGTTCATCTTCGTTTAGCGTCTCATTTTCATTTGGGAATATAGGGAAGGTATGTTCCGGTGAAGTGTAATAAACCTGTTCATTTTGTGGTGGACTTGGGAATTGCTGAGAGAAATCTTTTTTTGACATTTTATGAAAATCAGCTTGAGAGTTGAGTGTATGATTTGTGTATGTGTTGATTGAATTATATGAGTGTATGCCATGAATGTGTTTTTATAGGCTACTTTAAAAAATTAGAATTTCAAACCAACAAAAAATCCCGCCCATATTTGTCAATTTGAATTTTGGTACATCAAAGGTGTATTTGAGACTTTGAGTAACACATATTAATAGCTTAAAATTTTTAGCCGTACGTATTTTAGTCGCTTAAAAATTAAAAGTAACAAACCACTAGCAGCGGTGGTGACAACAAGCAAACGATGACTTGATCCGGTCAAAAAAATCAAATGACACAAATATTACCCAAATATTTCCCCCAAATCGACTACACTAACAGCGACGAGAAAAAACTCCTCCACATAACGTCCAAGCTCCACGATGAGTTTTTCGCAACTGATTACGGATTAGTCTTCCTGTCAAACGTATATATACACATCTCTTCATCTTACTTATCATTTTAATTATCATATTTAAGAGTTTATGAGAATATAGTTGTTTTTTACAATATTTTATTAATAGGTACAGAAAGAAGACATCTTGTACATTTTGCCACTTGATTTCCAACATTTTCAGGAAGTGTGTGTGATCCAAGAATTTTATGATGCATTCGAAAGAAAACCCAAAGAAGCACTTCTATGCATGAGCGCTGCAGTACACAATGTAAGAATATGTGACTAAGAGATGTTTGTTTACTCGATTCCTATGGCGTTTGACTATGAAGTTTTAATTTAAATAGGTCCTTTGCTCCAATTCAAATGACGAAAAATGGCATGAGAGTGCAAAGGTAAACATTCGTTTGCACAACTACCCTGAATCTATGATTGCCTTGAAGAATTGAAGGCAGCTTACATTGGTATATTTATTTCTGAATTCTAAATTTTAATTTATAATCTATGTTATGACGGATTAGTATCGTTTACCAGTTCACTATATATATGTAATTGTACAGAAAGGCTAGTTTCTGTGCGTGGTAATGTGGTAAAGGTTAGCACTGTAAAGCCTTTGGTGGTACAAATGAGTTTTACTTGTAGCAAATGTGGAACGGAAATTCACCGTGACTTCCCTGATGGGAAGTTTTCACCTCCTTCTGCTTGTGTAATTAACGGATGCAAAAGCAGATCTTTTAACCCAATTAGATCAAGTGCACGACCAATAGACTTTCAGAAAATAAGGTGCACTTACATAAAATGCTTCATATTTTTTTATGAATTTATATTATAATCTTTAACTATGTATTTACTCTTTTAGAATTCAAGAGATGTTGAAAGCTGAACATCACGAAGAAGGTCGTGTACCACGAACTGTTGAATGTGAGTTGGTTGAAGATCTTGTAGATTTGTGCATCCCTGGAGATGTTGTGACCATTACCGGTATACCAAGGGTGATTAACAATTACATGGATATAGGAGGAGGTATTTTCCATCACGTTATCATTCCATAATTTCTGACGAATTATTTCATATTCTAGTTAGATCAAATTATTATATTCCTATAAATTGTTTATGCGTGTTTTAGTTAAGGGTAAGAATCGAGGATTGTATTACTTGTATATGGAAGGAATTTCAGTAAAAAATTCCAAGTCTCAATATGTGTCCGAGACTTTACAAGATACAGAGCATGTGGCTGTAGCTACGGAGTTGCTGGATCAGGATTCTTTCAGTGAACGGGATTTAGAATTTGTTGCCAAATTTTCTTCAGAGCATGGTTCAGATGTCTTTCGTCAAATACTGCAATCAGTTTGCCCCTCTATCTATGGGCATGAACTTGTTAAAGGTCCGTAAAATGCTATACGAAATTATTTTTCCACTTAAGTAACTTATGCTCGACTATAAGTATTTTTCAACTTTTTAGATAAATACAGAAACAAGTTTTTTTCACGTGTACCCTTGGTAAAATATTAAGGTATAAGAAAGTATGTATATTTTCGTTAAACAGCTGGAATCACATTGGCACTATTTGGAGGAATAAGAAAGCATTCAATGGATCAGAATAAAGTTCCTGTCAGAGGAGACATTCACGTAGTCATTGTTGGTACGAAATAATTTAAATCATGCCTTTTATTTTTGTATTTGTGTGTATTCGCCAATCAGTATTTGTAGACTGACCTGTGACAACCATATGTCCCATATTAGGCGATCCTGGTCTAGGAAAGAGTCAGCTACTGAAAGCAGCTGCTTCAGTTTCACCACGAGGTATATATGTTTGCGGGAATGCCACAACAAATGCTGGACTCACGGTTGCTGTGGTGAAGGATTCAATGACCGATGACTATGCCTTTGAGGCTGGTACATTTTTTTTTAATTTTTTTATTAATATTTTTTTTTGAAATCTTCTACATTGATCGGGTATGTTGTGTTTTTCAACAGGAGCCAGGGTACTGGCAGACAAGGGATTGTGCTGTATTGATGAATTTGATAAAATGTCAGCACAACACCAGGTTAGTCTTCAATTAATATCTCACATAGTTTAAAAAAGTATATTAAACAAATGCTATATATAGAAGTATCTGTTGACATTTATAAGCACCAGTCTCTACTGGAAGCTATGGAGCAACAACGTGTATCAGTTGCCAAGGCATGACTAGTAGCAAGTTTATCGGCTCAAACAACTGTTTTAGCAGCAGCAAACCCTGTTGGTGGTCATTACAAGTACATATTGTTTACGATTTTATTTATTAATTATCAATAAACATTTTTTTCAAATTGCTTTCATTTTACTAATTGCATATTTTGGTTGTAGCCGGGCGAAAACTGTGAATGAAAATTTGAAAATGAATGCTCCTCTCCTATCACGGTTTGATTTGGTTTTCATATTACTTGACAAGCCTGATGAGCTACTTGACAAACGAGTTTCGGAACACATTATGTCAGTAAGTCACTATATGCCAAGTCCTTCCGTTGTAGTGGATTACCTCTTTCGAGGATACATTATGTCACCTATTTGTTCGTTTTATCTTATAGCTTGTGCCGCGAGTGACAATCACAGTGTAACGGTTTCTTTTTCTTGCAGCTGCATGCTGGGCATGTGGATACATCACAAGCTTTGAAAAGACTAAAAGGTGTGTACTTATCTCAGTAGATTTATTTATCCCATTGGGTGTTTGAATGAGAGGGCTCTTTATATGTATGCTGCAGAATCTCCAAGTGATAACTTCACATACTTGAATGGAAAGAATGGTTCATTAGTTAAAAGGTTGAGAATTGATTCGAGGCACGACCGTGATTTTGTTCCATTGCCTGGTCCTCTTCTTCGTAAATATATCGCCTATGCAAAAAAATTTATATTTCCAAGGTGAAATAAAAAACCATTCCTGATGCAACATCCATTCTTCAACCTTTTTCATTACATTATTTTTATTTTTCTATGAAGGATGACAAGACAAGCAGCAAAAATCCTGCAGGAGTTCTACCTAAAACTCAGAGACCGCAACATGTCTGCTGATGGCACACCGATAACAGCAAGGCAGTTAGAAAGTCTATTAAGGTTGGCAGAAGCACGGGCTAGGATTGAGTTGAGAGAAGAAATAACCGTTCAAGATGCTATGGTAAGTTCATTTAGTACAACTGCAATGCCACATTCTTATATACTAATAAATGTTTATATTCCACAATATCTTAATGGTTTGTTGCCTCAATATATGTATCCAAAAGGATGTTGTTGAGATAATGAAGGAATCCTTGTTTGACAAGTATGTTGACGAGCATGGACTTGTGGATTTTTCTCGGAGTAGTGGGATGAGTCATCAGAAGGAAACAAAGCGATTCTTAAGTACTCTAAACAAGGAATCAGAGTTGACACAGAATGACTGCTTTTCTATATCGGTAAACACCAATTTCGTATTGTTATCATAAGCATTTATGCGTGGTGATTACTATCCGTTATAATGGGGAACTAACCTCCTTATAATATTTTCAGGAAATCTACAGTTTGGCTGATAAGATCGGGTTAAGAGTTCCAGATATTGATACATTTGTGGAAAATCTAAACATTGCTGGCTATTTATTTAAAAAGGGCCCAAAAACATATCAGGTAAAATTTGTACATGCTGTAAATACTGGCTTGTAAAATAATGACCAAATCGTTATATATTTCTCTCCCTATTTTCAGGTGGTATCATCATCATATTGCCGGAGCCAACCGTCAAGGGGGGTAGCATAAGTCGGAAAAATCATCTTATGCTTATGACATTATTTAATGCGAGTAACAAGCCTATCTTTTTGTTTAAATGTATTTTATTTTGGGAAACACAAATTAGTCGCTTAATCTTTTTAGCCGTAAGTATTTTTGCTTAATATCAAGGGCTAAAATAAGCTAAAGAGCTGTGGCATGGAAAAACAAAATTAGATCACAAAACTAATATATCAACTACACATCTCACAAGATTCTCATAACCAATGTCCAATATCAACAGTTGTTTGGTTTCAATAGTTAAACTATAAAAAAAAAAAGTCGCTGAAAAAAAAATGCATAATCATAATTACAAGTCACATAGGTGCAGGCCACGTGCAACCTAACATGTCAAGTCACTTAATGGCATTGACCAAAAAGGTGCAGGCCACGTGCAAAGAAAAAAAGTTGGATTCTAAAAACTAGCTTTTTGTTCAACTAAAAGTCGCTTTTTTGTTCAACTAAAAGGTCGCTTAGTTCCTATTCCCAATGGAAAATTTTGCCACCAAACCAACTATACAAAGTACATAAAAAAAGAGGACCCCTTACTTGGCTGTGTACCCATTTTTGCCAGCAAACCAATAAAAACACAAACATAAACCAACTATACAAAGTACATAAAAAAGAGGACCCCTTACTTGGGAAATAGAAAATGTCGCTTAAATAATATTATGACGCTCAAATCTTTTATAAAGTCGCTAAAACAAAATTAAATGAGTTTATAATTACAACGATTCAAAAGAAAAGCACAAATGTAAAAAGTAATCTAACAACTGTGGATCTCCAAGCATCCATCAACCCAATTCATACAGATACACATTTTTTGTATAAAGTAATTAAAGTAAAAAAAATTAAATACACAAATAAAAATAAACTTAAATAACCATTTTCATTAACATAAAGGGCTTAAACGATTACATCATTTTCATTAAAGCATTACCATTTAAAACAACTTAAAAGCAAAAGATTACCAAAAGAAACCCTTGACAAAGTTCCAACAAAGAACTAATCATAAAATTCGAGAATAGAGATGTGCTCCTCTTTCTCAGTCAACCCTTGACGAAGTTCCATCGACATAGCAGTGACCATCTCCAACCTGTTACGCAGCCTGACCAAAGACTTATGTTCACAATGATACACATCCCCAGCAGACTCTTCTTCATCATGATTCAATGACCATAACTCTGCCAACCAAGCTGTTTTTTTTTGGATTGTTGATTGTAGTTCATCGCGTCTTTCTCCAAGAAACCTTATGAAAACTTCGTCTTCAACATGCTCATGGTCATACACAAACTTGAAAGCTTTGTGTAGTTCTTGAGATCCAGAAACATTTTTAAGTTCGGTAAGAAGGGGAGTTTGATCATCAGCAGCCATTGAACAAATGATTAGGGTACAAATTTTTTATTTGGGTGAAAAGTTAAGTATAAAAAAAGTTTAGAAGAATGGTAATTATATAGGGCTAAAGATTGATACAAATAATCGTGATTCATGATTACTAAATTTAAGTAAGCAATTAATTTGCAGAGATGGTTTATTTTCCCATGCAAATATATCAAATAGCATTCATACCTGGGGAAATATAAAAATTCGCTTAAATACTATTACGCGCTCGAATTTATTATAAAGTCGCTAAACACGTATTTCTAAGAGTATTTAATGTAGTTGGTACCTTTATGCAAAAGTACGTAAAAAGTTGATGTGAAAAGTACAAAAAGGTAAAAGTGTAAAGTACCAAGGGTTGACATGTTGCTAAGTCCCTCAAATTTAGTTGATTATTTAGAAAGCCTATTCGAAAAAGATCATGGTTTGTGATTAAAAAAATTAACAAAATCTTTGAAATTCAAAGGGGACCACTTACTTGGGGAAATATTAAATTTCGCTTGAATAATAGTATGACGCTCGTTTTTTTTATAAAGTCGCTAAACAAGTACTTTTAAGAGTATTTAATGAAGTTGGTACCTTTGTGTAAAAGTACGAAAAGAGATGATGTGTAAGTACAAAAAGGAAAAAGTGTTGAAAAGGTTGGTGTGTAAAGTACCAAGGGTGACATGTTGATAAGTCGCTTAAATTTAGTTGTTTGATTGCTAAAAGGTTAGGAATTGAAGGTATTAAAGTCGCTCAAATGACCTAAGTGTATCAAATTTATACTTCTTTGTATCGTTAGCCGTGTTACATGAATTGTCAATGTTTATCAACTTGTAGTGTTACATTTTATGCTTATCAATTTCATACATAATTAAACATAACCAAAATGCATAACTTTATAACATAATATATGTAATATTGCAAAGCATTTTGTTACAACATTGAAAAATTAAACAAAAGCTTTGCAAACTACATCAAGTCACATTACTTAAAAAGTTCGACATAGATTAACCTACTACAACAACGGTTAAACAACAACTATTTAGTAAGTGCAAATAAACAAAATACTTTTCAAGTTATTGAATATTATAGCATCAACAAAGGGAACCATTGTTGTTTCACATTTTCTTGACCATTGTACGTCCAACATCTTGACAAGCAACTTCTTCCTCCTTAGCAACTTCTTCATCCTTAGTAACACGCTCAAACTCAACAGAAACATGGCTTCCAACAGATTCAAATTCATCAATAAGATTCCTACCTTTTAAAGTTCTACCTTGAAAATGTCTTTTCTTTGACACATACTGGATAACAGTTGCGCCTCCAAATGCAGGAACTTCATCTAGGTTGTTAAACAGCCTTTTCCCATTTAAAGGACTAGATTCACAAACTTTATTGTTGGTCGACACATACGGGATGGAATTAGACCCTCCCATGACTGACAAAGCTGGAACATCCTGAGTATCATCATCTAAAGCTTCTTCAAAGTCATTAAAAAGATTCTTACATCTAAATGGACTAACTTTAAAACAAGCTTCCTTAGAAACATGTTGGATAATAGTAGACCCGCCCACACTTGACAAAGCCGCAACATCATGAATGTCATCATCAACAGCATCTTCAAATTCATGAAAAAGATTCCTACTTTTGAATGGAGTAGCTTTGAAACCAATTTCCTTTGACTCATTTTGGATAACAATAGACGATCCAACTGTATGACCATGCTCAACATCATTAACAACCTTGCAACATTTTATAGGACTAGAACCATACCCACTTTCAATTTCAGCAAGGGACCTTAAAAAAGTCGGAGACCTACAGCCACACTTGCAGTCCTTTGGAATGTACGGTTTGTTAACAGACCTTAAAAATGACAGGCAATCATTAAAATCATCATTATATGGAAGCTCTCCCATCCCTCTAAAAAGACTAGCTTCACTTGCTTCAGTCCAAACCTTAACATAAGGTGTCCTCAGGATATCAGGTGAATTTTCTTCTGATTGTTCCCATGCACGTATTTCTTCCAAATTCATATTATCCAAATCATTTCTTCTTTTTTCATGAAATCTAACTCGAGATGTTACCTCAACGTCAGGGTCATCAAAAAGCAAGTTCTTATAATAACTGTCAACTAAGACTGACTGGGGAATTGCACTGACAAAGACCTCAATGACTCCATGAATGTTAGCAAACTCAAACATTTTCTTAACATCACTATCAGTTTCGACAATGGTCAAACCTTCTTCTAAACTACATCCAGGTTTACAATAGAACCATGCCCATATATCTTCTTTTATGTTTTTCAACAAAATGTCACACATTTCAAAATAAGATAACCTAAATGACTTAGGTAACTTCAAGTTTATAATTTCCCCACCAGCGTACCTTAAGGGAAGAACCATAAAAATACTACCATGCCACACCTCGAAGACGAACTCATCAAGATTATGGGAGTCCCTGTGTAACAGTTTAAATAATCATAAGAAACATATATTAGTAAACAAATCATTTAACTAGAATATAAATAATAATACACAAACTTACATCCAATTGTCAAACACCATGTCACCAGATCTTGTTGGTGACGATTTTAAAGATCCCAAAGATCCCATCACTATGGTAAAAACTTAAAAGACAAAGAAAATTGTGTGGTTATTAGGTTGTTAAGGTGATGGTTCCCTAGATATGTGGGGCTTTTTATATCTCATACATGTTGGATAATAGACCTAATTCTATTTTTATTTGGGACAATAGATAGAAGAGCAAATTCCCAAAAAAGGGACAATTATTTTTCAGTTTTATTGAACAAATATGATGGTCTTAGTACAATATGCATGGCAACACTATAATGATAAACCACATCATTTTTTGGTTTCTTATGAACAATGTTTAGTTGTTGTTTTGTATATCATATAATGATAAATTATTTTATGTAATGTACAATAATTTATCAATGTCGTAATGTACAAAAGTTTATCAGTTCCAGTGATCAATTTCTTCTTTTTGTTTGTATTGGTAGGAACCTTATATCTACACTTCACTTTATCAATGTCGAAATATGAGTTTGCATGATATCAGTTACGTGTTTACTCCATTGGCACACGGTGTATCTACTAATGTTGTAAACAAACTGTGTATTGTGTGTTGGCCAAAGTAAAAAATAAAGGGGGTGTCATAAGTTGAATCTGTAACATTCCTTTGATGCCAAAGAAGGAAATTCAGAACATGGTTGTGATCTTCAGTTCTAATATCAATCCATGGGCCGAAAACACTACTTTTAAACATGTTGTAACAATAATTGTCACACCCCCAATTTACCTGACTTGCAGCGGAATGGAATGCCTGGGAGTGTAACTGTCATAGCACCATAACAAGGAAATATTGAACGACCTAAAGTGTCGTTTTGAAAACACATCGTTTGACTTATTAAAACATTCAGAATATAATACATAGGTCCCAAAAGGTTGAAACGTTTACAGAAATAAGTTTAGACATGTCAAACGATAATTTACACATGTGCATGAAAAATCCAAAATGTAGTGCGTCATCCCTGGCACACCCTAATGTGACTCCATGCATGTAATATGATAATGCCTTAGTTACCTGAAAATACATTGCGAAAACAGTCAACACGAATGTTGGTGAATAATCATAGGTTTGTAAATTAAATCGTATGTACATAAGCCACAAGTATAAAGTAAACCGACATAAATGTCAAAAATGCTACATTGTCTCTTAAGCTCATGGCCCCGAAGCTAGACGTACTAAATCTTGCCCCAAGTGAGTGTTTACCAGACACTCGTAATTTAGAAATGAAATGCATTCGTAATTCCGTTGGAGCAACCCAAACACGAATGGAGGAGTCACCCTCAATAGATCTATTCACTCACTCTCGCTCGTACTGTAATTAACGGTCCATGAAATAAAGGGGACTTGTCGTGTCGTGGTAGTAAGGCAACTTAAGCAATGTAAGGAATTTGTAATACTTGGGCATGTACGAAAGTAATTGATGCAATGTATTCTCCCCCGTGGGATTTGAAATCAAATAAGTAATTGAAAACGGGGCCATGAAAACTCACCTCAACTGATGATACTGATATGAAATGAAGTGAACAACAATGATCGGTTAACTGCCGCAACCTATAATGAATGATGAATGATCTCATTTAGATCACCAAATGATGTTTATGAATGACCATGCTCATGTTTCTATACCACTCTACACTTTGGAAAAACACTTGTATTGTCAAAAATATATAATCCAAGAATTTGGAAAATATTGCTATTAGAAAATATAAATAGCTAGTTATAATATATATATACTTATATATATATAACGTAAGTTCTCATGTTAGTGTTGAAAAACTCGGGTTGTAATCCTTGAAATGATGAAAACATACTCGTAATAACTAATACTACGTTAGTTATAAAGCTCGGTACTTGATATTATGTTTAGCTCAAAAATGTACTTCGTAGTTTTTGCGCCAAATTTTATAAAAGCTGTCAATTATAAAAGGGTTTTAGCCGATATTCAAATGAGTATATCTTTGTCGTTACTTGTCCGTTTTACTTGTTCTTTATATCCACGGTTTCGTCTTAGTATGTAGTAATATATTTTGGAAAGCTCGGCTCCTCCGGGTTACGTTTAAAGCCTCTTTTTGACCGACGAAAAATGTCCAACAGCAACTATTTTTCCAGAAAATACTTTTCGTCTATAATCTTGCAAAAATCATAACTTCTTCGTTATAAGCTCTTTTTAATCCGTTCTTTCGCCTACGGATTCGTTTTTGAAAGTATTTTCTAAAAATTTTGCCAAAGTTTCCTTGGTGTTTACTGATTTTCCAGATTTTTACAAAATGGGACAGCATGTCTAAAATGAGTTCCAAATCATGTTTCCAAGGTTAAAAACCAATTTCTACCATCACCAATCCTCTTGTAATCACCACATGACTAATCTAATCTTACCATACACCTTCTTAGGGTGCCATGGACTCCTAACCAAGTTATTAGAGCTAGGGGATTCATAACAAGAAAGTTAGGGTTTGTATGTTACTTTTTAGCCAAAATAAAGTGTAGTATAGCTACTTATACATGGTTTTTAGCATGATACTTATGTAATACATGTAAAAATAGGATGATCCATGAAAAATAAAGATGAAAACTTACTTGACAAAATGAGATGATTATTGGATGATTATACTTGATGTTCTTGTGTTTTTGTTGCTTGTATCTTAACTAGAATCATAAAAGGAGTAAGATTGTAGCTTTAAGTTATGAAAAATAATTAGTTGATCATGGAGATCTTGGTACCTTGGTTGATGCCGTGGGTATGGAGGAGAGCAAGAGAGAAATGATCTTGAAATTTTGATCTAAAAGTTAGTTTATGATTTAGGTAATTAGTAAAGTTAGGTTTTGTAAGGTTTATTAGTATTATACTTAGGAGTTAATGCAATAGGTTAAGGGGTGGTCTTGGGGCCGGTTTTCAAAGGGTAGGAGGGGGGGGGGGGGGTAGGGGTACTTGGTAGTTATTTAGAAATACTTGTAAGAATTTGCACTAGTTTGCGTTTTTAGTTACGATCGGGTATCGGTTTTATTAGAAATAAATGTTCACGAAGTATACCGGGACGAAATAAAGTTATAATAATGTTAAAAACATATTAAAAATATGTTGGGTACATTTACTGAGTGATCGGGTGATTAATGTTTAGTTTTAACGAAAACCGTCGTTATATTCATACGCGTACGTTATAAATAAAATAAATTTCCAAAATACTGGGTAACTGAATGTTATAACTTTTATGATGTTAAAATGGATATAAAAATATGTCGGGACCATCGTGGGAATATTTAGATATATTCGTCGTGTATAAACCGGGTGTTAACGTTTATTATAATTACGTATACGTAAAAACGTTAAATGTACTGAATATAGAAATTTGAAAATCCTGAGAGTGGTATAACATGAAAATGCTGTTATGATGATATGCAGACTATCCCCAGTCCGTATGCAGTGTACTCAACACTAATGAAATGAATTCGCACCTAAACCAATCCGGTTACGCGAATTTGAATACCCGTAAACTAAATTTACGATGAAATGATTAATGCAAGCGAATGGTGAAAACTTTTCCGGAAATGAATAGTGTTCGGTGAATAGTAATTTTCCAAAAAGTTTCTCAGAATATCAAACTGACCTCGAAAACGATGAATAGTAAAACGATGAATAGTGTTTTGATGAATAGTGATTTATGAATAGTAAAAAGTCGAAGTTTGGGAAAATGACCTGAAATGGTAAATGACGTGAAATGGTGAGTTGTGACATCCGCCCACCCAAATAGGAATTCAGTCCCTGAATTCAGCTAGTGTTGGTCTCGGTAATAGGTTTGGTGAAAAGGTGTGGATACTTGCGTTGCATTTGGTCCTCTCGTTCCTAAGTAAACTCGGTTCCTCTTCGAGAATTCCAGCGAACCTTAACGATCGGAATTCTACTATGCTTTAACTGTTTGACCTCTCGGTCCATGATTTCAACTGGTTCCTCCACAAAGTTAAGTTTGTCATATAACTGAATCTCTTCTAATGGTATAACGGATGACTCATCTGAAAGGCATTTCTTAAGGTTTGAGACAACTAATCCATACCGATAACAACGTCAAAACTTCTAAGTTCTACGGGCATAAGGTCTATATTGTATGGGTGATTTAGGAAATTGATGGTGCAACCACGGATAACGGTGTTGGTGTTAACTAAAGACCTATCGGCTAATTCAACAATATAGGGAATGTCTAAAGTAGTTGATTCTATGTTAAGTAAAGGTGCAAATGTAATAGATATAAAACTTCTATCCGCTCCTGAATCAAATAAAATGGATGCATAACGATTATTAACGAGGAACGTACCCATAACAACATTCGGGTCCTCACGGGCATCTTCTCCTCCCATAACATAAGCCCTTCCTCGAGCTACTCCTCCTTGATTTCCAGCTCCTTGATTCTTCCTCTTTGGGCACTCACCCCTAAAGTGTCCAATTTCTCCGCAACCATAACATGTTACTGGTGGTTTCTGATTGTCACCCAAGTTTGGAATCCTGCAATCTTTGGTGTGGTGACCAACCCTCTTACAGTTGCCACATGTATCTGGGCAACGTCCCGGGTTATGGTGTTTCTGACACCTATCACACTTGGGTAGAATTCCAGCATACCCTCTCCCTTCAGTAGGTCCTGCAGCATAGGCCCTTGCCATTTCTTGCCTCTTATTTCCACCTTGGTTATCGTCAAACCTCCTTTTGTTGTTGTTATTGTTGTTTGGGTTGTTGTTTCGGTTGTTGTTGTAGTTGGTGTTGTTGGAACGGTTATTGTTGTTACTTGCAGCAGACTTTCCTTTCAACACTTGGACCATAAGTTTCTGAGTTATACGAATGGCCTCCTCCATTGTTTGTGGGTCGAAAGACATCACATCCCCTCGGATGCTTTCGGGTAATCCCCCAGTAAAGTTCTCCATCTTTTTCTCATCGTCCGGAACCATAGTTGGACACAGTGTAGCCAACTCCTGAAACTTCCTGATATAAGTTTCAATATCATCTCCTTGAGTTACCAACTGGTAGAACTCTGTTTCTAGCTTTTGCACCTCAGTACGAGGGCAAAACTTCTTGGTCATCAGCTTTTTGAATTCAGCCCATGTGAGTTTGTAAGCATTCTCCATGCCAATGGGCTGAGCATACGAATTCCACCAAGACATGGCTTCATCCAGCAGCGTACCTGTAGCAAACTTAACCTTGTGAACATCCTGACAACCACACATGAGAAAAACGTTCTCAGTCTTCTCAAACCAGCGGATTAAAGCAACCGCTCCCTCATTGCCCTTATACTTGATAGGATCACTAGTCTTGAAATCCTTCCAAGTACATTCACGCCTAGTAGTGGGTTGAACCACTTCAGCAGTAGGTGGAACCTCAGCAGTCCTAGCAGCAACTTCAGCTCTCTCAATCTCTAGAGCTTCTGCTATACTATCCCTGACCAACTTGCGGATAGCTGCTTGTGTCATAGCGGGTGTTTCCGATGTAGCCTTTGCCTTCTTTGGCGCCATACTTCTGATAAATAATAATCGACAACAACCATGAGAAAACTATAATAGAAATAGTCATCGTACAAAATATACGCCCACAACATGTATATATACAACCACAACAAGTATAAATACAACCATGACATGTACGAGTACAACCACTACCTGTAATAATACAACCACGACACGTATAGATACAACCTCAACAAGTATAAATACGTTAACCATAAAGAGCAACCATGAAACATCATAAATATAATCACAACACATGAATATAATTCATGAAAATTTCGGCCAACATAGACCGATATATATATATAGCACAACATTTCCAACATAGTAGAGTCGCACTTGATATATTTGTTTGTACAACAACAAAAGACTACAAGTTCTTGAACTACGTCCCACACCTCGGGACTAGGAAATAGTAAAAGCTAATATAATACTAGTCTATGTCTATGCTCCTCCAGGTGCTCTAGACGGTCCAGGAGCTCCAGATGCTCCAGGCTCTCCCCTCAAGCGGCGAATCTCACGATCCATCGCAACCACGATTTCCTCCAGATGCTGAACTCGTAACTGAGAAGAAACATCCCTGCCCTCCAAAATGACCAACCTCTCTCGAAGCAATGCTAACTGATCTACCTGCTCCCACTGAGTCTCCTGTGTCGCCTGAGCTCTATCTCTAATCTCAGGTAACTCATCCCTAAGCAGCTCAATCTGCTCCTAATGCCTCAACTGTCGCGCCTCAAGTCCATGGTATGTCACATCGATACCAACCCTGCCCTGCACCAAATCCTCAACCTGCTCCTCGACAGTCTCAAGTCGAGTAGTAATGATCTCATCAACTCTATACCCCAACCTATCGACTTGCTCCTGCTGAGCACCCATCTGATCCTCTAATGTGACGGGTGTAGGGCTCCTAGCCGCAGCCGCTCTAGAACTCTCACCTACGTGGTATACTGGTGGTGGTTCTGCTGATTCTGACTCTGTAGTGGTAGGTGAATCTGGAGTGGTAAACCTAACACGCTTCCTAAGTGGCAAGAGTGAGGTGGATATAGGGGTAGCAGTGGGTATGGCTGGTGGTGGTGTAGGCACAGTGGGACTAGGTAGGGTCCTATAAGTAGATGTGGCATAACGAACCTTCTTACTAGCAACCTGGATAGTCTTTTCCCTACGAAACATAAGTCTCGGCTCAGACTGGATAGTGGTGGTAGGGGATGGTGTGTCTGTGGGTACACGGGTGAGGATGTCACATGGTACAATAGGATAGACATGAGGAGTAGGAGCCGTCTCCTCCTCCTCGAAAGGCTCTGTGTCATCATCTGATGCCAAAAGTGGCAACTCAGGTACAATAGGACTAGGTGGTGGTGAACGGACTGTAGAAGACATAGTGTCTTCAATAGGTGGTGGTGAACGGGCAGTAGAAGACGTAGAGTCTTCAGTATCGGAGTCTGTGATGGTGTACAGTATAACATTTGGGTTTGCAGACATGGTTCTGTGATAATCAAGGTGAAATAAAATAAATAACTCGAAATGAAATCACCATAAACAATGAACATGCACATATGATGAAATGATGAGATGCTATGATAATGTGGTTATAGTCTAGGGTCAATGATACATCCTAGTTCTCTATAACCTTAGCTCTGGTACCAATCTGTCACACCCCCAATTTACCTGACTTGCAGCGGAATGGAATGCCTGGGAGTGTAACTGTCATAGCACCATAACAAGGAAATATTGAACGACCTAAAGTGTCGTTTTGAAAACACATCGTTTGACTTATTAAAACATTCAGAATATAATACATAGGTCCCAAAAGGTTGAAACGTTTACAGAAATAAGTTTAGACATGTCAAACGATAATTTACACATGTGCATGAAAAATCCAAAATGTAGTGCGTCATCCCTGGCACACCCTAATGTGACTCCATGCATGTAATATGATAATGCCTTAGTTACCTGAAAATACATTGCGAAAACAGTCAACACGAATGTTGGTGAATAATCATAGGTTTGTAAATTAAATCGTATGTACATAAGCCACAAGTATAAAGTAAACCGACATAAATGTCAAAAATGCTACATTGTCTCTTAAGCTCATGGCCCCGAAGCTAGACGTACTAAATCTTGCCCCAAGTGAGTGTTTACCAGACACTCGTAATTTAGAAATGAAATGCATTCGTAATTCCGTTGGAGCAACCCAAACACGAATGGAGGAGTCACCCTCAATAGATCTATTCACTCACTCTCGCTCGTACTGTAATTAACGGTCCATGAAATAAAGGGGACTTGTCGTGTCGTGGTAGTAAGGCAACTTAAGCAATGTAAGGAATTTGTAATACTTGGGCATGTACGAAAGTAATTGATGCAATGTATTCTCCCCCGTGGGATTTGAAATCAAATAAGTAATTGAAAACGGGGCCATGAAAACTCACCTCAACTGATGATACTGATATGAAATGAAGTGAACAACAATGATCGGTTAACTGCCGCAACCTATAATGAATGATGAATGATCTCATTTAGATCACCAAATGATGTTTATGAATGACCATGCTCATGTTTCTATACCACTCTACACTTTGGAAAAACACTTGTATTGTCAAAAATATATAATCCAAGAATTTGGAAAATATTGCTATTAGAAAATATAAATAGCTAGTTATAATATATATATACTTATATATATATAACGTAAGTTCTCATGTTAGTGTTGAAAAACTCGGGTTGTAATCCTTGAAATGATGAAAACATACTCGTAATAACTAATACTACGTTAGTTATAAAGCTCGGTACTTGATATTATGTTTAGCTCAAAAATGTACTTCGTAGTTTTTGCGCCAAATTTTATAAAAGCTGTCAATTATAAAAGGGTTTTAGCCGATATTCAAATGAGTATATCTTTGTCGTTACTTGTCCGTTTTACTTGTTCTTTATATCCACGGTTTCGTCTTAGTATGTAGTAATATATTTTGGAAAGCTCGGCTCCTCCGGGTTACGTTTAAAGCCTCTTTTTGACCGACGAAAAATGTCCAACAGCAACTATTTTTCCAGAAAATACTTTTCGTCTATAATCTTGCAAAAATCATAACTTCTTCGTTATAAGCTCTTTTTAATCCGTTCTTTCGCCTACGGATTCGTTTTTGAAAGTATTTTCTAAAAATTTTGCCAAAGTTTCCTTGGTGTTTACTGATTTTCCAGATTTTTACAAAATGGGACAGCATGTCTAAAATGAGTTCCAAATCATGTTTCCAAGGTTAAAAACCAATTTCTACCATCACCAATCCTCTTGTAATCACCACATGACTAATCTAATCTTACCATACACCTTCTTAGGGTGCCATGGACTCCTAACCAAGTTATTAGAGCTAGGGGATTCATAACAAGAAAGTTAGGGTTTGTATGTTACTTTTTAGCCAAAATAAAGTGTAGTATAGCTACTTATACATGGTTTTTAGCATGATACTTATGTAATACATGTAAAAATAGGATGATCCATGAAAAATAAAGATGAAAACTTACTTGACAAAATGAGATGATTATTGGATGATTATACTTGATGTTCTTGTGTTTTTGTTGCTTGTATCTTAACTAGAATCATAAAAGGAGTAAGATTGTAGCTTTAAGTTATGAAAAATAATTAGTTGATCATGGAGATCTTGGTACCTTGGTTGATGCCGTGGGTATGGAGGAGAGCAAGAGAGAAATGATCTTGAAATTTTGATCTAAAAGTTAGTTTATGATTTAGGTAATTAGTAAAGTTAGGTTTTGTAAGGTTTATTAGTATTATAATTAGGAGTTAATGCAATAGGTTAAGGGGTGGTCTTGGGGCCGGTTTTCAAAGGGTAGGAGGGGGGGGGTAGGGGTACTTGGTAGTTATTTAGAAATACTTGTAAGAATTTGCACTAGTTTGCGTTTTTAGTTACGATCGGGTATCGGTTTTATTAGAAATAAATGTTCACGAAGTATACCGGGACGAAATAAAGTTATAATAATGTTAAAAACATATTAAAAATATGTTGGGTACATTTACTGAGTGATCGGGTGATTAATGTTTAGTTTTAACGAAAACCGTCGTTATATTCATACGCGTACGTTATAAATAAAATAAATTTCCAAAATACTGGGTAACTGAATGTTATAACTTTTATGATGTTAAAATGGATATAAAAATATGTCGGGACCATCGTGGGAATATTTAGATATATTCGTCGTGTATAAACCGGGTGTTAACGTTTATTATAATTACGTATACGTAAAAACGTTAAATGTACTGAATATAAAAATTTGAAAATCCTGAGAGTGGTATAACATGAAAATGCTGTTATGATGATATGCAGACTATCCCCAGTCCGTATGCAGTGTACTCAACACTAATGAAATGAATTCGCACCTAAACCAATCCGGTTACGCGAATTTGAATACCCGTAAACTAAATTTACGATGAAATGATTAATGCAAGCGAATGGTGAAAACTTTTCCGGAAATGAATAGTGTTCGGTGAATAGTAATTTTCCAAAAAGTTTCTCAGAATATCAAACTGACCTCGAAAACGATGAATAGTAAAACGATGAATAGTGTTTTGATGAATAGTGATTTATGAATAGTAAAAAGTCGAAGTTTGGGAAAATGACCTGAAATGGTAAATGACGTGAAATGGTGAGTTGTGACAATAATATACTTAGATCAACACAAGATCAGTACAACATTATACTAGCATTAACATTTAGTCCCTTACACAATAACTTTATATTTTTTTAACAAATTGAGATGAAACGTTACATATGTTTAGTAAAGAAAATAGTCTAAGAAATATCACTCATCTTGAATGCGATAATGAAGGAGTGTGACATGTCATGAACAGTCCACACTATATCATTCTCGCATTGAAGACGTCTCAATTATAACGGCAGATCTATCTAACGTTTTTGGTTTTGAGCTTTAATGTTTTATTTTCAGGATACCGTTTTATACAGATTGTTGTTTCATAAAACACCAACCTATATAAAAAGGTATCATGAAACTAAAACATTAAAGCTAAAAACCAAAAACGTTAGATAGATCTTCCGCTATAATTGAGCTTTAAGTCCTTAGAAAACATGTTCTTACTATGATTTGTATCGCTCAAATAAAATGTCATGAACATACTTACTAATTAAGTAGATTCAACAACATTAGAGAGCTAATATAATATACAATAAATAACTAAGGAAAATATTAGTTTTGTTAAAATGTTATAATCCCCAACTTGACGACACCAAAAACATGTAAATTAGAAACAACATCAGTACAACATTATACTAGCATTAACATTTACTCCCTTACACACTAACTTTATCTTTTTAACAGATTGAGATGAAACGTTACAGATGTTTAGTAAAGAAAATAGTCTAAGAAACATCACTCATCTTGAATGCGATAATGAAGGAGTGTGACATGTCATGAACAGTCCACACTATATCATTCTCGCATTGAAGACGTCTCAATTATAACGGAAGATCTATCTAACGATTTTTGGTTTTGAACTTTAATGCTTTATTTGCAGGATACCGTTTTATACAGATTGGTGTTTCATCAAACACCAACATGTATAAAAATGTCACAACTCGCCATTTCATGTCATTTCCCGAACTTTAGAAAAACACTATTCATCAAACACTATTCATCAAACACACTATTTATCAGTTTAATATTCATCATTTTTGGTGTCAGTTTGTCATTCTGAGAAACATTTAGGAATTTTACTATTCACTAAACACTATTCATTACGGGAAAAGATTTCATCATTCACGTGCATTACACATTTCATCGTAAATTTAGTTTACGGGTATTCAAATTCGCGTAACCGGATTGGTTTAGGTGCGAATTCATTTCATTAGTGCTAAGGACACTGCATACGGACTAGAGACTGTCTGCATATCATCAGTAGGTCATTTACATGTTATACCACTCTTAGGATTTTCAAATTTATATATTTGATACATTTAACGTTTTCCTTATAATTATTTATAAATAAACGTTAACACCCGGTTTATACACGACGAATATATCTAAATATTCCCACAATGGTCCCGACATATTTTTATATCCATTACATCATCATAAAAGTTATTACATTCATTTACCCAGTATTTTGGAATTTTACGTTTTCCAGTTCAGCGTTTTACGTGAATTACGCGTTTTTAACCCGCGTTTCCAGTTTTAACAACGTTCAAGCAACCCGATGGAACTTACCATTCATTTTTATTTTATTATGGAGTATTTTGACAAGTTTAGTCATTCTTTCAAGTTTCATATTTTTACGATGCCCGAATTTACGTTTCGCGGTTTGAAACTTTACGTTTTGCGAATAACGGAACCAAAACCGACTCCGTGAACCAGATAACACCAAGCTTACTACATACTCATCTAATTTCTTTACATGTGCAGCCCCCCATTGTCTTCCACTTGACTAAATATTTACAATAACGCCATTATGTTAGATATTTCCTACTAAAACACCTTTAACACATTCATATTTTTTTTTCATAATCAAAGTGAGGTTTTCTCTTGTCTTCCTCCCTAGACCATGACCCAACCTCCATCCCTAACCAAAATCCATTATTTTTCTTAGTACAAAGCATCAAAGTTGTTCATTTCATCATCCTAATTAAGAATCATAACACAAAAACACAAGTAATCCAAGGTTTCTAATCATCTCACCACCTATGATTTCAAAGTGAGTATTCAAAATTATTTTCATGTTTTCATCTAATTAACATATGTATCTTATAGTATTCATGCTTAATTTCATGCACAAACTACTTATACCACTTTATTTTTGTATACTTTTTGAACATACAAACCCTAGATTGTGATTTAGGTGTTCCTTTGTAAAATTAACTTGATTACTAGTCATTAGGAACCCATGGCACCCTAAGAAGGTGTATGGTAGGATTAGTATAGATTTGTGGAGTTTACAAAAGTTTTGGTTGATGTAGAAACTAGTTTTGAACCTTGGAAATGGTTTTGTAACAACTATATAAACATTCTGTCCCATTTTGGTAAATTCTGGAAAATCAGTAAATACAAAGTAAACTTTGGCAAAATTTTTAGAAAATACTTTCAAAAACGAATCCGTAGGCGAAAGAACGGATTAAAAAGAGTTTATAACGAAGAAGTTATGATTTTTGCAAGTTTATTGACGAAAACTATTTTTCGGAAAAATACATGCTGTTGGACGTTTTTCGTCGGACAAAAAGAGGCTTTAGACGTAACCCGGAGGAGCCAAGCTTTCCAAAATATATTACTACATACTAAGACATAACCGTGGATATAAAGAACAAGTAAAACGGGCTTATAACGACAAAGATTTTCACGTTTCAATATCGGCAAAAATCCTCTATAATTGGCAGCTTTTAGAAATAATAATATTAACACTACGTAGTACTAAATTCTAGATTTTCTAGAAATATTAACCAAGTACCCAATTTTATAACTAATGAAGTCTTAGTTATTACAAGTATATTTTTATCACTACAAGGCGTTATTTCAAGGATTTCAAATCGAGGATTTCAACACTAACACTTATATATACGATATATATATAAGTATATATATTACAACTAGCTTTATTTTTCTAATAGCCATATTTTTCCTAAGTCTTGGAAATGTATATTTTTGATAACAAGTATTTTTCAAAGAGTAGAGTGGTATAGGAAACATGTGCATGGACATTTTCCAACATCATTTCATGATCTAAATTAGATCGTTCATATCATTCATATTAGGTTGCGGCAGCTTACCGTTCATTGTTGTTCATTTCACTTCATCACAGTAACATCAGCTTCAGGTGAGTCATAGCCCCTACTCTTTTTATACTTGTTTTAACTCTTTGGGGGAGATACATGCTCAACTACTTGCTTACTTGTACAGATACTCAAAACATTATACTTGATTACATTATACTTGATTGCATTATACTTGATGGCGTTATACTTAAACTTGTAAGTCTCTTTGGGATAACACATGCATTGGGTTTCGGAGATGAAGTAGAATCAATGCTATTACCTTCCTTCTGAGCAACATAAAGTCTCCTTGGATAACACATGCATTGGGTTTCGGAGATGAAGTGGAACTAATGCCACTACCTTCCTTGTGAGCAACATACTTATGTGAGGTCTTCGGAGATGAAGTGTAGACTCACGACTAATTGCTTAACTGTTGTGATGAACTTATACATGTTTTACTCATACTATATATGTTAGCAGTGGGTTGTGAACACACAGGTTACAAGTCTCTTATGGCGGGACTTGCAACTGAGTGGATTTACGATGCCTTTGCTGGGAAATCTTTATTCATATGCATAACATTCTTTTTCACAAGACTCTATGAACTCACCAACCTCGTGTTGACACTTTAGCATGTATTTTCAGGTTTTAACCAATGGCACGCTACTGGAGGTTTTGGCAGGGCAGGGCATGGCATGGTCATAGAAGACTCTGATTATTCATTTGGGGACCGTTTTTAACTATTTTAAGGGCCTACTTCCGCACTACTTTTAACGATGTAAATTCAACATTTTTGATTAAACGATCTTATTCTAAATGATTAAAGTGAAAACCATTTTTGTACTTGTGTTGTGATACCGATTGAGTTACACCCTAGCTACATGTATGCTTCCGCTGGACCCTATTTTGTAGGTGTGACAAAAAAGGTATCCCGAAAATAAACCATTAAAGGTCAAAACCAAAAAACATTACATAGATCTTCCACTATAATTCGACGACATTAGAGAGCTAATACAATATACACTAAATGAATAAGGAAAATATTAGTTTTGTTAAAATGTCATAATCCCCAACTTGACGACACCAAAAAACAAGTAAATTATAAACAACATCAGTACAACATTATACTAGCATTAACATTTACTCCCTTACACACTAACTTTATCTTTTTTAACAAATTGAGATGAAGCGTTACAGATGTTTAGTAAAGAAAATAGTCTAAAAAACGTCACTCATCTTGAATGCGATAATGAAGGAGTGTGACATGTCATGAACAGTCCACACTATATCATTCTCGCATTGAAGACGTCTCAATTATAACGGAAGATCTATCTAACGATTTTTGGTTTTGACCTTTAATGCTATATTTTCAGGATACCGTTTTATACAGGTTGGTGTTTGATCAAACACCAACCTGTATAAAAAGGTATCCTGAAAATAAAGCATTAAAGGTCAAAACCAAAAATCGTTACATAGGTCTTCCACTATAATTGAGCTTTAAGTCCTTAGAAAACATGTTCTTACTATCATTTTTATCGCTAAAATAAAATGTCATGAACATACTTATTAATTAAGTAGATTCGACGACATTAGAGAGCTAATACAATATACACTAAATGACTAAGGAAAATGTTAGTACAACATAAACTAAATGATGCTAATATGACCAACCTATAAACATCTTCCTAACAGTGAAGTTGCTAAAAATTTTAAAGGCTAATATTGACTCAAAAGGATGGGCTCGAACTAGAGTACAAATACAAAAAATTTAACCCATTAAAGGTATTTGGGTCAGTCATTGTTTAAAAATGGTACAACATAATGGATAGATGTTTAAACACAAACCCTGTGTGTAAAAAAAAACTCAGTCATTTGTTCACGGTATGCAAGTGCAGCCTGAACAGGATCCTCAACATCTAACGACATACCATTGGCCAAGCGATATAAAAAGATGCATACCCAAATACCACAATCACCAAATATCCCGCTCTGTTTAGGTATTTTGTCAGGGTGATAAAAGGTAATGGTGTATGTTGAAGGATCTATGCCTTTCTTCTGAAATACTTGCGCTTGACTTAACACCTCAGGTAGTTGAGTCTGTGGCAAAGTGTAATAAGGATTCAAACAGTGTAATGTATAAACCTTAATTAAACGGATATTTAAATGAACCTTTAAAAATTCCATCACTTGGAAATAAAATTCTGTCAATGCATTGACAAAAACTTGGCCACTATCGTAAAATGTAACTAGTCCCGTCTCTATCTCGAAACATGCAAGAAACCAGTGACTTTCTGTTTCATTAATAGGCATAAAAACCTACAGTGGATGTGTGGCAAAAATCATCAAAATAATATGACAAGCCAAGAAAATACGGGAGAAAAACAAAAGGAATTACCTGCTTAACATCGGACCATGGAATGGAGTACCTCTCCCCATTAGCATACCACAAAGGCATCGAGTTTTGAAGTATAAGCTGTACAAAGTAGCCACTAACAATAGCCCAATCAGCCGTTTGGGGTCTCACATGCCACATGTAGTTTACCCACAACTCTATATGCTGTAAATTGGGAAACATAAACGAGTGTGAACAAACTTTAAATAAAATATTTCAATGGGGTGATCATGTTGCTAGTTCAAAAGATCATATTGTTGATCATGTTATATTACTTGCCTCATCTAGTAGCCAACCTTGCCTTTTGGGGTCTAAGAAAACTAAACTTTCCCAGAACCTTCTATCAACAGTCACATCTTGACACCATGGGAACTTACAATTTAGCGGACCAGTTTCACAAAGATATTGGCAGTATTGATCCGAAAAATAAACCTTGTTGGCATCTTTGTGTCGGCGTTTGAGATCCTGGTATAAGACACAATTAAACTTATGATCATAAATGAAAATTACAAAATAATTCATACAATCAAATAACAAGTTTTAATACCTCAACCCACGGCTTAACATGCTTAAGCTGTTCCGTCAAATCTGGATTCAGTAAGCCAAACAATTGTGCTTTCCTTACCGCCTTTTCTGAATATGCTTTAGTCCAGTAATACACATTAGCTTCACTGGAACATTTACTCTTCTTTGTAGGGACGATGCGAGCTAAACTATTTTTCCAGTGATTTGTTCCCTTAAGCGCTACTGACCATTTCTTTCGTTCACTTTCATCGTGTAACATCTTTTCCTCTTGCATCCTTATCATCTTATCCTCCTCCCTCATCAACCTCTTATGCTCTTCCCTCAATTTTTCTAATGTTTCACGTCGTGATCTCAATTCTTCTTGAATAATAACTTCCTGTGAAAGTAAAGTTACTTTTTATAATTATTATCATGTATTATGGTACAAAATTACTGTACATATATATACAGTCAAATTGTAATTCACCTTTGAAACATCATCATATTCGTCAAATTCTACACATTGTGAGAAGGCAGTATCCATACTTGAATGAAACAACTCAAGAAAACAATCATTGAGCTCCTCACAAAACTCTCCATTCAGATTCTGGAGATCATCATCAAAAAACAATTTTTCCTGCGAATGAAAATATACTGGTTAAAAGATAAATTATATTTTTAACCTTGGCATGTGAATGTAAGTAAAAAAGGAAACAGGTTATAATACCCCATTTCTTTCTCGAGCAAGAACCTGAATAATTCCCTCTAATTTGAACAAACGAGCATTAAGCTCTGTAATAACACCATCCTGAATTATGCTAATCTCTAATAAACTGCTTTCACTATTGCGTATAATAGGTAAATGTTTCCGCTCTACTTTGCCACGTTTGCGTGCCGTGGCCAACTTGTTTAAATACTCATCACCGATATGTGTGGTTTTCACTGGGAGAGTTCTAGGTATGTAATCATTGAAAAAATCCATAAACTGTATATACCAATCAGATTTCCTCTCAGCTAATGTAGGCCTAAAATCTTGAACAACATTTGATTCCTTACACAAAAAATAAAAAAATAAATTTAATTAATTAACAATAAAATAAATCATTAATACAACAATTTGGATGAAGATATCTACCTTTCCAAATAGGTACTTATAATCTGATATCTTAAATGTTGTGTTCTTTGACCATGATATTCCTCTGGGTACCATTTCTGGCAATTTATTCCACCAAATAATGCTTCTTTCAAATGATTCCAGTATCCATATCTATAAAATGGCACGAAATAATTCAGATTTGTTGAAAAAAAATACCATAAGTAAGTGGGAAAGAGTATATTGATTAAAAAAATACAAACTTTGAAAGCCCAAACGAAGCCTGAAAGCGTATATGTTGGAACAAACTTTCGGTCTTTGTTAATACCTTCAAGGAATTTATACTTGTGTTTAGAAGCCACGTCCAAAATTTGATCATATAATCGTCTCCAAATATACTCCCCCCATGGAAAAGCATCCCACTCATCAAGGTTTTCAATCAATCGAAATAGTGTATCATCAACTTCTTCAACCAATAATATGCCCATAAAGATAACCTCCAAGGCTAACAATAGACAAAGACGTACGGCATCTTCATCGTATATAATACCAAATGAATGTTCATCTTCAATGAGACCAAAGATATCTAAACTAGTGACCTTTTTACCTACATGGTTTGGGAAAACCCTGTTCCTAAAATTGAGATGTCCTGACTTATATGAGTTTAAATCTACATTTCCAAAACTAAAACCTGTGATAAGACAAAATTCTGGTCTACCGAAATGTATAGGACGCTCTTCAACATAATATACAATTGGCATATCATAATGAGCATTACTCGGACAACATTGTTTTTGTAAAATATAATCTATCATATGTGGTTCGTGATCAAAATAAGAAAGGTCCAACCATTTACCAAAACAAGTAGCCCGAAACAACTTCCTACGGTTTTGATCCAATTTTGATTTTATCAGAGAAAAGTAATTGGGTTTACTTCTAATAATGGGTTTGGCTTGATATTCCTACATTAACAAAAAAAAAAAAAAAAAAAAAAAAAAAAAAAAAAAAAGAAGATAATCAAACACCAAAACATAGTAACCACCACATGAATATAATGGATCTGGTGAAACAATATTTGGTTGCAAACTAAACTATGAAATTGAATGCAAAGGTAAACAAACATAATTAAACCAATTTAAATCAAATAAATATGCAGACATGTCATGTATAACAATATATGCAAGTGTAAAGCATTTTGATTATACGAATACGAATATGATTTACAAAAGGTATAGAATAATGGTCGAAAAATAGTAAACATACCCTGATATGAAACAACATTAAGATTCTTTTAAGGTTACAAGTTTGCAATTGAAGAAGATGGGTCTTGGTTTGTGAGAGTATAGTAGTGTTTTTTGTGTTTTTGGGATATAAAATTTATAATATACAACGGTTCTTGTTGTTGGGGATATAAAAAAAGTTGCTCGGATTTTATAATATCGCTCAGCTATAATAATTAATTTCGCTTGATAATTAGGATTAAAAAATTGTGTTAAAAATACTTTAAAACGAATTATTATTAAAAAAAGTTGTTGAAAAGGTACAAAAAGCGTTGATGTGTGATGTACAAAAAAGTGACATTTTGTCAGTCGCTTAACACTTTTCGCTAGGTCGCTGGGCTTTGGGAAGGCTCAAAACGAATAAAATATTATTTGTGGAAGTTTGACTATTTTGGAGGAAAGTGACAAAATAGAAGGTCGCTCGAACTTTTGATAAGTTGCATGTGATAAGTAGCACAAAAGTGTGCCTTACACATTATGATTGGGCACTACTTTTGGGGTGCCACATGTCGAACTTATGTTAAATTCGCTAGTCGCTCGGGCCATTTCAAGAAACCAACCTACTTAGGTACACAAGAGTCCACCACCTTGAGCGACTGGGCTAGTCTCAAATTTAGCCCTAAAGGAATTAGAAGTTTTCTCGGTCATGCCGGCTTTTACCGACGTTTCATTCAAGACTTTTCTAAGATAGCCCGGCCTCTGACCCACTTGCTTGAAAAAGATGCTCCGTTTATCTTCTCAAATGAATGCATCGAAGCATTTAATGTTCTTAAAAAGAAGTTAACGGAGGCTCCCGTCTTAATTGCCCCCGATTGGGACTTGCCCTTCGAGCTAATGTGCGATGCTAGCGATTATGCCATTGGTGCAGTCCTGGGACAACGCAAGTCTAAACATTTTTAGCCGATACACTATGCTAGTAAAACTATGACCGACGCTCAATATCATTATACGACTACTGAGAAAGAAATGTTAGCCGTCATTTACGCTTTTGAAAAGTTTTGATCTTATTTGCTTTTGAAGAAATGCATAGTGTATACAGATCATTCGGCTCTTAAGTACCTTATGGCAAAGCAAGACGCTAAGCCACGCTTGATGCGGTGGGTTCTTCTCCTTCAAGAATTCAAAGTTGAAATTCGAGATAAAAAGGGAGCTGAGAACCTTGCTGTTGATCACCTATCACGTTTAGAGAATCCCCACCAAAGTGTTTTCGAGAAAAAGGAGATTAACGAAGCATTTCCTCTCGAGACACTGGGGAGTTTATCACACTGTGATTCTAGTACCCCATGGTTCACCGACTTTGCGAATTACCATGCGGGGAATTTTATCCGGAAAGGGATGTCGTTCCAGCAGAAGAAAAAATTCTTCGAAGATGTTAAGCATTATTTTTGGGACGACCCCTATTTGTTTAAGATATGTGTGGATCAAGTGATCCGGCGGTGCATTCACGGCAAAGAAGCCGCTGATATTCTTATGGCATGCCATAATGGACCCACGGGGGGACATCATGGTGCCAACTTCACCGCTAAGAAAGTTTTTGATTTCGGCTTCTATTGGCCGACGATTTACCGGGATGCTCATGAGTTGGTTAAATCATGTGATTCTTGCCAGCGTCAAGGAAAAATTTCTCAGAAGGACGAGATGCCTCAAAATGCTATCCAAGTCTGTGAAATTTTTGACGTCTGGGGTATCGATTTCATGGGTCCATTCCCGTCTTCTCGTGGTAATAAATATATACTCGTGGCCATCGACTACTTGTCTAAATGGGTCGAAGCGAAGGCGCTACCCACCAATGACGCCCGAGTTATAGTAAAATTTCTTAAAAGTCTCTTCATCCGATTTGGTGCACCTCGTGCTATTATAAGCGATCATGGGACCCATTTCTGTAACGACCAATTCGCTAAAGTTATGCTCAAATATGGTGTCACACATCGTCTTTCTACGGCTTATCATCCACAGACGAGTGGTCAAGTTGAGGTTTCCAATCGTGGCTTGAAACGTATCTTAGAAAGGACCGTAGGTGAACATCTTGCTTCATGGGCCGATAAGTTAGATGATGCACTTTGGGCCTTCCGTACAGCTTACAAAACACCCATTGGGTGCACTCCTTACATGCTGGTTTACGGGAAGGCCTGCCATTTGCCCTTTGAACTTGAGCACAAGGCCTTCTGGGCCTTAAAACATGCTAATTTTGACCTTCAAACCGCGGGTGATCACCGTAAAGTTCAATTGAATGAATTAGTCGAGCTTCGTGATCAGGCCTATGAGAATTCTTTGATCTACAAAGAGAAGACAAAGAGGATTCATGATGCTAAAATTAAAGATCGCGTCTTCAATGTTGGTGACCGAGTCCTTCTGTTCAATTCTCGATTAAAGATTTTCTCGGGCAAGTTAAAAACCCGTTGGTCTGGACCATTCACCATTACCCAAGTATTTCCTTATGGAACCGTTGAACTTGCTCAACCTAATGGTCCCAATTTTAAGGTGAATGGTCATCGTGTTAAACATTACTTTGGAGGGGACATACCACCCATGGTTGTCCCGGATCTCCAGACTTTCCCCAAGGACGATTAAATTCGGGGATCGAGTCAAGCTCATGTGACTCGGTAATCAAAAACAAGCGCTTCGTGGGAGGCACCCCATGCTTATCCATTTTCATTTTCTCTATTTTCTATTTTCTTTAATAACGTGACGTGAGGGGGGCGACCCTTTCCAAACTCGTGTTTTCGTGGTTGTTTATGAATGTTCAGGAATTTCCCCGAAGTTTGAGGACTCTCATGCTCGTGGTTTGTCGTTCTCTCCACTCGAGTCTCATCCTTCGTTGCTCTTTCGGAAATTCTCCATATCCAAAATCATATCGACTAACGTTTATCTCTTGGCATACTTAATAAATGGCCTTAGATTTTACGTAGGATTACCTTTACCCTTAAAACATTGAGGACAATGTTTCACTTTAGTCTGGGGGGGGGGGGGGGTGAATCTTCGATTCGATTTGACTTGTACCATCGTCTGAGCTGTTTAACTTGCGCAACTTCGTTTTCCACCAAAAATTTTAATTTTTGTCACCGCTTTATTATTAAAAAAAATGAAAAAATGAAAAAAATATATATATGATATAATAATAAAATTTGACACCTTGTTTTGACTTTCCTACCAGCGAGAGTAGAAATAAATGTTCCGACTTAACCGGGCGTGTTGAGCCCTAGCTCGTCTCCCTTAACCAATATAATCAAAAGATTATGGCTAAGCATCCGCGGATCTCATTATTTGGGATTTTAAATTTGCGGAGATCGAGGAATGATAGAGTTTATTTAGAAGTTTCGTGCTATACACGGATCGCATTACTTGGATTTAAAAAACCCACGAGAGGTACTTGTGGCCTCCTTGTTCCCATCAGCTACGTCACCAATATATAATAGATGTCTAGGATTAATTAAGGGTATACGGTTTGGACAATACTTAGTTTTTTCTCGTTCCCAACAAAATCTCTGCATATGGGGGTTTGGTACACATAGGGGTACTGCCAGTGTTACGGTGAAATAGACTATTGCATCTTGCTGGTTCGCAGCCGATGTTGTGATCTTAGTAAAGGCCGTAGGACTTGGGGTTTGGCATATGATTATGAATATCAATAATAATAGTCCAAAGCCAAATAAAAAGGCAGAGGAATCCAAAGCTATATAAAAGCAGCGGATAGAAATCCAAAGTCATAATAAAGCTCTTACATCTTGGTGGCTCATAAACCGTTGACTGTAAAAGAATAAAGGATTAAGGACCAAAGTATTATTAAAGTGCTTATGATTATGCAAAAATGCCAAGCTTCGACTCCGGGGGTTTCCCTAATACAAAGCTTCCGTTTCGGGTATCAAACATGGTATGTCTCGGTCGTAAATAAAAAGGGAGCCCCTACAAATCGTGTTAAATCAGAGACCTTCATGTGGACCCGATTTCTGTATGCAGGGGTTTTCGAGGGAAAGTTTGGAAACTACTTAGCGTTCAAATTTTGTGCTCTTATCGGACTAACAAATATCGAAACGAGAAAATATGAAGCAATTCATTTCTCATAATTAAATTCTTGAGATACAAAACTTAGGACCTGGGGACAAGAGGTAATACACAAGTAACTTTTGTGGGCAGTGTTAGCATCTAACTTCTGGATAAACAATGATTTCGATTTTACGCTTAGTTTGGGAGCTTGTGAAAAATCAAGGATGACGATTTTTATCCGTACGGTCTCTTCTCTGTGAGAAGTGTTTCTACTCGTTGACCCTGAAAATTATCAACAGATAAGAATTGATAATGAAAGTCAAGGCAAACCGTCACATATATAAATGAAAAAGTACACAAAAAGAGTAGTAGTAGTTGTTATTATTGAAAATCGGAAAACGGAGCGTTTTTGAGAATAAATGATTTTACTACCTCTTTTGAACATCATTGCTACTTTACAACGTCAGTAAAGAGAGGTTTTGAAATTATTTATCTCTTAAGCGTGAGGTGATGACATTGCGTGAGGGCACGGCAATACCTTTGTCTGGGAGATTTTGATGAGTGCTTAATCACTCATCCTTTTTAGGCTTTATTTCAGACCAAAAATACCAAATACTAACAAAAAATGTCAAGAGAATGCATGTTTTTGTATTTGTGTATGTGCAGGTACGGATATGAGAAAAATGAACGAAAACAAAGCAAAACCGACAAAAAACGAGCACGAGATTGGAAAAAGGTCAAAAGCTGGAGCCGGGGAAGCAAAATGATCAAGGAAAGCTCAAATTATCAATTTAAGTCCTCAAAGATTCTTAAAGTTACAAGAAAAGTCCCTGGACAAAGTTTTGAGAAATTGGCAACATCAGTCCCTCTAGTTTCAGAATTTGGCAAAAATGGTCCTTAAAGCAAAATTTGAAGAAAAGAAAAATGTGGTCCTCCATTATTAAGAATATGGCAAGAAATACCCTTGGGAAAAAGTTTCAAAGAATTACAGAATGGGTCCCTATGGAATGCAAAATTTACACAATAGGTCCTTGTGATTTTTACTAAATCTACTAGTCCTAAACCTAAATAACAAATCAGATCTACAAAGCCTTTCACCAAAATCAAGCCCAACCCCATGAAACTAAGCCTACCACCCATAAACCTATACCCGGCCTGCTTAAATTACCCAAGTCAACCCCACAACCCAAGACCCGGTCAACGAAATATAATAAAAACCCCCAATTCCCTTTCCCGCCCCCCAAAATAACTTTTACCCAGAAAATAACTGTTCCCCTAGAACCCTAATATTCACCACGCCCAAATTACCTCATCATAGTAATAATTACCCACTCATTGTGCTTCTAGAAGGACTGTCACATGTCAGGGAATGTCAGAGGAGGCACGTGGACCAATAGGAAAGCTCACGCAGGATCAGTCTACATCCATCAATCAATCTAAAGGCTGATATTAGAACTTGGGGACCAAGGAGAGATCAAGGGCTCATATTCACTCAAACAAACACACATTCACGCGGATAGCTGAGCTGTGCATGCTAGAAGGATCCAAGGCCAACCTCCTCAGCTCCTATATATACCCCGCCCTTTTCAGTCATGAGAGTGTGTAATTTCTTAATATTGTCTTAGTTTTTTCTGTTTACTGCTTACTGTATTTTTATTTTTCCAAGCATTGTATTAAGATTTTTAAATTTTAATATAATTTCAATTTACATTTTAGCTTATTGTCTTTTTAATTCTCATTTTATTCTTATCATTATTACTGCTTGTTAGATTTAAATTTGTTTTAGTCAATCACTTTTAAAGTCATTTATTGTTTATCAAAATAAAATAAATAAATAAATAAATAAAAAATATATTTACAAATTAGTTTATTTAGTTATTTGAATATGATTTTATTACAATTGATATCTGTTTTTATAAGCCTATATAAGTTTTTAGTAACTGTTTCATCAAAAGTCTAAAAATACCAAAGTCAGTCAAAGTCAACTTTCAGCTTATTGAGAATAAGCCAGTTTTATTTGGAGTTTGAGGCAGCCTTAAGGTGTCCAAAGGCCTGTCTAAGAGACAGGCTAGCTAAGTGAATCCCCCTCTATTTGAGCTGAGGGGGAATTTTGGTTGTAAGATCATTCCATTTCCATTTCTGTTTAAATTAATTGCATAAGTAGTTTAGATTTGTTCCTTGTTGTTGATTTTCTGCTCATTTGCATCACTAGTGGTTTATTTGAGATCTGTTTATGCAATTTGGATTTGATAGGTTTGAGTTTGATTACTATTAGTTACTACTGTTTCATCTATTTCATCTCTTGAATCTGTTTGGATTTGTATTCATTGTCTGTAGTTGTGTGTTGTGATTAAGCTTGTTGATTCATTGTATCTATCTAAGGTTGAGTGTTGGATTGATATTAAGTTGAGTTTGAACCACTTTTGGTTGGATCTGTGGTGTTGAGGTTGTGACAGTCACCATAAGTGGTGTTTGGATCATAGTTGTTTGATGAGTTTCTTGTTGTTTCAGAGGTTACAGTTGGTTTAGGTTGTTCACTTAGGGTATATTAAAAATAGTTGAGACATTAAATCAGTAGTTATATAGCATAAAGTCAAATCAATTTATTTTTTCATTTCTGCACATCAGTTATTATAAGTAGTTTGCATAATCAGTTAGAATGGTAGCATAGATATAAGTTTTAGTTTATTTCAACTAGAAATCAGCTTTATATAACTTTTCAGGTTAAAATTTGGCAATCAAATCTCATTTTGGTCAAAGTTTTGTGTTCATCAAAAAGTCAAAAAGTTTTTAGTTGTCTGTTTTGGTCAGATTTTCAAGGAAGTTCACAGTACTCATCTTGTATTCAAAATCAATTTGAAAAAGTTGTTTTCTAATCCTTGTCAGGTTATTAATCCATTTCAAAAAGAAAATCAAGGTTTGGAACACTTTTGCTTATTGAAAAAGCTGTGGGAAATTGACTGTTTGAACAAAAAGTTACCCTGCTCATCAGGTTTTGGACATATTTCAAATTAGCTTTTAGGTTAGTAACTTTGTTTGGAATTCTGATTTGTTGGAGTATTTGAGATCTCTGCTGGTTAGTCATTAGTTTGGACCCATAAGTTTGCTGGTCTCAGCTTATCTACTCACCTAAAGAGCTTATTCAAGTGAGTACATAGAACATAGAATCTGTTTGGTATTTGAGGGCTACAAGTGTTGAATATTGATCTTATTCTGAGTTTGAGTGTTCATTTGAGCTTTATTATACTTATAGTAACTATTCCATTTGGTCTTGGCTTATTGCTTATCAGTTTATGCTTATTGCTCTTTCATTAAGTGCTTATTCATAGCTTTTTGCTCCATTGCTTGTGTTTCTGAGTATTTCTAGGTTTCAAATTTGTTTATCTGAGTTTTAATAAGTTCAAAAATCACTTGGTAAAAGTTTCAGGTCAATTGGTCAACTGTGCTTATTAATAAGCTCTTTTCAATAAGCTGCTTAGGGTCATTCAGCACTTCCAGTGCTTATTTTTCAAATTTTAAATTTTTCCTTGCTTTAAAATATTATTTTAGATTTTCCCTGAAATTTTCATATTTTTCTGAGTTGATTTGCTATTTTTCCCATTTAATTTTCATTTTTAATCATTTTTAATTACTTTCTAATTACTAAAAAAATACAAAAAAATAAGAAAAACCCCAGAAAAATCCAAAAAATATTAGAAAATTATTTTTAGTTATTTTAGAATTTTAGAAATTTATTTTGCATTTTTCTCAATTTATTTGCATTTACTTTTAATTTTTAATTAGTTTAATTAGTTTTTAATTCATAAAAAATAAACAAAAAGTCAAAAAAATATTTTTCTTTATCTAAAAATTTTCTTTTATCATTTTTAATTTTTAAAAATTATTTCCACGTCCGTAGGAGTAGCGTAGCATAAAAGTCGCGTTTTATTTCGTACGTTAACGTTTATTTTCCGTTTTAGCTTACGTTTTCGTTTCTACGTTAGGTTTCTAGTTGCCTTACTTGAATTACGTGTTTAGTTGATTATTTGTGCTTCATTTACTATTTCATTAGTGTAATCTCATTCAAATCACTTTTTACCACTTTCACGACACGTGTCACGAATCGGGAATTCGAAATTCCATTCATCCTTCACGCGGACTACGACCTCGGGTTATCCAAATTTTGGCGCCGCTGTCGGGGAAGGTTGAAGTGAATTTTTCGTTTTCGTTTTTCGAAATTGTGTTTTGAAAACCTTCCTTGTATATATTTTATATAAAAAAAAAATTTGAAAAATCAAAAACACTTTTCCTAAAGTGTTTTCAAAAACACCAAAAAAATAATAAAGTTACAGCCTCGACTCGACCGAAAGGAAGGGCGTTGTAAACCAAATAAGTATCCCAATATAACTACGCGTGAAATTAATTGCTAGACGGATTACTTTAAATTGCAAGCTGAAGAGAGATCCATTATTCTCTCCCGTTCCGTCGCGAGTAGATTTAGAGGAAACGGTTTACGATTAACGTAACGTTTGAAAAAGAAAAAAAACAAAAAGTTTAAGTTTTTAAATTTGGCTTTATAAAAACAAAAAGTTTAAGTTTTTAAATTTTGCTTTATAAAAACAAAAAATACAAAAAGATTTTCCTTTTCAAATTTGATTTTCCTTTTAGTTTTCAAAAATTTAATTTTTGTGGTGTATGAACACACGTTCTACGTCTAAACGACTTGTTTCACCACTTTCAAATCCGGAAAGTTTGTTTCGTCACACACACCGAGTTCTATTTCCTAATACGGAGGAAATGAACCCGAACGAACAACACTTGGGACCCCCGCCGATGGGTGGTATCCAAAACAATGTGATCCCGCCGATGGGACCACAACCGGTTTACGATCAACGTACTATGCAAGAATTGCTCCAGTGTCCCACCGAGGGATACGGGGATGCAATTGTTTTACCACCAATCCTTTCCGATAATTTTGAGCTTAAAACTGGATTGATTCAACTTGTTACGTCAAAACAATTTCACGGTTTTGAGAGGGACGATCCTCACGCACACATCCGATGGTTTAATACGCTAACTTCGACTTTGAAATTTAAGGATGTCCCTCACGATGCTATCAAATTGATGTTGTTCCCATTTTCACTTGAGGGTTCAGCCCGGATTTGGCTCGAAAAATAACCCCCTCGATCAATTCACACATGGGAAGAACTCGTCTCGAAATTTGTTAATCATTTCTTTCCGCTGTCCAAAACAACTAATCTTAAGAATGATATAACTAATTTTCAACAACGTTTTGATGAGAACTTTGGTGAGGCTTGGGAACGCTTTAAGGATCTTCTTCGAAAATGTCCTCACCATGGTTTCTCCGAGTTACACCAAATCGACACGTTTTATAACGCTTTGACGCAAAACGATCAAGATTTGTTAAACGCAGCCGCCGATGGCAATATCTTGAATCGTACGCCTAGGGATATTTTAACGATCATTGAAAACAAATCAAAGGTTCCGACTTCTCGTAACAAACCGAATGTTTCGAAAGTGACTTCTTTTACTCCTCCTTAACCTTCGTCGGTCCAATCATCGGAATTGGCCGAACTTACCGACGCTATCCGTTGTATGATGAAAGAGTTTAAGTTGCAGAACCAAAAACCCGAGCCCGTTAAAGCCGTTAATGAAAAATGTGTGATTTGTTGTGGACCGCATCCGTATTATGATTGTCAAGCCACCGATGGCCAAGTTTATAATGCTAACATAGCAGCCGTGAACTACAATCAAAACCAAGGTTTTCGTACTAACCAAACAAGTCCACCTGGGTTTCCACCTGTGCAAACTAATCAAAACCGTTATCCTCAAACTAACCAAGGTTATCAAAACCAAGGTTACAATCAAAACCGTGGAACTAATTATCAAGTCCCTCCACCACAACAAGTTTATCAACCACCGCAACCTTCTCCTGAGCTTGCTAATTACATGAAAACGAATGATGTTAACATTCGAGCAATGCAAAATCAAATCAACAATATGAGGGTTGAACTTAAGAAGGAGATCGACACAACCATGTCTCGACAAACGAATGAGCTTAAGCAAATGATGAGCAGTTTTATGCAAATGAATCAAGCATCGACGTCTGGTTCTCTTCTGAGTAACACAATTGCTAACCCAAGGGGTGATGCAAAAGCAATTATGACTAGGAGTGGTGTTGTAATCAATGGACCAACGGCTCCGACTACCCCTTTTTCTTCTTCGTCTCCTAAGGTAGTCGTCCGTGAAACCGAGGTGACAACGGATATGGGAATTCCTACTGATAATGGAAGGACCGAGAACATCCAACCTCCGGTGGTCCCGACGTCTAAAGGAAAAGATAAAGTTGTTAACGAAGCTGAGAAAGAAATACCTGTCAAAACAAAATTACCTTATCCGTCACGCTTAAACGAACAAACGCACCGTGAGAGAGATAAAATTCAGATGGAAAAGTTTTACAAAGTTTTTCAAGAGCTACATTTTGACATAACTCTCGCGGATGCTATACTTTTGATGCCTAAATTTGCTTCTATGCTAAAAGGTCTTTTGAATAACAAAGAAAAATTATTTGAAAAAACTCGAACCCAGATGAATGAGAATTGCTCGGCGGTTATCCTCAAAAAGCTTCCCGAAAAGCTTGAAGACCCCGGTCGATTTCTCATTCCGTGTAATTTTCCTGGGATGGTTCAATGCTTCGCCTTGGCCGATCTTGGTGCTAGCATTAACCTAATGCCGTTATCCATTTGGAAGAAGTTGTCTTTACTCAATTTGACTCCGACTTGCATGACCCTCGAGCTAGCCGACCGAACTACTTCCCGCCCGATGGGAATAGCCGAGGATGTCTTTGTTAATGTGGGAAAATTCCATTTTCCTGCCGATTTTGTCGCTGTTGATTTTGATGCTGATCCGCGGGTACCTCTTATTCTCGGTAGAGGTTTCCTAAGGACCGGCCGTGCTTTGATTGATGTTTTCGATGAAGAAATTACCTTACGCGTTGGTACCGAAGCCGTAACTTTTAACTTGGATCAAACCGCGAGGTACTCCTCCGAGTTTGACAAATATTCCGTTAACCGAATCGACGTTATCGACGAAGTTACGGAGGAGTACGCTCAAGAGTTACTTGGTTTTACCGAACATGCTTCGAGTTGCAATCCCACTCATTCTTCTGAACCTATAATTTCTGATCCTTCCCCTTCCCTTACTCCGTTTGAGGGAAGTGATTTCATCTTGGAAGAGATCGAGGCCTTTCTTGCTAATGATTCGATTTCACCGGAAATTGATCATTCCGATATTGATCCGGAGGGAGATGTTCTTTTGATTGAAAAATTATTGAATGAAGATCCCAACCCGTCCCTCCCTCCGCTGGACTTAAAAATGGCTGACGTTAAAGAAGTTAAGCCGTCTACTGAGAATCCTCCGGAGCCCGAGCTCAAGGATTTACCTCCTCATCTCGAATACGCATTTTTGGAAGGAACCGACAAACTTCCAGTCATAATTTCTAAAGATCTTAAAGATAAGGAGAAGAAACGTCTCTTAGATGTGCTCAGGAAGCATAAGAGTGCCATCGCTTGGCAAATTTCTGATATCAAGGGTATCGACCCTTGTTTTTGCATGCATAAGATCTTAGTTGAAGATAATTTCAAACCGTCCGTTCAGCAACAACGACGGGTTAACCCGAAAATTCATGAGGTTATAAAAAAGGAAGTTATCAAACTCCTCGATGCCGGAATGATTTATCCAATCTCGGATAGCTCTTGGGTTAGCCCGGTCCACTGCGTACCGAAGAAAGGTGGAATGACCGTCGTGACTAATGAAGATAATGAATTGATTCCGACACGTCTTGTTACCGGATGGAGAGTTTGTATTGATTATCGTAAATTGAATGATGCGACTCGAAAGGACCATTTCCCACTTCCATTTATGGATCAAATGCTAGAACGCCTAGCGGGAAATGAATTCTATTGTTTTCTTGATGGATTTTCCGGCTATTTTCAAATACCTATTGACCCTCCGGACCAGGAAAAGACTACCTTTACTTGCCCTTATGGTACGTTTGCCTATCGTCGTATGCCTTTTGGCTTATGCAATGCTCCAGGCACGTTCCAAAGGTGTATGATGTCGATATTCTCGGATATGATCGAGAAAACCATGGAAGTTTTCATGGATGATTTCTCGGTTTATGGAGATTCTTTCACTTCGTGCCTCTCCCATTTAGAAAATATGCTGAAACGGTGTGAAGACACCAACTTGGTTCTAAATTGGGAGAAATGCCATTTCATGGTCAAAGAGGGCATTGTCCTCGGCCATAAGATATCGAAATCTGGGATCGAGGTCGATAGAGCTAAAGTCGACGTTACTGCAAAATTACCTCATCCCACCACCGTTAAAGGAATTAGAAGTTTTCTCGGTCATGCCGGCTTTTACCGACGTTTCATTCAAGACTTTTCTAAGATAGCCCGGCCTCTGACCCACTTACTTGAAAAGGATGCTCCGTTTATCTTCTCAAATGAATGCATCGAAGCATTTAATGTTCTTAAAAAGAAGTTAACGGAGGCTCCCGTCTTAATTGCCCCCGATTGGGACTTGCCCTTCGAGCTAATGTGCGATGCTAGCGATTATGCCATTGGTGCAGTCCTGGGGCAACGTAAGTCTAAACATTTTCAGCTGATACACTATGCTAGTAAGACTATGACCGACGCTCAATATCATTATACGACAACTGAGAAAGAAATGTTAGCCGTCATTTACGCTTTTGAAAAATTTCGATCTTATTTGCTTTTGAAGAAATGCATAGTGTATACGGATCATTCGGCTCTTAAGTACCTTATGGCTAAGCAAGACGCTAAGCCACGCTTGATGCGGTGGGTTCTCCTCCTTCAAGAATTCAAAGTTGAAATTCGAGATAAAAAGGGAGCCGAGAACCTTGCTGCCGATCACCTATCACGTTTAGAGAATCCCCACCAAAGTGTTTTTGAGAAAAAGGAGATTAACGAAGCTTTTCCTCTCGAGACACTGGGGAGTTTATCACACTGTGATTCTAGTACCCCATGGTTCCGACTTGATGAGTGCTTAATCACTCATCAATGTGATTGTTGTTGTTGGTTGTTGTGGTAGTGATAGAGTTGGTAGTAGTATATGTTTTGAAGATGATTCAGATGGAACTTCTGTAGTCTTCTTACTTAACAAAACCATTGCCTCAGCAGCAGCATTATCACTAGACCCAGCAGCAGAGTCTTGTGCATCAGCAGAGTTCACTTTTCCACTAGCAGCAGGATCAGCAAGATCCTTAGCAGTAGAATCATGAGCAGCAGTAGAGTCATCAATCTTGTCAGCAATAGCAGCATTTTCAAGCTCTTTAACCATTGAATCCCCCAAAGTCATCAAAGCTTCACCCATCAACCCTGTTGCCTTCACTAATTGCTCAGGCTCCAAAGTCTTGAGTTTTTCCACCACCTTTTCTTGAGTAGCAATCACCTTTTCCATTACAACCTCATTCCCTGATTGATCAGCAATCACAAAGTTTTCATCTTGAGGACTTTCCACAGCCATGTCCCCAATCTCTGGAACCTCCCCTGGAACTATTTCATCATTCATAACCTGAGCACTTTCAACCCTCTTCAAATTTGCCTCCCCTGAACCCATTACATCTTCATTCCTCCCCTGTTTGGAAGCATCCTCTTCCAAAGGAGTAGAGAGTTCAGGTGAACTGATAACTTGAGAAGTGCCCACTTTCTTTAGCCTTTTCAAGGAGGTTGAAGATCTTGATTTCTTTAAGTTCTTAATCTATTTCTTCAATTTGGAAATAAGCTTGGCTTGGCCATCAACAATAGTAGACAGAGTAAGAACTTTATCTTCCAAAGTAGTACACTTCAACCCCAAATTGGTACAGGTAACCGTCAATTCCTTAATGAGTTGCATAGTAGTCTCATCACTTCGACCTGTGTTACCTGGTCAGAGAGGTGAATCATGGATATTGTCATCATGTACAAGATTTTTCGTCAATTCATCTGTCACTTGCCTGTCCTCAGCACTTCGACCTGTGTGACCTGGTCCGAGAGGTGAATCTTGAGACATAAACTCAGTATAAAACCTAGTCTGATCATCTGAGCCCCCTATATTTTCCATTTGGCTAGGGTTACCATCCTAAGAAGTAGATTCAGAAGAATCCTTTTCTCTAGATGTTGCCTTGGTTTGGGTCTTATTTATGTTATCACTATCCTGCTCTGCTGCTAAGCTAGAAGCAGTAGTGACAGCCCTTACCAACATGTCCCCTCCATCAGCTGGGACAGCCTCATCTGGTACAGCCATACTAACACTATCCTGAGGTAGATCAGTGTCCTTTTTGGTTTTCCTACGGGTATAGTGTATTTTGGGTTATGTAGAAGATGCAGAAAAATTGGGTGTGTGATGGGAATCAGTGGGATTTCCTGATCCTTCACCCTGAATATTTTGCACAAGTTGCACCATAGAAGGTGTAAGATTTGTATGTGTACCTGAAAAACCTTTTCCATGCTTAACCAAGAAAGTAAAAGTTTTTGAAACCAATTTTGGAGCATCATAAGTAGCAGCATGAGATCTAAAATCTGTAAGTTGGTTTTCAAGAAAGAGCTGGATAAATCTTGGATAAAGCAAATAAGAACCAGACTCTTTAACACTTTTAACAATCCCCTCCAAGATCATATTCGAAAAATTAAATGGTTGACCTTTGTTTAGACATACCATTGCAGAAGCAATAGTAGCACTAAACTCATGCCACCCAGAAGTTTTAGGACTCAAACAATGAAGGAGAAGGTGTACCAAAAACTTGTATTGAGGACAGAGGAGAGCCTTTTGAAATTTTAAATTTGTATGCTTGCCCTCATACCCCAAAGTTTTTAAACCAGCAAAAATAGCAGAATTGGCAAGGCAAGTGGTCTATGTTTCATCATTTAAGAGAAGAGATTCCCTTATATATGATTCAGTTACACGAACCTTTTGCCCATCTACTAAAGCACTGAAATATTTTTCCTCATTCCTATTTTTGACTTTAGCAGTAAGCCAAAACTGTTTGATGTAGGAAACAAATATAGTAGGATTCACAGTGAGTGCATACCTAAGACAAGTAGCATTCAAAAATTTTACCATATCTGTGAGCCCTTCAGGAACCAACTCTTCATCCAAAACGACCACACTATTGTGCTGCTCTGCCCAGTTACATGCACAATCCATGAATTAGGGTTTAGAGAAATTGGGGATAATTGACTTGGAGAATAATGGAGTGTTAGGGTTTGTGATAATTTCAATTTGGAACCTGTAAAAACCAAATATGAAGATTAATTAGGTTTTAAACTGATTGGAAGAAGTTACACATACCACCCTCTCACTTACAACCGTAGCAGCATAACCATGTCATCCACAACTAGCAGCAGAATGAAACAACTAGCAGCAGAATGAAATTAAGCCAGTAGCAGAGTTGACTAATCAAACTTGGTCAAAAAGTCAAGAACCCAGAACAATTAATGCGCTTGATACTCCGTAATCCCTATAAAACCAGACGCAATCTTTTCCCTAATTCACCACAATCAAACCTTAATTACAATCAAAACCGCAATCACGCAATTAAAACTTCCAATCACCCAAATCAAATCATCAATAACAATGAAATCTTCTCCCGAAATCATCAACGTATCATCTGACTCTTCTTCTGAGGATGAGACACCATTTGAAACATATGTCCCTCCCTTCCGTCCTCCTCATAATGGTTGTAGAACCAAGGAACAAGCCAGAAAGAGGAAGCATGATCTCCCTGTCTTCAAAGATCTTTTGAACCTGAATCAAACCCCAAGCACTTCTAGGGGTAAAGAGGTGATGTCCCCCAAGTCTCCATCGTCTTCAGAATCATCAGAAGACCCTGCTTGGATCCCTATCAGACCACCATCTCCAATGGAGCTTGTTTCCCCCTTTATCTATACATCATCAAATGAGGATGAGCCACACCACAATCCACCATCCACTCCGGAAAGACCATCACCATCAAGGCCAAGACCCAAGACATCAACTTAGGCAAGAAAGTCAAACCCTCCTCTGCCAAAGGAGAGAGAGATTGTACTTGGGCTTCCATGCCCTAGAAATTGATGTTTTAAGTATTTTGAGTGTAGTTTGTGTAGCAGTCTTTTTTTATTTCAGAACTTGATGTGGATGTACTTTTGTTGAATGTACTCTTTTGATTGATGAATGAAAGTTGTAGAATTTCTGTTGAATAATCTTGCAAATCATCAATTTTCAGCTTATCCTGCAAAATATTAGTCCAACCACCACAAAGTATACAAGAATATATACTAGCAGTAGAGTAAAATAGCAGCAGAGTACATTACAACTTAAACCTATGCTTCTTAAGAAGCAGTAGAAACAGATTAACAATCAGCACAAGAACTTTACACCTTTTACAAAAACAATAAGAGATAAGTTTTTCAAAGATTAATCATACCAATGAATGCAATTAAGAATTGAAATCTTCCCACATCAAAGTGTTTAGTGAGAAGATCAGCAACATTGTTATCAGTATGAATTTTGACAATTTGAATTAACTTCTTTTCATAGCAATCCCTTATGAAATGATGTCTTATCTCAATATGTTCTGTTTTAGAATGAAAAACAACATTTTTAATTATACAAAGTGTGTTGTTGTTATCAATATGAATTTTGGTGTTCATGAAGTTGTACCCATAATCCAGTAGTTGATTTTGCATCCATAGCACTTGACCACAGCAACTTGAAGCAACCATATACTCAGCTTCAGTTGTAGAATTTGCAACCACTGTTTGTTTCTTGCATTGCCATGACACCAATCTGTTTCCAAGAAATTGACAACCTCCAGTTGTAGACTTTCTATCTAAGCAAGCACCAGCATAGTCACTGTCTGAATATGCCACCAAATCAAAAGGTGAATCCTTAGGATACCATAGGCCCAATTTAGGTTGATGCCTGAAATACCTAAAAATCCTCTTCACTGCATTGAGATGTGATTCTTTGGGACATACTTGGAATCTTGCACAGGCACATACAACAAACATAATATCAGGCCTTGATGCAGTAAGATACTTCAATGAGCCAATCATGGACCTGTACAAATGAACATCTACTTCTTTTCCATATTCATCCTTCAACAAAGGTTTGTTGGTATCCATGGTTGTCTTAGCAGGCTTAGCATCTTCAAATCCAAACTTCTTCAAGATATCATTAACATACTTATCCTGACTAATAAATATGCCATCATTCTTTTGAACCACTTGTAGTCCCAAGAAGAAGTTGAGTTCTCCCATTGAACTCATTGCAAACTTATCCTTCATAAGCTTCTAAAAATCAACACACATTGCCCTGTTTGTTGAACCAAAGATGATGTCATCAACATAGATTTGTACTAGCAAAATATCATCTTTGTGTCTTTTGAGAAACAAAGACTTGTCAATCTTTCCTCTACTGAACCCAGAGTCTAACAAATATGTTGACAAGGTATCATACCAAGCTCTGGGAGCTTGATGTAATCCATACATTGCTCTATTCACCTTGTAAACTTTGTCAGGATAATCAGGGTCCTCAAAACCTAGTGGTTGAGATACATAAACTTCTTCTATAATGGTCCCATAAAGGAAAGCACTCTTTACATCCATCTGATACACCACAAAATCTTTGAATGAAGCATAAGCCAAGAATAGTCTAATGGCTTCTATTCTTGCCACTGGTGCAAATACCTCATCATAGTCAAGTCCCTCTTGTTGTGTGTATCCTTGAGCTACTAACCTAGCTTTATTTCTAATGACTATCCCTCTTTCATCTCTTTTACATCTGAAAACCCATTTAGTACCAATAACTCTTTTTCCATTTGGCAAATCAACCAAAGTCCATACCTTTTGTAGCTTGAATTGTAGAAGCTCATCTTGCATTGCTTCCACCCAACTAGCTTCTTGTAGGGCTTTGTAAGTATTCTTGGGTTCAATTTGAGATAGAAAACAAGCAAACAAGCAATTTTGTAGATCTTTATGACTGTTTCTTTGATGCAGAGATCATGCAAAGAAACTTTGATGTTGAAGATCTTTGAGCTCTTTAGTCATTTTCCTTGTTTGTACAGATGATTGAGGATCACTTAGAATTTGTTCTTTTGGATGATCCTTGTGAACTCTTGTAGTAGTAGTGGGAGTAACAGGAATATTGAGTTCCAAATTAGTATAGTCTACTTCAGCTCCAAATAATTTACCATCAAGAGCTTCATCATTTGTGTCATCATAGATATTCTCTAGAGGTGGCATATTTGGATCTTCAGGATAATTTGTATCATCAAAAGGTCTATCCTGATTATCCAAAGAAGGAAAGTGTGATGTAGAAGCAAAGTGAATAGGCTTAGCAGCAGAATAGATTGAAGTAGTAGTTTCTTGTTTTGGTCTAACAGTAGAGTCTTCTGAGTCAGCAGTAGAGTCTTCTGGCCTTGTAGGAGAGTCAGCAACAACTATTTTTGGAGCTTCATTGGGTATCTTTTCTTCATTAATTGATGTTTCAACATCTGCTTGAGCTTCCTTAGGTTTCTCTGGAGGAACATCATCTTCTTGTGTATCTTGATCTTGCTGTAAAGGTATGAAAGTAGGACCAACCTTCAGTTTCTCAATCAGAACAATGTCTTCTTGTGGTTTGTTAGTGTCAACACTAGCAATAACAGGTACATAATTCATTGTCTTGGTCAGGATGTCAACATCAAACATCCATTCAGGTCCTTTTCCTGCAGCATTAGATGTGTTCTCACTAAACTTGAAATGCAAATTCTCCTCCACATGTTTGGTTCTCTTGTTATATACCCTGAAAGCTTTACTATTTATAGAGTAACCAACCAAATTTCCTTCATCAGCTTTCTCTTCAAACTTGCCTAACTGATCTTTAGTGTTCAAAATAGTGACAGGACATCCAAATGGCTTGAGAAAATTAATCATTGGTTTCTTCCCATGAAAAAGCTCATATGGAGTTTTGTTGTGAGGCTTCACTACCTTACTCCTGTTTTGCACAAAACATGCAGTGTTTACAGCTTCATCCCAAAAAGGTATAGGTAATTGAGAATCAGATAACATTGTTCTTGCAGCCTCAATAAGTGTCCTATTTCTTCTCTCTGCAACACCATTCTGTTGTAGAGTTCTAGCAACACTGTATTGTCTTAGAATACCTTTTCCCACACAGAATTGGTTCATCACACTATTCTTGAACTCAGTACCATTGTCACATCTTATAATTTTCACTCTTTGGTTGTGTAAGTTTTCAACTCTTGTGATGAATTCCTTAAGAATTTCTGGGGTTTCATCTTTAGTGGCTAAGAAAAACACCCAAGTAAACCTGCTGTAGTCATCTGTGACAACTAGGCAATATGACTTCTTGTATAAGCTTTTCACAAAAACAGGCCCAAATAAATCCATGTGAAGCAAATGCAAGGGCTCTGTATTTGTGTTCACTGTCTTAGACTTGAATGAGACTCTATGTTGTTTTCCCTTCTGACAAGCAATACAAGTCTCACAATTTTCAAACAACTTTCTGGGCATGCCTCTCACAAGATTTCCTTTCACCAACTTGTTCATTGTCTTGTAGTTCAGATGCCCAAGTCTTCTATGCCATAATTTTGACTCATCAACAGTGGCTTTTGCAATCAGACAAGTTAAAGGTCTTTTGGGAACTATGTTCTTAATATGGTCACTGTATATATTTTCGTTTCTAGGGACCTTCAATAGCACAAATTTATCATTTGGAAACTGAAAATCAGGAGAAAGGATCATACATTCAGTGTCTGTAAAAAGAACAAAATTCCTTTTGTCACACATTTGTGAAACACTAAAGAGGTTAAACTTAAGCCCTTTCACAAGAAACACCTTCTCAAAGTCCAAATTTCCAGTTCTTAAAGCGCCTCTACCAACAATCTTTCCACCTGTTGGATCATTCCCAAAAGCAACATAACCACCTTTAAAAGCCTCAAAATCTTCAAGCTGAGACTCATCCCCTGTCATATGTCCAGAGCATCCACTATCAACTATAACCATATCTTTAAGATCATCGAGTAGATTACCCTGCACATGAAAATAGAGAAATTAGTTTCTCTTGGGGACCCAAGCCATTACTGACTTGGATTTGCCTTGTGCATCAACATAGTTAAATTTCTTTAAATCACTTGATGCACTATTGGTTTTGGAAACATTGTTTGTAACAGTTGATTTTGGTTTCCAAACCCAACAAGCTGAGGCCTTAACAACATAAAAATGATTTCCAACAACTGTATTTGATAAAACTTTTGGCCCAGAAGTAGAAAGTTTTGTACTAGCAGCAGATTGCTTACTAGCAGCAGAATGCTTACTAGCAGCAGAGTGCTTGCTAGCAGTAGAGCCAACAACAGAACTAGTTGTGGTTTTAAAAACACCATTTGATTTAGCAGCATAAATGGATCTAGTTGCACCAGATCTTAACAACACAGCCCTAGGAATCATGTTTCTATTAGGATGAGGGTGAGTATTCTGATTAACATATTTGTGATTCACCCTAGTGTATTGATTCCAAACAGGTTTCTTGTGGTCAGGACAGCTATTAATCAAATTTTCAAAGCTACCACACTTATAACAAGCCTTTTTCTTCAATTGAAACTCACTACCTAATTTGTTTGAAACTAGGTTATTAAAATTTCTCTGATTTCCCCTAGGCTTATTATTGAAACCATTCATTCTTCCTCTAGAAATCTCATTATATTCAACCAATCTCCTAGAGATACCCTTACCTAACACAGGTCTCACAAACTTCACCTGTTCAATTTTAGGTTCAACTTTAGCAGGAATTTCTTCCTTTTCTACACTTTGTTCTAGTTCAACCTTTTCTTGTTCCTCATCACTATCTGAGTACCAATCTTCAATGATTGGAGCATCAAGAAATTTTCTGTCCTCTACCTTAGGTGTTTCTAAGACACATGTACTAGTCTCACCTATTGGTTTTTCAATATTAAGCTCACTAATAAAGGACAAATCTTTTCCTGGTGGAGCAAAGGCACTTTTAGCAGGAGGAGCACCCTCTTTATAACCTATTCCACTGCCTTTCCTCATGATGGTACTCTCAATAGATTTATTAACCAAGTCCGAAGCATATTGTTATTTATTTACTCTTACTATATGGTTTTCTTTTTCAGCAAGAGCTGCATCCCTATCTCTTTCTGCTTCTACTAATTTATTTTTAAGAAACTCAATTTCACTGTTTTTCTTAAAAATTTCAACATCTTGTTGGTTAATTCTATCTACATACTCTAGCTCACACTCTTTTAAGTACTCAACTTTTCTTTCAACATTTTGAATACCTACTTTGTAACCTAGGTTATCAAGTTTTAGGTTTTCAACTTCTCTAATTAGACTCTTATTCCCAGACTTAAGTTCTTCTACAGTGTCAGCACAAGACTTAAAAGAACACACAGATAAATCAGAATCATTAGATACCTCAGAGTCAGATCCAGAAGATGATGATGAATAAGTCATAAGCGCAAAGTTATGCACTTCAGGCTTGACCTGAGCCACCAAGGAATAATTTGGTTCTTCATCAGCCAAATCACTCTAATCATAGTCTCCCAATCCATCACAAGATACCAGTGCAGTAGTGGTATTCTTTGTTTCTTCAGTCTTCTTTGATGCTTCAACATTTTTCTTTGGAGCTCTACACTCTCTGGCAAAGTGACCCTTCCTGTTGCAGTTGTAGCACTCTATCTTTGACTTATCAAATCCAACATTCTCTTTAGGTCTATACTTGACCTCTCTTCCAGTTCTCTTCTAGAATTTTCTTGCCCTCAAGGTCAACATGGCCATTTGCCATTTAAGATCCATCTATTCAAGATCATCAGGATCAAGGTGATCCAGATCTTGATTAAGTGCCTGTGTCCTTATACTTGTAGTTAGATCAGCCAAGAATTCATATAAAGCAATATCACTGGTGGAATTATTATCATTAGAACTAGCAGCAGATCCATCAGCAGTAGATACTCCATAAGCAGCAGAGTGAGATTCTTTAGACCCCTTTGACTTTGAAGATACAAAGGCAAGATTTTGTGTACCAGAAGTAGATGAAGTAGACAACTCTGGTTCATACACTCTTAAGTTGTTATAGAGACTTTCCAACTTCATAGTTTCAAAGTCAGGCTTATTCCTCCAAACAACAGTGTGCATACTCCATTCAGGTGCAAGACTTCTGAGAAACTTGAGATTTACATCTTCTTGTGGAACGACATAGCCAACAAGCTTTAAATGACTGACAAGTTGATTGAGCCTGTTGTAGGTGCCATTAATCTTCTCTCCACTTTCAGCAGTAAAGTTCTCAAACTGATGGTTCAACATGTTTTTCCTTGACTTCTTGGTAGCATCATTCCCTCCAAACCTGAATTCAATAGCATCCATTAACTCTTTAGCAGTCTCACAGCTATCAAAGTCCAATTGAAATTCATTAGGTATTCCCATTAAGAGAATACTGTGTGCCTTGATTTCCATCTTCCTCACTGAGTTCTCTTCAGCAGACTTGATTGGTATCTCTTTACCATCAGGACCTTTCTTTGGTAAAGAATCACCATTGATGATAACATTCCACATGTTAAAGTCAATCATGCGAATGTATTGTCGGATTCTCATCTTCCACAGCTCATACTCTCCAAGATTGAGCATAGGAACCTTTGAAGCAGTCACCATATGTGTGTCATCACCAATCTTAAGCAGTTGATTAGGAATAGCAAAGTTGCAAAGAACAGTTTCTTCTTGATTACAACTTCTAGATCACAAGCTCTGATACCACTTGTTGATCCCAGTTGAGCAAACGATCTTATATAGAAGTTGACTTAATGTAAACACTTAAGCTTGAATGCGGAATGTAAAAGCTTAACTTAAGAAGAACAATTCACTATCAACACTTCAATATTATTAATACGAGCACTCGACAATGCTGGGGTTTTACAACCTTGAAGTGTAAACGAAAACTAAACAATACGTACTTAATCTAACCCTAGGATCCTCCTTTTATAGGCCAAGGAGTCCTACTAGGTTTACAATAACTTTCTATGCAAGATAATAATATTCTAGACGTATAAGATATACACACAATCTATTCTATAATTATCTACTACGAATACATGCTTATCACATTAGCAGTAGTTTCCTTCAGCAACATTTTCCATTAGCAGCACTTTGTCATCAGCAGCAGAGTCATTTATATTAGCAGCACTTTCATCACAGCAGTAGTTTCACTCAGCAGCAGAATCCAAAACCCAACAACTGCCTTTACCACAAGCCATAATCTTGCAGGCTAGCCAACTCTTTCACTTTTTTGGATATGGCGAGTTGAGATACCATACAATTTTGGGTAAATTGCAAGCCGTAAACGGATTTGATATATCTTTACCAAGAGCCGTTTGCTCCTGGATTAGCCAATCCTTTTGTCATTTAGACATGGCGGACTGATAACCACAAAATTTTTGAAATAAAGTGATAAAATTTTGGGCCAAAAACGGGGGTACTAGAGGATATAATATGATAAAATTCGCTAGAATTTCCCCCCCCCCCCCCCCACACTTAGAATTGAATATTGACCTCAATATTCAAAGCCCCGGCTATTATGCCGATTCTTTGAACATAAAAAGTGTTATGACCAAGAAACACGTTCGGGAGGTCGCGGTTGTTCAAAATACATCATTGTTTTAGAGAGAGAAAGTAGAGAGAGAAAGATGGAGAAAAGGGTTTATATTAAAATGAAATGAAACTAAACTTACACACACTTTCCCACACCCCTCATGGAGAGTCATGAGGGGTATTTATAGGCTCATTACATCACATGTTTGCCTATATTACAACAATAGTCCCTAAAGTACTATTTGTATGATATCTAGTCCATTTCTTTATGTGTGACGTTATCTTTTATAAAATAGCAATGCTAACAATCTCCCTCCAAGATATCGTCACACATGAATGGATACAATGAGACCTATAAACACATAAACATGTAAATTACAACAATAGTAAACTATGTTGACGTTGTTGAAGCGCAGAGTCTCTGTAGTCTAGATACTGAGGCAGACTTGAAGTTCTCTCTTCTGATGATCTCGGCGTATGATCTTTGACACTGACGGCAAAGGTCTTTGTAGCTCTGAACTTCAACTGTAATGGTCTAGTTAGGTTATTACTCCCTCCTAACTAGTGAGCCTTTATTCTTTCTCTTCTGCTCCCTCCTGAACTGACAACTCTCTTCTCATCTTGCAGCGGATAAGGTAGATACTAATGAGTTTGCACCATGGTTGTCGTTCTGGGAGCATCATAGCATAACTCACATAGTATTGCACAGAAGGTTGGTAATACGCTCCGATGTACACATCATTAGTACTTCTTCGGTTCTAGTGTAAGCACAATTCCCTCGAAAAACCAATCGTACTAGAGATGAAACACTACTTCTTTTGGCATGTTCTTCTCCCTCCTGATGGTTGCGATGTATCGAAATCATCATACTATTGTGTGTACATGCCAAAATTACCCGTACTTTACACTTCTGGTGCAATATAGATAGAACATGAAAGCATAATTTGTGAGAATATGCTGATAGGATATGACTCTCTTTATTCTACAATCTCTTCTCTTCTCTTCAACCTTTAAGCGACCTCTTCAAATTCCAACTAGCTAGTAAATGACCACTGTATGGAGAGAATCCAATATAACCAATTTGAGAATGAAGTAAACATCTCATAGATATGTGACTTAATCTTGTACGAAGGTGTGACTAAGAACCTATACTGAGCACTACAATGTAACTCCTTTAAGCATAGGTAGTGCCATATACCCAAACCAACAAACAGTATATGAAATATCCACCTCTTGGAATCTCCACAACTTCATGTGACACTAAGTACTACAACGTAACTCCTTAAAGTGATAGCTATAACCCGTGAGTACTACAATGTAACTCCTTACATCGGGTATAACTAGATAATCCAAGTCTTAATCACTATCTCTACCAGTGTTTGCCCAAACAAGTATCTCCGAAAGTCATGCATCCATCCACCCCTAGACTTTGAGATAAATAAGTACACATGCCCGTGAAATGAACTTTAAACCCAAATAAGCAATATCGTACAAAAACTCCGTAGTCACAAAAATCTGATACTAGCCGTTGTCATTTGAATGTGATTCTTGATCAGGATCGTTTAAGCAAAACGTGGTGTGTTTTTGGTGAAGCTAGAAATTTCATCGCGGTTGATTCGTAGTGATTCCGTATATTCCCTCCAAAAATATAATTGGAAAAATTTGTCGCCCATAATTTGAGAATCACTATGAAATGCAATTCTAAGGTTACCCGAAAAATTTGAGTTTTGAAAATTTTTACGCCAAATTTCACCGAAATTTTTTGAATTTTAGCCTAAAAATTTGAATTTCGGGCCAAAATTTTCAACGTTATACCAAATTTTGAATTTCGCGTAAAAATTAAACGTTTAATCTCCTCTCAAAAATAAATTTTACTCAAATTTTATTTTATTTTATTATTATTTTTTTTTATTATTTTTTTTTTGCTAACTCGATAAGCTTGGTAACTCGGTAAGGCTAGAGAAATTTTGGCAGAGTTTCGTTTAGTGTTAACCAAATAAAAAACCTTACTCGATAGACGATAAGGTGAATGCCTAACTCGGCAAAAATGGCTAACTCGCCAAAATCGAAACTCGGTAAAACCCTGAATATCAAACTCGATAAAATCCTAACTCACAAGTTTTCAAACTCGGAAAGAGTGTTCAAACTCGGTAAGTGTTTTCAAACTCGGTACAAACTTTCCAAACTCGGTATAGTCACCAAACTCGGTAACATTTTGACCAAACTCGATAATCCTTGAAATTCAGAACCCTAACTCGCAAACTTTCAAAAATTCTAACTCGATAGATCAAATCCTAACTCGATATGATTTTCCAAACTCGGTAAGATTTATTTCAAACTCGATAGAACAAATCCTAACTTGATAGAATTTTTCAAACTCGCAAGATTTTTCTAACTCGACAAGAAAAATCCTAACTCGATAAGATCGAAAGTTTTCTGAGAAAAAACACCCAAAAACACGATTTAACACCCAAAAACACCACGATTCGCCCCCGGTTAGCTCTAATGCCACTTGTTATGACCAAGAAACACGTTCGGGAGGTCACGGTTGATCAAAATACGTCATTGTTTTAGAGAGAGAAAGTAGAGAGAGAAAGGTGGAGAAAAGGGTTTATATTAAAATGAAATGAAACTAAACTTACACACACTTTCCCACACCCCTCATGGCGAGTCATGAGGGGTATTTATAGGCTCATTACATCACATGTTTGCCTATATTACAACAATAGTCCCTAAAGTACTATTTGTATGATATCTAGTCCATTTCGTTATGTGTGACATTATCTTTTATAAAATAGCAATGCTAACAAAAAGATAATATTATAAGCTAACCGTGGAAATATCATTTCTCATTTTTCACTTTATTTATATTTACATACTATCACACTTTTTTTTTATTTTTTTTATTTTTATTTTTATTATTTTTTTTTTTTTTTGGGATATATACATTTCAAATAGCTGCAGGGGACGGCCACTCCCCCACACTAGGGTGTTAGAAAGTAGAAAGAAGTCAGAGACATGGGTGAAAACACATGTTATTGCTACTGTTTTTGTTTATCGAGTCGCTAGCTTGACTCGATCCCCCAATTCATTGGTTCGTGGGGAAAGTTTGGAGATCCGGGACAACCATTTGTGGTACATCCCCTCCAAAGTAGTGCTTTAACCGATGGCCATTCACTTTGAAGTTGGAACCGTCAGGTTGAGGTAATTCAACAGTTCCGTATGGAAATACTTTTGTGACAGTGAATGGCCCAGACCAACGGGTTTTAAGCTTTCCTAAGAATATCTTCAATCTTGAATTGAAGAGAAGGACTCTGTCACCGATGTTGAAAACACGGTTTTTGATTTTAGAGTCGTGTATCTTCTTGGTTTTTTCCTTGTAAATCAAAGAATTCTCATAAGCTTGATCACGAAGTTAATTTAATTCATTTATTTGAACCTTGCGGTGATCACCCGCTGAGTGAAGGTCGAAATTTGCATGTTTTAAGGCCCAGTAGGCCTTATGTTATAATTAGATCGGAAGATGACATGCCTTCCCGTACACTAGCTTATATGGAGTACACCCGATGGGTGTTTTATAAGCAGTGCGGAAAGCCCATAATGCATCATCCAGCTTATCCGACCAAGAGGCACGGTTTTCTCTAACCGTCCTTTCCAGAATTCTGTTAATACCCCAATTCGAGACCACCACCTGCCCACTTGTTTGTGGGTGGTATGTAGTTGAAAGACGGTGAGTTACACCATATTTCAACATCATTTTTGCAAATTGTTCATTGCAGAAGTGTGTGCCACGATCACTGATAATGGCACGAGGAGTCCCGAATCTGGCAAAGAGAGACTTTAGAAATTTAACAACTACTCGGGCATCATTGGTGGGTAAAGCTTTTGCTTCCACCCATTTTGACAGATAGTCGACAGCCACGAGTATGTATTTTTTCCCTCCTGAAGACGGGAACGGCCCCATAAAATCAATGTCCCACATATTAAATATTTCACAGACTTGGATGGCGTTTTGCGGCATCTCATTCTTTTTGGAAATATTTCCGTGACGCTGGCAGGCCTTACAGGTTTTGATAAGTTCATGGGCGTCTTTGTAGATTGTGGGCCAAAAGAATCCCGAATCAAACACCTTTTTGGCGGTGTAGTTTGGGTTATGATGTCCCCCCGTGGGTCCATCATGACAAGCTTTAAGAATTTCCATGGCTTCTTGGCCATGGACACACCGTCGGATGACTTGATCCGCACAGATTTTGAACAAGTAGGGGTCGTCCCAGAAGTAATGTTTCACATCTTTAAAGAATTTTCTTTTTTGTTGGGACGACATCCCTTTCACAACGAAATTTCCCGCATGGTAATTTGCAAAGTCGGCAAACCATGGGGTAGTGGCATCATCCCGGGTAGAGATTAGATTGAGAGTCTCAAGAGGAAAAGTTTCATTAATTTCTTTTCTCTCGAGAATATCCTGATGAGGATTTTCTAACCGGGACAAGTGATCAGCAGCAAGGTTCTCTGCTCCTTTTTTGTCTCGTATGAGTATATTGAATTCCTGAAGGAGCAGGACCCAACGGAGCAGTCTTGGCTTTGCGTCCTGTTTAGTGAACAGGTATTTCAAAGCCGAATGGTCCGTATACACCACGCATTTTGTTAGGATTAAGTAAGACCTAAATTTCTCAAAGGCATATACCACAGCTAATAATTCTTTTTCAGTGGTGGTATAGTGCGTTTGAGCTTCACTCATGGTCTTACTTGCGTAGTGTATTGGCTGAAAATGTTTTGTTTTGCGTTGCCCCAGAACTGCACCAATAGCGAAGTCGCTAGCATCGCACATAAGTTCGAAGGGTAAGTCCCAGTCGGGGGCAACAAGGATCGGTGCCTCGGTGATCCTTTTCTTTAAAGTAGAAAAAGCTTCGATGCACTCGGGGGAAAAGATGAAAGGAGCTTCCTTTTCAAGAAGATGAGTCAATGGTCGGGCTATTTTGGAGAAATCCTGAATGAATCTCTGATAAAACCCGACATGGCCAAGGAAACTCCTTATTCCTTTAACAGTGGTGGGATGAGGCAGCTTAGCAATAACATCAATTTTGGCCTTATCGACCTCAATCCCACTTTTTGAAATTTTATGGCCGAGGACAATGCCCTCCTTAACCATAAAATGGCTCTTCTCACAGTTTAGACAAAGATTAGTGTCTTCACAACGTTGAAGCATCTTTTCTAAATGGGAGAGGCACGAGTCGAAAGAATTCCTGATGACTGAGAAGTCATCCATGAATACCTCCATGGTTTTCCCGATCATGTCGTGGAAAATAGCCATCATGCACCTCTGGAAAGTGCCTGGAGCGTTGCATAACCCAAAAGGCATGCGCGATAGGCAAACGTCCCGTAAGGGTATGTGAAGGTAGTCTTCTCTTGATCCTTAGGATCAATGGGAATCTGGAAGTAACCCGAGAAGCCGTCGAGTAAGCAATAATACTCATTCCCAGCTAGTCTCTCGAGCATTTGATCCATAAAGGGCAGAGGAAAATGGTCCTTGCGGGTGGCTTCATTAAGCTTTCTGTAATCGATACAAACTCGCCACCCTGTAACCAACCGAGTTGGTATCAACTCGTTATCCTCATTTGTGACAACCGTGATGCCACCCTTTTTTGGAACATAATGTATTGGGCTAACCCAAGGACTGTCTGATATAGGGTAAATCAATCCCGCATCGAGAAGTTTGATAACTTCTTGCTTGATAACTTCGTGGATTTTTGGATTTACCCTTCTTTGATGCTGCATGGCAGGCTTAAAGTCCTCTTCCATTAGGATTTTGTGTGTACAAAAATCCGGGTTAATACCCTTTATGTCTGAGAGTTTCCAAGCAATTGCTTGCTTGTGGGACTTTAAAACCTTAAGCAGCGCGGTTTTCTCCTCATCTTTTAAGTCTTTCACAATAATGACTGGTAACTTATCGTTACCTTCCAAGAATGCATATTCTAGATGAGGAGGCAGGTCCTTAAGTTCGACCTCGAGGAAATGATCATTTTTCTCAACATATTTGACTTCCGCGTTATGAAGTTGTGAAGGTAGAACAGGAATGGGAGAGGGATCTTTGTTCAATAATTTCTCAAGGAGAAAGATATCCCTCTCCGGGTCAATCTCTTGGTTATCAATTCCTTCGGGAACTGAATCTCTTTTGAGAAAGGCCTCTAATTCCTCAAGGACGAAATCACTTCCCTCAAACGGAGTGAGGAAAGGAGAAGAATTAGCGATTATGGGGTGAGAGGAGGGAGTGGGATTTCCACTCGGAGAACTATCAGCGAATCCAAGGATTTCCTGAGCATACTCCTCGGATGCAATGTCAATCACATCAATTCGGTTGACCGATTCAGCATCATAATTCGAGGAGTATCTCGAGGTTTGATCAAGGTTGAACGTTATCGCTTCATTGCCAACTCGTAATGTGATTTCCTCATCGAAAACATCGATTAATGCACGACCCGTCCTTAAGAATCCCCTCCCAAGAATGAGAGGAACTCTTGGATCTGCATCGAAATCAACAATGACAAAGTCTACCGGAAAATGGAACTTTCCCACTTTTACAAATACGTCCTCGGCAATACCGAGGGAACGTGAAATTGAACGGACTGCAAGCTCGAGAGTCATGCATGTGGGAGTAAGTTCCTGAAGAGAAAGCTTTTTCCAAACTGAGTAGGGCATTAGGTTGATGCTTGCACCAAGATCGGCCAAGGCAAAGAACTCAACCATCCCCGGGAAAATACATGGTATTAGAAATTTCCCGGGGTCTCCCTGCTTCTCGGGAAGCTGTTCCAACAGAACTGCAGAGCAGTTTTCATTGAGTGGAGTTCGTGCCATCTAAAATAGTTTCTCTTTATTTCCCAATAGGTTTTTGATTGTCGATGCAAATTTGGGCATTAATAGAAGAGCATCCGCGAAACTAATATCAAAGTGTAGCTCTTGGAAAATTTGGAAAATTTTTTCCATCTAATGATTAGCTTTTTCACGGAGCTTCTGATCTTGCAATCGTGAGGGATATGGAATCGATGGTTTTGGGTTGGCTTTTGGGATTTCAATAGGACCTTCGGGAGTTTCAAACAAGACTCTTTTAGGGGGAGTCGGGACCGGGACAACTGGAGGAGGGATGTCATTGGTACCTCCGTTATTAGTAGGAAGTACCGTATCCGTAGTATCCTTAGTATCACATTCCGCTACCTGGACAGGAGAAGTGGTAGAAGGAGTTGTGGGTCCTTTATAAGAAACTCCACTTCTTGTGGTGATCGCCTTTGCATCGCCCATCGCATTAGCGATCGTGTTGCTAGGTGAAGTACCTGAGCCCGAGGGTTGATCATTTAAAGACTTCTTCAATTCAGAGATCTGACTGACCAGCATTTTGTTCAATTAATCTTGGGATTTCATAAACTGTTTTAATAACTCATCAGATGACGGTCCAGTTGGAACAATGGCTTGATTTGGAAAATTTTGAGCCCGATTGTTCTGGAAATTCCCATGTTGCTGGTTGTTATTACCCTGGAAGTGGTTTTGTTGTTGAAAATTACCCTGATGGTAATTGTTCTAACCTTGATTACGGTTATAATTTCCTTGGTTTTGATTGTTTTGAACCTGGTGTTGACCAGAGTTGAAATTCCCTTGGTTGTTAAAACCTTGGTTCATTCGGTTCTGGTTCTGATTCTGGTTAAAGTTCTGGTTTTTGTTTTGACCATTTTGGTTCTGGGGTTGATTAAACCCTGGTGGTCCAATGTAGTTATTGGAACGATAGCTCAACAGATTTTGGTCCCCTTGCGGTTGGTAGGAATTACCTCCCGTATTGTAGGAACCTTGGGCTGCGAATACGTTCTCTTGAGTGAAGCCACTGGAGGCTGGGCACTCATGATATAGGTGTGGACCACCACATGTTTCACAACTGATAGTTTTGATCTGCTGATTGTGATTTGCCTGGTGAATTCGGAGAACCGCAGCAGACAAATCATCAAACTTTTTGGTAAGAGCAGCTATTTCATTACTTGCCGGAGTGACTGACTTACATGAGTCATTCTTCTCTGCAGAGGAGTCCCAAAAGTTGTGATGGGCAGTCATGTTTTCAATTAAGCCATAACACTCTTCAGGGGTCCTTTTCATAAAGGTGCCCCCAGCAGCAGCATTGATGGTGTCACGATGACGAAGTGTCAAACCATTATAAAAGGTATCAATAATGGTGACAAGAAGCATGTTATGATTAGGACACCGATCAATAGCAAGTTTGTAGCGTTCCCATGCCTCAAATAAGGACTCTTCAGGAAGCTGTCTGAAGTTACTAATATCGTTTCTCAGCTTTGTAACCATGGATGGTAGAAAATATTTAGCCAAGAACTTAGTAACCATCTCATCAAAGGTATGGATCGAATTCTTAGGAAGTCGATCGAACCAAGCAGTCGCATGACGAGTGAGAGAATAGGGGAACAGGTATAAACGCAGGCCGTCTTTGGTGACGCCATTTTGTTTCATGCCCTGGGTGACGGTTAAAAATTTATCGAGATGCTTGTTAGCATCGTCACCCGGCAAACCGTGGAACTGACACGAATTTTGGACCTGTTGGATCATGTTGTGTTTTAGTCCAAAATCCGTGGCTCCAATTGTGAGTGGTGCAATGGGTCCACCCCTCCCGTGCATGGTAGGTTGACATAGTTCCTCCATTGTTCGGGTGTCAGGAACTACATCCTCCTTGGGAGGGATTGGGGGCTCGTCGTCCATTTTAATGAGTGTTCTTCTTCAACAGTACGTAACCCGGGTACGTTTTTCTGATTTTTTCGCTTTGTTTGTGAACGAGTGCGCATGCACTAAAAACAATTTTCAAAACAAGATCGAGGCAAAACCACAGTGAACTTAAATCCAATAATCACAAGTGAATGGCTTCTTTGAAAAAGGTACACCACTCACAGGGATACAATGGCAAGTTTTTATCTTAAGTTTGGGAACTTATTATGTTCACACCCCCAGTTGGTAGGTGTTCTGCCTTGGTTTGCGGTGGTAATCTTTTATGTAATTATATTCACAGTAAAATATTTTTGGCTTTTCGTGTATGGGTGAAAAAACTTAGACAATATTTTTGGAACTGATTCATTAACCGAAATCATTCCTTTAAGATTACTCGCAGACTGGCGGGAGGGAATGAATGGATCCCTCTTCAGTTCGCAATTTAATGTCAGAACTTACCTTATACCAACTGTTTCAGGTTGTAATCTTAAAGATAATGAAGTAATTTAACTTCACAGTTTGTTTTGTTGTTTTTGATTTTTTTGGTGTTGCTAACACTTCAGGAAAAGTGTTAATGAACTTTTTCAGTTTTGATTTTGATTTTCACAAAAATTTACAAAGTGTTGATATTTGTACAGGAGGGGTTTTGAAAACCACTAAACCTAAAACGTTTTGAAATACGCAACAACATCCCCGGCAGCGGCGCCAAATTTTGACTCCTCCCAAACCAACTAGTCAACCGGGTGCAGTTGATAGGCCCACCTGGGAGAGAAAATTAATTGTTTTTAAATCCGTGGAAGTACAGGTAAATCCCCGGGTCGTTAAGTCCCAACGAGATGGAAATTGTATTTTGAACGTTTTTGGGAATAAGTGGCACTGAGGACAGTAACCAAGATGATTGGGAAATGATTATGCTACTGATTATTTGGTATTTGAACAACTTGGAATGATATTTAACAATAAGAGATATTCAGTTATAATCACAGAAATGCAACTTGGAAATCAGATTACAGACAGAGAAAAGTGGGATTAAACAATTTACAACTACAGGGGGTGCAAGTGAAACTTTTTTCAAACTTAAAATAAAAAGAAAATTTAAAATGAAAATGAAATTATTTATTTGATTATTTTAATATTTAAATACTAATTAATTAATTAAAACTATTTAAAAAGTAATTTAAATCTAATTTAAATCAAACTAAAAATGACAAAGGCTACAAATTAAACTAAAAACTTGCAAAATTATTTTCTAAACCTCTAAATGAACTTGAGGAAAGTATAAAAATTAAAAAGAAATGTTTTTGTCTTTTTATGGATTTTCTTTTAATTAATTACTAATTATATTAATTAAACTATTAAAATATTTTAAATTACTAATAATACTAAAATGACTTAGAAAATTATAGAAAAATTTATAAAACTAATTAATCATCACAGGAATCCTAAAAAATTATAAAAAGTTTCTAAAAATTAAATCTAGACTATTTGACTAATAATTTATTTAATTATTAATTTAAATCTAATTTAACTAAATTAATTAAGAAAATTAGAAAATGAATAGTAGAATTTAAGAATCTATCTTCTAAAATTCTTAAATGATTTACGAAACCTAGAAAAAATATAAAAACCTAGTGTTGTAAATTAAAAATTAAGAAAACTATTTAATTACTAATCTTACCTAATTAATTAATTAAACTATTTTTAATTATAATAATTATCAAACTAACAGAGAAAAATCTAAGAAAATTATTGAAAATACCTTAAGGTGAAAGGAAATTAAGAAAATTATAAAAATGATGAAATGCTTATTAATAAGCTAAAAGGAAAATTAAAAGGATAAAATCTATTAAATAGAAGCTATCACTAATTTTATATTTGGTTTTTGTTGGTTTTTCTTTTTGACAGATGAAAATAAGCTAAAAACAAGAAACTTTTACAAAGACACTTTTTGAATAGCTTAAAAATAAGCTATGTGCACCCCTTTTTAGCTTAACAGATGGTATTTTGGATTTTTTAATAGGCAAAAGCTAATGAGAAGCCACACAGAGCATACAAGCTATAAATTATGATACAAACAACTAAATAGAACTGAAATAAGCAAAGAAGGATGGAAAAGCACACTGGATAAGCTAAAAATCTCAAATAAGCACTTATGCCTAATTACAGACCAAATAGGCAAAATGGGTCAAACTGCAGCCTTGTGTGGGGCCCACAGGAGTGATCTAGGGTATAAAATGAAACTTGATTTGAAAAGTGGGCCAGGTAAGCTTTACAATGAGCCAAGAATCAGAGCTTATGGCTCACTAATGAGCTTTTGCCAAGCTTATGAACTTTGATGCAAACACTGAGTACTCAGTGTGGTGTGGGTAACTTGTGGTGACAAGCAGGCTAGGGGCAAAGGGTTCTAAAGCCATAATAAGCACTGGAATAGTGAGATGGGTTGAAAAACTCCTTAAAATGCCAAAGGTCAAGGTCTAAAGCCCACAGATAAGCTCTTGGTGATCTTATGAAACTAAGCTCACACCTTTGGAGCAGGGGAGGTAACTGGTCACACTAGCAAATTTAAGAGTGCTTATTTATAAGCAGATAACTTCCAAACTCCAATTTTCTTTTTGAAAAAGGGAAACAAGCAACAAAAGAACTCAAATCCACAAAAACTTTTTATTTCCAACCTCTATTAAACACTGTGGATGCTTAAGAAAGTCTGACCATTTTTTACAGATAAGAAATTTTGACTTTTGAAGAATCACTAAGGTTTGACTTTGGTGGATTTTGATCCTTTCTAATTAACTGATATTGATAAAATAAGGTGTAATAAAACTTATTTAAGCTATTCTAACTACTTATGAGTGGATCATGAAGGTTTTGGACTCAAAATTCTTGACAGACAACAATCTAGGCCAAATCAAAGGTACTTTTGACTTTTTGACAAATTACCACTAGGTTTTATGGTCTAATTATCCTAACACAACCTATTGTAATGTGTGAAAACATAAATCAACAAACCAAACTACCAAATACACCCCTGACTCAGCAAATCCAAACAGTCCCTTATATAGACTAGTTTATTGATTTTCAATGTTTTATACTGATTTAAGGTGTAAGATAACTCTAATTTACTCTAATATGATATAATGAACTCTGCCTAACAAGTACTACTTATCAATCAATATTATCACTACTGAACACAAATCTAACCTAGAAACACAGAAATCTACACTATTAAGCAGTTTTATAGTGGAATGCTAAAATGGAAATGTGGGCTTACAATGTGCATTCGAAGCCAGTACCAAGAATTAGGACCCAAGAACCACACCTACAGGCTTCCACAAACCACTAAACCCATGGCCATCCAAGATTTACCATGCTCCAGCAATCTACCATCTTCAACCTGCAACTTTTTAATTTTTCTTTATTTTTCTGATTTTTTATTATTTTTTTTTGTTTTATGATTCTACTGACTTTTAATAGTTTCTAAAAGCTTCAATGAGCTTATGGGAGCTTAAGTGATCCTACAAGTCCTTAACATTAACATAAACAACAACAGAGCATAATTGAAAATTTTGAAATAAAAGTGGAAACTGCATACACTAGCAAAGACAATGAAACTTGAATATATTACTTGAAATAGATTAGGTTACAACTGAATTGACTATTACAATGCTTAGAAGCTTTTACTTTAACTAAAACATCATACTACAACTGATTTGCCCTAAATCGTCAACTTATATTGACCAAGGAATGGTCAACAAAGTCAAATAGCCTAGAGTCAATCACCGGGTAATATAGGAAATCACCAGGTCGTTATACCCCGACGAGGTGTGAATTGTATCTGAGCGCGTTTGTGATCGGGTGATTATTCACAGAAAAGGCTGGTTATGAGAATTATTTGGAAATTATTAACAAAAATAGCTTAGGAAAGCTATGTGATTAATTACTGGAATTTAGATTACGAAGAAGTTAACTAAAACCTAAAAACCATAGGTTTGCTGAAAACAGGAACAAACGTACTTAAAATAAAAGTGAGTGAGGTGATCTGAAAAGGCTACTGGTATAAAAATGATATTTTTACAAACCTAATGATTAAAGAAAATTTTTGGAAAATTAAAATTAATTTTTACACTATTTTTATAATTACTATTAATTAAATACTAATTTCCTATTTAATTTTAATTAACTAAATTAACCTAAAATACAAATAAATATGAAATTAACCTAGAAAAATAAAATTTAAACTTAGAAAAATCTAAAATACTATAAAACTAATTTTATAACTGAAAATATATTTTTAAGACTTTTTAATTAATTATTACTAATTATTAACTAATTATTAATTACTTTTTAATTATTTAATTTAACCTAAATTCTAATTAATTATTAAATTACACTAGAAAATTGAAAATAAAATTTGGAAAAATAAAAAATAACTAAAAACTAATTTTAAAATTAAATTTATATTTTTCTAATTTTCTAATTAATTAATATTAATTATTAACTATTTAATAATTATTAAAAACTAATTTAAATTAAGAAAAATACCAAATGATTCAAGAAAAATCTAAAAAAATTACAAAAATTATTTTTGCATACCAGAAGCCTAGGAAAATTATAAAAATGAGATTAGCTTATAAATAAGCTGAGGTGATAAGCCAATTGGCTTAAATAGAAGCTATCACTTCTATTAAATTTGGATTTTTTTGAATTTTCTTTTTCACAACTGAGTATTAACTAATTTAAAGCAACTTTTGTGAAGGAAGTTTGATTGGGACCAAATAAGTAAGCACTTCAAGTGCTTAATGCCTTGACAGTTGACTGTGGTCAAACTGTCAAGCCATAAGCTTCAAATAAGCTTCTTAACTGGAACCAATGGAAAAATAAGATGCAAACTACAATTGTGACAGGAAATGAGTAAAAAGGAACAAGGTTTTAGCACTGAATAAGCTTTGATAAGCTAATAAGCACTTTGATCCACACAGTGAACCAAACACCCCTTTAGTCAAGTTAAGGGGCAAATTGAGCTTATGAAATCAGCTTAAAAGCTTAAATCAAGGACTGAGGTATCAAGATTAGCTGAAGGGCTTACCAAAAATCCAAAGCTCTTAGGGTGGGACCCACTATGGAGCTTGTGAGATGCTTATGAAAAACCTTGAGTGCACTAATGACTCAGTATTCTCAAAAAATGGGACAAGCTAAAAGTTGATTGCAGCCCTACCAATTAAGCTTTAAAAAGCTAAAGATGAAATGGAACTTTGAGTAGGGTAGCTCAGCTTCTCAAAAAGCTAAAGCACACAAGTCAAAGCTCAATAAGGAGCTTTTGATGAGCTTATGAAAAGACTCCCCTACACTGATGGCTCAGTATAGGGAGTTGAGTTGGTGAGACATGTTGAACATAATAAGCAGTTATAAAAAGCAATAAATGGAAAAACACATGCAAGCATAATAAGATAGACAGACAAGCTACACAAAACCACAAAAGCCAAAAGCTATAGCCAAATATCAAGGATTGCACAAGCTTATGAAAATTGGAAATTTGGTAAGGACTGTGTTACAGGGGAGATGCTTCCCCTGCAGGTGTATTCAAGCTAATGTAAATCCCACAGAAAAATTTGCAAAAATAAGCTAAGGGTATGATTCTAAAGTTCAGCTGGTATATTATATCATATGAAAAGACCAGGGCTTGAAACCTTACACACAAATCACAATAAATCTTACCATTTTGGGTTTTCTGCACAAATAGGTATTTTGACTTTTTGAGAAAATGATACAAGTTGACTTATCTGAAATTCTAATGATCACTACTGGTTTCTTATGTTATATTAAGCTAGAAAGTCATGATTTTAGACAAGATTAACAACTTTTGAACTAATTTAAATGGGTACTAATCCTAAGAACCTAACAGTGAACCTATGTTATGCAAGTTAAGATGGATTTTGACTATTTGATGGGTGACCTGTGTATTTTATGACCCACTAGACCTAAGCAAACCAGATACAATCTACTGAGAGCATCACAACAACCAGACAACAACAACAACAGAGGGACCAGTACTTAACCCAAACACCCCTTCATATGGACTGTGATGTTGTTTTATGAAGCAAACTTGCAAGTTATCCCATGAAACTAAAATATTAACTTGTACTAATATTAAATAAACCTAAATGAACTTAATTTAGCAACAATGGTAGTGAATGAACTGAGAATGCAAAAAATGAAACTTGCTTACTTATGGATTCCCAACTGAGATGAGTGCCCAAGGTACCAAAGATCAACCTAAAGCCTCCACTAGGCACTAAACCCTCTCCAATCCAGAAATAACCAAGCTCCTTGCAACCTTTCTTCTTGTTTCCTGAATTTTCATTTTATTTTGATTTTCTTTTAATTTTTCTCTATTTTTACCAAATTGTGATAAACACAATTCGACAAACTTAAATCCTTATGAAAACAGATATATAAGACTTATTATGAGTTTATAAATTACTGAATAACATTAATTAATCTTACACAAGAAATTGAAATTCTTAAATAAAATTGAAACTTGCAATTTGAAAAATAAACTTAAAACAACTCTTTCATTCACTTAAAATAGATTACAAAGGGTACAAATGGACACTAAAACAACTAAGTTACATACTACACACCTCGTAGGGCTCTTATGAGCATACATATATATATATCGATCTAAAATTAGGTCATATCTCTCTCCACATGGCTCTTTCCTGATATTTGAGTGTCCCACAGGTCTCTCCTTTGACCAATGACCAAATCCCCATCGTTTAATTGACTTGTGATGCACCTCAGCCCTTGATCATGTTTTCCCGCCAAAAATCCAAACGAACCAAAATTAGTGGTATAGTTGAGATCATTTAATGGCATGATGGTGGGGGTTGGTTAGGTTGGTGAGGACATTTATTGTGGGGGTTTTTGTTGGAAAAAGGTGAGGAGGAGGGGGAGACACAGAGCCTGAAAATGGGGGAAAGGGATGATGAACAGTGGTCGTTTGACCACTTTGACCGGGGGTATTTTTTATTAGTTTGGGAATGGGCCGGGGGTGTTGGGCTTGGGTTATTGGATTTAGATCAGGCTTGGTATTGGGGTTTTAATAATAAAAAGGGTCCATTTGGTTTGTGATAATAACAAGGACCAAAGTTGTAATTCTGCCAAACTTGAGGACTGAATTTGTGTGTTTCCCAAAGTGTTACCAAGGATCAATTATGCCAAGTTCCAATAATACAAGGACCACTTTTTGCCATTTTCCATTTTCAAAATTCCCAAGGACTTAATTTGCCAGATTTGAAAGTACAGGGACCTAAACTGTAATTTTTGAAACTTTATACCCAAAGATCAACTTTTGTAATATTTGACTTTCAAAAGCTTGGGTTGACTTTTTCTTTCAAAATAAATGCATAGGGACTATTTTTGACAAGTTTTGAAACTCGGGGGACTGAAACTGCCAATATTGCAAACTTTGATCATTTTTCATTTGTTTTTGCTCATTTTGCTTTTAAAACACATAAAACATAATCCATGGGATAATTTAAGTATTTTGATAACTTTCTGATTGTTTTTGTATGTTTTGCAGCTCAGATTTGACCAAAAATGATGAGTGTTTGAGCACTCATCAACAACTTATACGATTTAAAAAAAAACTAAAACATGGACTAACTATTTCCTTCTTGCTTCTCTTCCTTTTATATTTGAGAATTAGGGTTTCTCTTGGCCTTCTGAACAAATCCCATCATAAACCTGAGCCGTTGGATCACTGATACTCCTCCACAGGTGCCACGTATTTTTGGCGCCAAAATATTATTTGCAATTTGGCTCTGTTATTAGACAAGGGGGGTGGTGCATTAAATGTGGATGAGATGTTAGGTGTGTGGTGGAGTGGGCGGTGGAGATGTGACTGGCAAGTTGGTAATGGTGGGGGTAAAACCAGGCCGGTATTGGAGTGGTATTGGGTGAGGAGGGAAAGGGAAGGGGTGTTTGTTTGACCGGTATTTGACCACAGGGTCAAAGTTTGACCCTGGTGGTATTAAAATGGGGTATGAGTGGGCTTTTGTTTATTTGGGCCAGGATAAAGGAAGTGGGTGGGCTTTTGTGTTGGATTGGACTTGGTGTTTGGGATTTATTATTATTAAGGGTCCGGTTTGGTAGTGTAGTATCACAAGGACCATAAGTGTAATTTCGGCATACTTGGGGTTTGGTTTTGTAATTTTCCCTAAGTGTTTCGCAAGGGTATTTTCTGCCAAGTGATGAATAGTATATGGACTTTAGATGATAAATTCCACTTTTGACTTTTCCAGGGACTAAAACTGCCAAACTTGCAAACTTCAGGGACCTGTTATGTAATTTCACCAAACTTTGCAACCAAGGACCATTCCTGCCATAAATGAGAAGTACAAGGACAAAATTTGTTTTTCTCAAAGTTTTAATATCCCAGGGACCATTTTTGTCAATTTTTCAAAGTTCAGGGACTAAACTTGCAATTTTGTGAAACTTTGTACCAAAGGACTAAATATGTCATTTTTTGATTTAAAAGGGCCTTTGGTGACTTTTTCAAGTTTATAGAATAGCCAGGGACTAGATTTGACAACTTTTGAAAGATGAGGGACTGAAACTGCCAATTATGCAAACTTTGTTTATTTTTCATCTGTTTTTGATTATTTTGCATCTGAAACCTTATAAAACACATTCCTGGGATATTTTCAGTTTTATGATTCATATTTGAGTGTTTTTAGATGTTTTGGCAGCTCAGATTAGGTAAAAATGATAAGTATTTACACACTCATCAATGGTCGATGATTTGGGGTCCTATTATCATATAACTTAATAGGACACTTAAAATATGGATCCTAATAAATTACTTTATAAGATATTTAGTTGTTGGTGTCCCATTATGTGATAGTGTAATACGACACTTGATCACAAGATGTCCTATTATGACATAACCTAATAAGACCCTTGACACTTGGGTCTTATAACTTTAACCTTTATAGGACGTTTATTCATTATGGTTTTATTATAATACACCATAATAGGACACTTGAGTTTTGAGTCATAAGACATCAGTTAGTTAAAACGCTTATTCACAAAAGTTTTATTATAGCAAAATTTAATAGGACCTTTGACACGTGGGTATTATAACGTTAACCTTTATAGGACGCTTATGTAGAATGATTTTATTATCGTACACCATAATAGGACATTTCATTTTTGAGTCATATAACATCAATTTTTTAAAACGAATATTTGCAAAAGTTTTATTATAACAAAACTTAATAGGACCCTTAAGACGTGGGTATTATAATGTTAAACTTTATAGGACGCTTATGCGTAATGGCTTTAGTATCATACATCATAATAGGACATTTTATTTTTGAGTCATAAAATATCAGTATTTTAGAACGTTTATTCGCAAAAGTTTTATTATAACAAAACTTAATAGGACCCTTAAAGGATGCAAATTCATTATGGTTTTATTACAATACACCATAATAGGACACTTGATACATAAGTAATAAAACAATAATTATTTAGAACGCTTATTCGCAAACGTATTATTAAAACATAACTCAATATGACACTTGACACTTGGGTCCCATAGATTGATACACCATCATAGGACACTTGATATTTGAGTCATAAAACATCGGTTTTATTGAACGCTTATTCGCAAACATTTTTTATTATAAGAAAAGTTAATAGGACCCTTGACAATAGCGTCTCATAACGTTAACCTTTATAGAACGCTTATTCATAATGGTTTTTTTTTATGATACACCATAATATGGCACATTTTTTTAGAGTCGTAAAATATCCGCTTTTTATAATGCTTATTCAAATTAAGTTTTATTAAAACATAACTTTATATGACACTTGACAGTTGGGTCTCATAAATTCATCCACCATAATAGGACACTGAAAATTTGAGTCATAAAGTTTCAGTTTTATAGAACGCTTAGTTGCAAAAGTTTTATTTTAACAAAAATTAATAGGACCCTTGACACCTGTGTCTTTTAACATTAACCTTTATAGTACGCTTATTTGTTGTGGTTTTATTATCATACGCCATAATAGAACACTCCTTATTTGAGTCATAAAACATCAGTTTTTTAGAACGCTTATTTACAAAAGTTTTATTTAAACATTAGTTAGTATGACACTTGATACTTGGGTATCAAAACTTGATACACCATAATAGGACACTTGATATTTGAGTCATAAAAGATCAGTTTTATGGAACGCTTATTCATAAAAGTTTTATGATAACAAAACTTAATAGGACACTAGCTATTTAAGTAATAAAACATCAGGTTTTTACAAGAGTTTTATTATAACAAAATTTAGTAGGACCCTTGTCACTTGGGTCTCATTGGTTTTACTGAAAGTACTTTATGATACGACAATCCTAGGAAAAATACTAAAAAGGTCCCTGCTTATTCAAATAAGCTGGGAATAAGCTAAGTAATTCGAATAGCAAATGAGGGAATAAATGTTAAAAGGATTATTAACATGAAAAGCACTAATAAGCTGGTGTGTGTCTGGGAATAAATGTTAAAAGGATTATTAACATCAATTGGACTTTTTTTTTTCTTTTTTTTTTTTTTTTTTTTTTTTTTACAAACATGAAAAGCACTAATGAACAAGCATTTTTCAAAACTATAACTATTGCTGGAAACTTGAAATAAGCATACAAATAAGCCCAAAGTACTGAGCAGTTGACAAAAACAAGTAATAAACTAAGGCTTAAGGGAAAAAAAACTGATAAGCTACTAATAAGCTGAGGCGCTGGAATAAGCTAAAATAAACTAGGCTTGATTCAAAAACACCAGAATAAGCTACTATACTAAGCCATATGCACTGATTACAATGAATAAACAAAAAGGACTGAGTGCAGGGCATCTCAGTCCTACTGGGGTGATTAGCAGACCAAATTAAAGCAACAAGATAAGATCTAGAATCCCAATTAAGCTCATAATTTTCAAGTCAGTAGTATAAGCTACTAAAGGAAACAAAAATCAGAAGAGAAACAACAGTGAATAAGCAGAAATTAAGCTCTTAATATGGGCATTTAGAGAATAACTATCACCTAGACTGCTGCAGACTGATCTAAAAACTTAACAAACTATTTGCAGCCCTTTCAAACTCAACCAAGTGGGTTAAAGTAAATATAAGGAACACAAAAACAAGCACCAATTGATCTTATGGCTGTAAGGGCTTATTATAGATCAGCAACTACCTTACTTGTGCACTAAAGAACTGAAATCTTACAAATCCTTAAAACAGATAAATATAAGCCACAAACACCTTATCTAGATCATATAAGGCAAGATTGAACTATCCTAATGTGCACATGAACAGTGATAAGCCATATTGACCCGTTTGACCCATTTGAGCCAAACACCCCTTAAGCAGGGCTGTTTTGAGATCTTAAAGTGAAAATATAAATAACAAGAAGCTAAAAAGTTAAAATTACCTAAATTTAAAGAAAACTAGATGACTAATAATACACTAAAAGGACAACTAAGCCACAATAGGGGAAATAAGAACTGTTAAATGACAAAAGAAGCTAAAAAGCTACTAAGGGCTGCTGTTGTATAAGCAAGAGTTATATAAACAGTAATGAGGCTTGTAATTGATTCTTAACTACTAATTTTACATAAAAACAGGGAGTATTACTATTTAGCTAATTGAAATCATTAAGCTGCTTCAAATGGATCTTCTTCATTGGCAATAACTAAGTCATTGTTGTCCACAACGGTTCCATCGAAACCACCTCTAACCAATTCAATATCCATTGTTTCGTCATGTTGAGGACCCATAAATGAGTCACTCTGCAAATGTGTTTCCACGTCATCAAGACTTGTTTGTTCATCCATGTCATAAACATATCTGGGCGCTGTCTTGATCACAACTTGCCATCCTTTGTCAACACTATCTGCAACGTAAAATACTTGATGTGCTTGAGAAGCTAGTATAAAAGTCTCATTATGAGCCTTCAATCCTTCAAAATTCAATAAGGTAAACCCGTTGTCATCTTCTTTTTTCCTTGAACCATTCAAAATCCAATCACAATCGAACAAAACTACTTTCTGTTCTAGATCTTTTGTGTGAAATCGAAAACCATTTATGATAAATCCCCTATATTTTTCCACAAACTCAGATTGACCACTTGCCAAGTTCCTTAGACTTTCTGTGATTCTGTGATCCCCTCTAGCATGTAGCTCCTCAACCTGAATTAAGGCAAGATGTGTTAATTGTGTTGTTATACACCCGGGTATTAGTAGGTCGAAAATGCTATGTCATTCTAATGGTTCCCTGTGGTAAGATTTTGTTTCTGATTTTACTCTTTTTATATTTTCTTATGCATTCTAATGACCTAAGAGAGATTATGTGAATGGTTGGAGTACTGAACAGGATTTAGACAAAATTTTACCTAAGAAACTTTAAATTTCCATTACTACTAGAAATGGTACAATACTGAAATTTAAGCAGTAAGTACTTTCATTAACTTAAAGATAACAAGTTTTAAAACAAAATTACAACAAATCTCTCTTCTCCAACACCCCAACATAATCAACATTAGCACATACAGATTATGATCATACAAAATTGTGCTGCTAAACATTTCATCAAAGCACATACCAAAACAAACGTTCAGTAACCATAAATATGTTCATAACATTAAAATATTAAACATTGTAAACAACATATACATATAATAAAGTTCATAAAACATCCCCTACAGCTTGTTCTTCATCCAAACTACTACATAACCATAGGTACCCATATGCCTAATCAAAATTGTTCTAGGGTAAATCCCTAGAAACAGGTACCCAAACAACTACCTAACCCAAGAACATAAGACCAAAAGACCCAAAAACCACAAATGAACCCTACACTACCTTCAGTCTTCATCATATTTCTCCAGCAGCTCAATGGTCTCCTTCTTCAATGCTATCAACCTCTGAAAATCAGCTACAACACTTGCAAGAGATTCTACCAAATGTCTCTCAATGATCTGGACTTCGTGGAGTGAATCATAAACATCCTCAGCAGCCTGTTCTTCATCAAAATTTAGCTCAAACACCTCGCTCATACGTTCGGTTCTCTTATCCACATTCATACGCATGTCGTCTCTCACAGCGGCCACATTGCTCATGTTCACCTCATTAATCGGTATCTCCTGAATATTCAGAAATGTAAAACACTCATGAAGCTTATCGGAAACACAAATATCTGTCAGTTCCTTCAAGTAGGGCTTCTCAGACATTTTCACAAGGTTGTATATACAGAAAAAGTTATGAACTGAAAAAGGTAGATACATGAACTGAAAAAATAAAAAGAAAACCAACATATATATAGAGAAAAGGGTAGATGCATAAACTGAAAAAATTAAGAGAGGTATTAATGAGAAATGAAAGAATTAAAAGAAGTAATGATGAGAAGAACTGAAAAGCCTGAAGAAAATAAAAGGTCGAGAAAATACTTACGCATACCAATAATATATTTTAATTGGGATGACTCAAGCTTCACCCAATTCAGTTTCAGTTTGAAGCATTTCTAGAAAGAGAGGAACTACTACCTCGGGGTATGGGTGGCAATTTATGACCCGACACGAAACCCGACCTGAAACCGACACGAAAAGTAACAGGTTCGGGTTGAGTCTAAATATATTTTGGGTCGGGTTTGGGTCGACCCATCTAACTCGTTTATTAATCAGGTCAGGTGCGGGTTGTGAATAAATTAAGTGGGTCGACCTGCCAACCCGTTTAAGCTTTTTTTCTTAAATTAAAAATTATTTATATTTTATTATATGGGTTAAATGGGTTAAATGGGTCGACCCACAAACCCATTAATCCGTTTAACCTATTTAACTCATGTAATGTGGCAACTTTTGTATCAAAAAAGGGTTGACTGGGTCAACCCAAAAACCGTTTAACCTTTTCAACCCGTGAATTTCAAAAAGATCCCGCCCATCTTTATAAATGGTTATAATTTGAATATTATTTTTAAAATATTCATGAATATTATTTTCAAATTCAATGAAACCGAACAACCCGATAGTACACTTGGGTCATATGAACCGGTGATATTGCCCTGTTGTCGTCCTTTATGAACCTTAATGACGAATCTTTGATATGATTCCTTTTGCTATGAACCTTAATGACGAATCTTTGCTATGAAACTTTGATTATGAACCTTTGATATGCTTTTGTAAACCATTTCATATGACCCATTTGTTATGAACCTTTTGGATATGAACCTTTTGATATGACACTCTGATTATGATATGATATCTGACTATCAGTTTGATACCCGAGCCATTTCACTAGTGATGGGGGTTCCATGTCCGTGTCATTGATGCACTAATGGCATATATGACTCTAGTGTGGTTGAGTGATGTTCCACACCATCCCTTGTCTGTTACATGTTATGAGCTCAAGTATATGTTTGGCCACTATGTTATCCGCAGGGGAGTATGGATGCATCCTATATCTCTTATCTACAGTTAGTGGATTATCTGTTATATGATATGATATGTTATGTTTCTGGGCTCGTGGTGGATTACTGTCCTATCTCTCACTTTATCTTTCGGGTCAACTGGATGCGGATACGCTTTAACAAACGTAGACCACTTAGGATAAACCCCGTCTATAAGATAATAGCCACGTTTGTAATAGCGCCCACGTAAAACAAATGAACTATCTGGAGCCGCTCCGTTTCGGGCAGTAAGATACAATGGAGAATGATTAATTCAACACATTGATATTGTTGTTTGACCTAGAAGTCGGAAAAATGAATACCAAATCCACAGATCCTGCGAAGCAATACATTCAATCATAATAGTCGGCACTTTATGATCACCTCGCGTAACAATTCCTCCGTTCAATATGTGTACAATATAGGCTACAAAGCATCCCCGGAATGTGACGTCATGGGAAGTCGGCTTACATAAGAACTCTTGACGATATAAATGAATGACCGCATCCGTTGAGAGTTATTCATATTAGCTTTTTCAAAGTTTTTAATTTTCTTATCTTCTAAATAGTTTAAAGTTTTTACCAGACAAATTTCATAATTTTCTAAATAGTTTCGCTATTTTTCTTGATTTAATTTCTTTTATTTATCTTTTAATTCATAAAAAATTAAATAACAATAAAAAAAATATAATTATTTTTTCTAAAAATTTATTTTACTGATTAGAATTTAAGAAAATTAATTTTGCATCCCTAGAGTTATTATTTCATAAACTTTACGTTTTAACCAAATCAATCCCAAATCCAAATCAACACCCACCAACCAAACGGGCCCTTAGTTGATAACCCGAGCACCGACCGGGGTAATACTCTAGTTCTTTTTAAGTTTCAAATACAATAAAATACCTATACCTATATATTATATATATACAATAATATAATACTTTTCATATACTATATACTAGCTAGTATTAATTAATTTAATTATACATCAAATTATACCCTAAAATTTTGGGGAAAACTTACCCGCCCACATTCACATTGTATTCACATACTCATATGAACCCGCTTAAAATTTTTGGGGAAAAATTCAGATTAATAATAAGTTTTGGCGCTGCGAAAATCAAGCATATCTTTTCGGAAATCAAGTATTTGATACGATTTTATTCATGGAAATCGTTTTTCAAATACATATAAAATCTCAATTTCGGTATAGGGTTGTACGTGTTTAGCAAAACAACGATTGTGGGTTTTCACTTTTGAGTGAAGATCTGACTCAACAGGTAATGGAAACCTCTGTTATTGTTATTATTATTGTTGTTATTGTTATTATTATTGTTATTATCATTCTTGGATTGAATGTACTCTGATCAAACTACTTTATAGCTTGTAAAGGTTAAATAATATTAAGTAAACTTAACACTATTAATATTGAAACACTGTTTAATGTTGTAAAGTATGCGGAATCTACTAACACAAAGCTTAAGAATAACTTTTATATTAACCAAACTTTGAACCTGCTTTGTTACACAGATTCTCTAACAATCCCTAACTATTATCGACTTTGAATAACTCTAAAAACACATATCGACTAATACCTCTTAAGGCTCTTTATATAGATAACCTTAAGTCGGTTTACAACATATAACTTGAACGATAAGTCATTATCCCTAACTAATTCTTGAATATTCGTTCAATATTACACATTAATCCTTTAACTAATATTGCACATAAGTCCATGTTTCCTTCGAAGTACTTTGAACATTCTTTAGTAAACAGCAGTACTTTTACTTTTATCTTCAGCAGTACTTTGACTTTATTCTTCATGCAGCAGTACTTTGACATACAGAAGTACCTTGATCTTTTATATCTCAACAATCCTCCCCTAACTTGAACTCCACTTGCTTGATTTCATGTTTCTTTGTTATCTATGATCTTCAAAATCTTTAATCATTCAGAAAGATTGTTTCTTTATCCTTTTACTTTCTATCTGTCATGTGTCAAAGTACTCTTTATCAGCATCTTCTCTTGCAATAAATCTTCTCATCTACTCAGCAACATTTTGGTACAATAGTTATCAAATCTTTGAAAGTTTCATACTATTCTCATCACTTCCAGGTGTGTTAACTCCTGTGAGAGGTGAATCATTGAAAATTTATGATTTTTAGCAAATCATCAGCTATCAACGGATTTGAGTAGTCTTTACCAATAGCCGTTTGCTTTTGGACTAGTTAGTTCTTTGATATCAATCATGGTGAACTAATTACCAAAAATGGATTTTCCACAGCCTTTACCACAAGCCATTTTTCCTTGTGGGCTAGCCAACTCTTCACTTATACAGATATGGTGAGTTGAAACCATATAATTTTTAGTAAATTGTCAACTAAAAATGGATTTGATTATCACATCAGAGCCGTACCCTCATGATGAGTCAAACTCTTTCTTGTCTATTAAACATGGTGAGTTGATTACCATTTGTTGTGCAATATAAATACTAATACCATGTGTTTCTTTTCAAATCCTTTTACTTCTCTTTTAAACATCAAAACATTTTATTTTATTTTAAAGGACTTATACTGGTTTATATAAGCAAGCAGTACTTTGTTAAAGTACTGTTTATTTTTGCAGTACTTTGAAAAATACTTTTTATTCAAAACAAATCATACCAGTATTTTGCAATATTACTCTTCAGAATTGATCCATCTGATAAATAACTTAATAACATCCAAAGCTACTTCAGATTCATCTTCAAGTTCCATTCCATGATCCAGCATTCTGAGCATAATTTCTCTGATCAATGGATATCTCCTCTCAGCAAGCATATGAATCATGGTACCATCTTCCATCTCTAGTGTATGAACTCCTGATGACTCAAAGAATCTCTATCTTGTGATTTCCCAATTCTCTTGATCATTCCACAGAGGATCAACACTTGTTTCTTCAGTTTCCCAGATGGTAATTAAATCTCCAAGCAAAATTAATCCCACTCCTGATGCTTCAATCTCTGCATAGTATGTCTGCACTTGCATATATAAGTCATAGAGATCTGATCTTGTGATACAATGCAAAACATCCCATAACATGTTGAATACTGTGAAGCTTTCATATTCTCTATTGAACATAAGGTAGTTTCCTTCTTTTGATTCAACCACAGAGAATGAGATTATCTTGGACTTCTTTCCAGAATTTTCAGTCTTCTTATTCTCAAAATCTACAACTCTGAAATAGTTTCTAAGTTCATCAACTGTGTCTTCATGAATCATCTTCAGTCTTTTTGACAGTTGATCATCTTGAACTGCTTTCTTTCTTTTCAATCTTCTTTGCTCAGCCTGTTCTTTTCTAATATCTTCTAACTTTTTCTTTCTATCAACATCTAAGGGTACAAAGTTTTCTACTTCTTTCCTGATATCCTCTTGTACTTTATCCCACAGAGCTTTCAGTTCTGGATACCTCATTTTGTGTAAATTCTTGTATCCTCTTCTTCTCAAGAAACTTATCATCCAGTTTCTTTCCTGAGCAATAGTCATTGGCTTCTTTGTAATTGGCCTACTAACTTCTGCCAAATACTCAGCATCATACTCAGCTTGTTGCTTTCTAGCAACCTCTACATCCTCTGCAATCTGTAGTTCTCTAATCTGAGCAAGAGAAAATTTCTTCTTTTTCTTCTTAATATCTTTCTGCTTCATGATCCCTTTCCCTTTATCTTTGGGATCTAACTCTTCAGATTCAGAAGTACTTTCAGCAACTTGTTGTGCAGGCTCAGAAATATGTACACCTCCTGCAGGTCTATCCATATTGATCATAATCTGAACAATTGTTTCATCATCACTTGCAGTATGCACTCTTACTTCTTCTTGCTCTACAAAAGTAGAAGGACCAGCTTCATCTTCATAATTTATTGGAGAAGGTCCAACTGCAATGACTCCACTTTCATCAATATTCATAGTAGAAGTACCTTGCTTAGCAGTACCTTGCAGACCAATGTTTTCTGCAACAGTACTTTGAACACCAGTACTTTGAGTTTGAGTATTTTGAATATTTTGTGCATCAACATCCTGCTCAACAATTTCTTGCTCAACAATATTTGCATCTTCTTCAACTTGTTTCTCTGGCACAAAAATGTTTGGAGATTTTGGACTTTCTGGATATTGCCAAAGATGAGCATTTTCTGAATATTTAATCTCAGCATCATCTCTATCCAAATTAGCTTTTTGATTCCTCCCCAATTTGATAGATGAGGACTGCCTATGCCTCCTCTTGGATTTAGAAGTCTTCTTTGAAGATTTAGACTTTGGCTTCTGAGACTCTTTCTTTTCCTTCACATAAAGCCTAAAATTTTGAACAAGAGGCCAAACAAATTTCTTCAACCTTCTGAACTTCTTCCTTAACTTCTTGATTTCTGCAGCTTGAGCATTAACAGTTGTCTTCATCTTCTCTAATTCTTTAGTCAAAGCATAAGTACTCATAGCACCTTCAATTCCCTCATCTCCTCCGGGTGTTTGAATCCCACCTGTGGAAGTATAATCATTGGGAATAGGTACTTGTGTATGCTCTGAAGCAGTACCTTTAGAAGAAGTACTTTGTGGAGAAGTACCTTTAGCAGAAACAGATTTATCCAAGGAAGCTGACACTGAGGGAGTCCTTTCACTAGAAACATTATGTTGATGTGAAACAATAGGTGGTGTAGGGGTATGTACTGATGCAGAATGCTCAGCAGAATTAGATTGATCAACATTATTAGAATGTGCAGAAGCACTATTAGCTTCTTCATCCCTAATAGCTTGAGCTACCTCTAACATATATGCATTGAGAGGTGTATTCCTACCTGAAAAATTTACTCCCTTATGAGACATAAAAGTTAACACTTTAGGTGGCATCCTAATTGTGGGTACATAATCATGAGGTTTTGGTATCCCATCTAATGGATTCTCTAAGAGAAGTTGAACAAATCTAGGATACATTAGAAAAGGTTTTCCAGCCTTAATATGTGTGAGCATACCTTCAAGGATCATGTATGAGAAATTGAAGGGTTGATTGGTAATAAGGCCAACAAATGCAGAAGCTATGGAATGACTAAACTGATCCCAAGCAGTACTCTTTGGACTTAAACAATGAAGTAAAACATGTATAAGAAATTTCCAATGAGGACTAACCATGGCTTTCTGAAAAGTAAGCTTATTCAATGGTCCTTCATACCCAATGTCTATAAGTGTACTCCAAATCTCTTGTTTACCAAATAAAATAGAACTTCCTTCATCTTCAAACAACAGAGCTTCTCTGATTGTTGCTTATGTGACACGAATAGCTCTCCCAGCAACTGTAGCATGTATCACATCTTCCCCATCTTCAACCTCTGACCTTGCTGTATCCCAAAATTCTTGTATCCAAGGTCCAATAATCTCTGGGTTGACTAAGATTGAGCAACAGATGGTGGTTCCAGTGAGAAAATCAATAATCCCATGAAAATCAAGGTTATGTTGTGTCTTCTCAAGATTGGCGATCATGTTGTGTTTGGTGTTGGTTGGTCGATGTGCCATTGTGATTAGATTTAGAGAGAATAGTTTTAATCGGTGAATAATATGAATGAGTTTGATGAATTGGTACGAGTGAATAAATAATAAAAGATATGAGATATATAAGGATAAAATACAAAAAATCACGATTAATTAATAATTTTACCATTAGTTTTGGAAGTGATTCTCCCCATATCTTTCGAAAGATTGTTACCCGCAAATCTGACCGTTGAAACAGTATCTGACACGTCAGCGTACCCTGAATATCACCAAGCAGTACGTTCCATAAAATATGGAGCAGTACCTTCAGTTATAAACCCACACAGTATGTTGACCAAAGTACTTCCCAAGCAAATCTTGAAAGTTGACTGTTTGACCAAAATATCTTTGAAGGTCAACCCTGAGTAATGACTATCTCTCCACATTAATTCCCAAAGCTACTATGGTAAGTGAACTTCAATACACTTCATTTAATGACCATATACTTTAACTTGGCCTATAAAAGCAACTTCACCAACAACAAATTGCATTCATCTCTTCCTTCATTATCAGAACTCAAAAACAAGTAAAAACAATGAGTCATATTCCTTTTGTGAACATCTCCTCTGACTCTGATGGCTCCACAGATTCAGAGAAAAGCTACTACTCTGACTCTGAGTTTGAAGATCCAGGATGGTTGGATTACTTTCCTCCCCATGTAGAGTGGATGAGACCCCATGAATCATCATCATCAGTGAGTGTTGCAAACTCTTCCATAACTGATGCAGCCAGCACTACCAACAAAAATCCCAAGAAGAAAAAGTCTGTCCCTAGTTCATCTCTGGCTAATGCGCTTCCACATGCTTTAACTCAAGCCCTGGAATCAGCAATACAGAACATGAAGTGGCCGGCTCCAAGGAAAGAGAAACCTCCCAAGCAAGTTCTTGGCTTGGCTTGCCCAAGAAAGCAAGCTTCTTTTGATGACAAAAGAAAGACTACTCAGAAGGGAAAGCAGAGCTATGAGGGCAAGGGAAAAAGACCTATAGAGTAGGTTGTGTGGAGCTTACTATTAGGTTGTGGTAGTTGTTTGTGTAGCTTGTCTTTGTCTGTGTCTGTGTAACAACTTAGTGATGATGGATCTTGTGGAATGGTTGTTGTAACTCCTTGATGAATAAAAGAACTTTTCTTTTGAATGATACATGTAGCCTCCCCTCAAATAATGACTAACTACTAACTACTAATGCCTCCCCTAAAAAATATCTTACATGTTAATCATGCCTATACTCACAACTAAAAAAGTAAATCTTGAAACACCAAAGCCCTTTGAAAGTAGATCAGCTACATTATAATCAGTATGAACTTTAACCACATTGATAAGCCTATGTTCATAGCAATCTCGAATAAAATGATGCCTAATCTGAATGTGCTTGGTCTTGGAATGATAAACTGGATTCTTCACAATACAGATAGTACTCTCATTATCAATGTTGATAGGAGTATTCTTGAAGTTGAATCCATAATCCAAAAGCTGATTTTGCAACCAAAGTACTTGTGCACAACAACTTGTAGCAGCTACATACTCTGCTTCTGTGAAAGATGTTGCTGCAATTGTTTGTTTCTTACATTGCCATGAGACTAATCTGCTTCCAAGGTACTGGCATCCTCCAGTTGTGGATCTTCTGTCATAGTTGTCTCCAGCATAATCACTATCTAAAAAGGCTTGTAGATGGAAAGGTGAATACCTAGGATACAATAACCCTAGTTTAGGTTGTTGCCTAAGATACCTGAAAATCCTCTTAACAACATTCAAGTGTGATACCTTTGGATGAACTTGATGTCTTGCACATAAACACACAGCAAAAGTAATATCAGGTCTAGATGTAGTTAAATACATCAGACATCCAATCATAGACCTGTATAGTGTGACATCAACATCTTCTCCTTCCTCATCTTTTCCTAAAGGTTTGTTAGTATCCACTGGTGTAGATGTAGGCTTAACAGTTGTTAAATTGAATCTCTTAAGAATATCTGAAACATACTTATCTTGAAAAATATATATTCCACTGCTTGACTGTTGCACTTGAAGTCCCAAGAAGAATGTTAATTCTCCCATTGAACTCATCTGAAACTCTTTCTGCATAAGATCTTCAAATTCCTTCACCATAGATTGCTTAGTAGCACCAAAAATAATATCATCTACATACACTTGGACAAGCATGATATCCTTCTTATCTCTCTTGATAAACAAAGTCTTGTCAATAGCCCCTCTCCTATAACCATGTTGTAATAGAAAGTTGGAAAGTCTTTCATACCAGGCTCTTGGAGCTTGATGAAGGCCATACAAAGCCTTGATAACCTTGTAGACTTTGTTTGGGTGTGCAGGATCTTCAAAACCAGGAGGCTGTTTGACATAAACTTCTTCTGTAATTTTGCCATATAGAAAAGCACTTTTAACATCCATTTGGTATACAGGAAATCCCTTATAGGATGCAAAAGCCAAAAATAGCCTGATGGCTTCAATCCTTGCCACAGGAGCAAAAACTTCATCATAGTCAACTCCTTCTTCCTGTCTATATCCTTGAGCCACTAATCTTGCCTTATTCTTGATAACATTCCCTCTTTCATCTCTTTTTACCCTGAAGACCCATTTTGTTCCAATCAGTCTCTTACCATCAGGTAAATCACATAATACCCATACTTCTTGAAGTTTAAACTGTAGGAGTTCTTCTTGCATAGCTTCCACCCAACTCTCCTTGGCTAATGCTTGTTTGATATTCTTTGGCTCTTCTTGAGATAGAAAACAAGCAAATAAACACAACTTCTGATCCTTGTGATTCACCCTATTTTGTTTGTAGATAAAACTAAGTAAAGAAGTATGTTGTTGAGACATATTCTTAGCCTTAGTCCTTGTGAGCACTCCTGAAGCTGAGGGTCCAATTATGTTGGTAGCAGGATGAGTTTTGTGAATTCTTAGAGTAGGGATTGGTGAGACTTCAAGATTGTCTTCCAAATTAGTTAAATCAGGATCTTCATTAGAATCTGAGAAAACGACTTCTTGATCCAATTCATCATCAGTGTCTTCTAAGGTAATCTTGTTTGGATCATTCAAATCATCAGTATCTTCTAAGTCAGACATATTAGAATCATTCACAGCATCTGTATTTATCCAATTTGAAGTATCGAAAGGTTGAAAAGTACTTTCAAATAGATTAGCAGTACTTTGGGGTAAAGTACTGTCAGTGCCTTTAGCCATCTTCTTTTCTGCTTCATAAGCTTTCCTTTGTTCGTCTACATAAAACTTAGCCATTGTCTCTTGAAAAAGCATCCTACTCAGTTCATCTTGAATGGCTTGATCTTCATCAGATACTGGTATGTGTGGTGGAACAGTACTTTGAGGATCAACAGTACTGTTAGGTGCAGCAGTACCTTGAGGCTCAGAAGTACTCTTCTTCTCATTATTGACATTATCATTTGGCTCATCTTCAGATCTTAAATTAACATCATGAACAATGTACTGAGTTTCTTCTTCGGTGGTAGTTGCTTGATTTTCTTCCCTTACAGGTACATAATTCATTGATGAAGACATTAAATCAAGATTAAACATCCAATCAGGACCTTTACCCTTAGAATTTTTTTGCTCTTCTAGAAAATCAACATGAAGACATTCTTGAACCTTTTTGGTAGCCCTATTGTACACTCTGAATCCTTTGCTATTGGTACAATGTCCCAATAAATATCCTTCATCTGACTTCCCATCAAATTTGCTTAAATTATCAGCAGTGTTTAAAATGGTTAGGGGACATCCAAAAGGTTTCATAAACTTGATGCTAGGCTTCTTTCCCATGAGTAACTCATAAGGTGTCTTCATTTGAGGTTTTGTCACTGATACTCTATTCAACACATAACAAGCAGCACTTACAGCCTCAACCCAAAATGGAACAGGTAATTGAGAGTCTGCAAGCATTGTCCTTGCTGCTTCTATAAGAGTTCTATTCTTTCTCTGCAACTCCATTTTGCTGAGGAGTTCTAGCAATACTGAACTCTCTTTTAATTCCTTTCTTGGTACAAAAGTCATCCATTAGCTGATTCTTGAACTCAGTCCCATTATCACATCTAATGCCTCTAACCTTGAGTCTTAACTGATTTTCAAGTGCTATTATAAGATCATGAATAGCATCAAAAGTTTCATCTTTGAAGAATAAGAAAAAGACCCAACTAAATCTGCTACAGTCATCTGTTACAACCAAGCAGTACTTCTTCTTGTTCAGACTAACAACTGAAATAGGTCCAAACAGTTCCATGTGTAGCAATTCCAAAGGCTCTCTAATGGTTTTCTTATCAATCTTCTTACAGGAAGCCTTGTGCTGTTTACCCTTCTTACAAGCAAGACATGAATGATCATTCTTGAATGTTTTAGAAGGTAAACCTCTAACTAAATTTCCTTTGACCAGCTTATTGATGTTCTTGAAATTTACATGCCCCAATCTTCTGTGCCATTGATGTGCTTCTTCCATTGTTGCTCTTGCAATCAAACATGTTGCTCTTTCAGCAGAATTGACATTCTTTAAATCTATGATGTACACATCATTAGTTCTTGGTGCTCTCAGCATCACCAAGTTTCTATCTTCTAACTTAAAATCAGGAGAAAGTATAAGACATTCTGTGTCAAAGAATAACACAGGGTACTTCTTATCACAAATCTGAGAGACTGACAAAAGATTGAATTTGAGCTCCTTCACATATCTAACATCCTCAAAATCAATGTTTCCTGCCTTGATAGTTCCTTTGCCAGTTATTCTTCCTCCATCAGGATCATTCCCAAATGCAAATTTTCCTCTAAAATAAGCTTTAAAATCTAACAAGAGCTCCTTTTCTCCTGTCATACTTCCAGAGCAACCACTATCTACAATAAGATGATCTTTAAGCTCCTCTGCTGGGTTGCCCTGCAAATACATGAAAAAGGTTAGTTAATTTTAGGAACCCAAGCCATTACTGACTTGTGTTCCCCTTGTGGAGTGACATACTCAAATTCTTTGAGTATGTAATCACCACTATCTTTGAAAACATGATCAAGAATTAAGGTTTTTGTTTCCAAAACTGTTGGTTTATCATGATCAATTTTCCCTTTTTCACCCTTAACCTCTGAAAGTACTAGTTCTTCCCCAGCAGTACTTTCTTTCTTAACCCATTTAGTTGTAACTTTTGGAGTTGGGCTCTGTGTTCTAGCATCTTTTCTTGTGTTGTAAGGCCTTCTAGGTTTGTAGTTGTTGAATCTCCTAGGTCTTACACTTAAGTGTCTGCTAGCAGCATCTTGGTTAGGGAACTTTCTATCAGTACTTTGTGAAGGTATTGAGGGTTTGGAGTATGATCTTTTCTGATGAGGGTACCTATAGTCTTTTGAGAAATTACTATGGTTAACCCTATTTGTGTAATTCCAAACTGGTTTGTTGTCCCTTGGCTTATTTTCCCTATGACTTGGTTGTCCAGTTCTGGTCTTTGGATATTTACTTAAGTATTTTGAATGATAGTCACAGCCTTTAATCAAATGATGAGCACTATAACATACATAACAGACTTTTGGACCAAAATCCCCAAATCCCTTTCCATAAGATTTTCTAAAATTAGCAGTATTTTGAAAGTATTTTCTTGGAGGTACTGCTGAGTGATCAGCAGTACTTTGAAAAGTGTTTGAAGGTACTGATTGTTTTGAAAACTTTTTCTCATCAACCTTAGGTGTTTCAACAGATTTTTCTAAAGTTTCAGGATTAGATTGACTTATAAGCTTTTACCTAAACTCTAGATTATCTACCCCATAACAAGAAACATCTTTTCTAGGTGGTGGAAAGCTACCTGGGGAATGCCTTCATTACTATCATTATCATAACCTAGGCCAGTTTTAATGTTTGATGTTCTTTGCTTTTCAACAAATTGAACATGTGACAGACCTGATTCATTCCAAACAGCAAGTTTTTCTAATAACTTATCTCTCTCAGCAGTAACTTTCTCTAGTTCAGACACCTTACATCCTAGTTTCCATTCACTCAACTTAACTAGGTATTCCTGTTGCTTATATGTTTCAGCCCATGCTACTTCATTATTTTCATGTGTAATTATTTTGGCCTCCATTGACTCTAAAGTCAATTGATAGCCAGTTATCTCAGCCCTAGCCCTTTGAAATTTATCTCTTTCAGCTACATATTCACTAAGTAACTTTTGATACATATCATTGCACTTAGAGCATTGTAACACCCCGCCTTATAGACCACAATATTGTCCGCTTTGCCCGAAGGCTCACGGCTTTGCTTTTGTGGCCCTCATGTGAAGACTTCCCAGCAAGTCACGGCCAATGTGGGATTTGCCTAGGGTATTACATGATGTCTTGAACTATGCATTCCTTGCGTCTAGACTCGAATTTTCGCTAGCTTGCAAACTAAGCTGCTCTGACATTTTGGTATTGTAACTTCTTGGCCTTCCTTTGATGATGCCTTGTGTGCTTTCAATGAGCAAATGGAGATTGACCTTTTGAGTAATCCAAGTGAGACCTCTGCCCCCAAACTCATGAACAAACTGGCATATATATATATATATATATATATATATATATATATATATATATATATATATATATATATATATATATATATATATATATATATATAGAATCTAGATCGATTGAGAAGGTTTTTATTTTGAGAAGATTGAGAAGGTTTTCAAAAACGATAGATTTTTAACTTTGATTCATGTTTTTCAAGCGTAAAACTCATTCTAATGTGATTAAAATTCAAAATGTGTAAAAAAAATTTGAATCAATGTTAAAAATCTCTCGATTTTGCGATATATCCAGAATAGTGAATCATCTGTAAAAATTTAATGAATCATCATCATAACTCGATTTTAACAATAATTTGTGAATCAAATTTGTGATTTATAGATTTGATTCACCATAAAATGATGTTTACTTGTGAATCAAATAAAAAACATGATTCAATTTGCTCAAACGAAGATTTCTCAATCTTCTCAAAATAAAAAACCTTCTCAATGGAACGGGATCCTATATATATATATATATATATATATATATATATATATATATATATATATATATATATATATATATATATATATATATATATATATATCACACTTGTTACCCAAACGGCTGAATTCGCTTTTTCCATATCTATTCAACATATTGCATTATGGAAATCGCAAATGGAAGGACTACACTTCAGATTTTGGGGGCAGAGGTCTCACTTGGATTAATCCAAGTGATGCCTTGTGTGCTTTTAATGAGCAAATAGAGATTGACCTTATGGTGGTTTCGATATCTGGGTTGGGAGAGACTATCAGTGCTAGGACTTACCGATGTGTGTTATGTTATCGGCTAGGTGTTCCCCAATTCTTTGTGCAGATGCCTTGTTCAGGTTGTTGGTCTTTACTGAGGATATTTATGGAGACCATGTTGTATCCTGTGTTGGTATTATTCGTATCAAACATCAGCATAACGTGGTGCGCGATATTCTTGTTGACATTTGTTCTCGGTCGGGGTTTTCGGCTCGTAAAAAAGTTGATATAGGGCTTAGTGGAGAAAGGGACAAACCCTTACGTCCAGATGATATGTTGCTGTACTCGTGGGATGGAAGGCATGATGTATGTGTCGATCTGATAGGGTCATCACCCTTGACGTAAACGCATCAAGTATGAGGATAAGTGCGCAGATATTGGATATGGATTTCTTCCTATCTTATTCTCATTTTTTAAGGAAATTGAGAAGGATACAGTGACCTTACTAAAGCAGATCTGAAAGTTCTATTTAATCAAAACATTATGACTCGTGCTGCTACTTATATCTTTAGTAGGATTAGATTTGCTATAGCTAAAAGAGTGAGAGCCCAATTGCCCAAATAATATCTCACCTTACTACTGATTAATATATTTAATAAAATTGTTCGAAAAATATATGTAATAAAAGATTTTTGAATGCCGTAACCCACCCCACGTCTGACGTTATATATTGCATCATTATGCCATGCGTCACATTTCTAGCCTCTGCCTTTTTGTTTGAGTGCCACAACCCCTACTTATGCCTTTTTTCAAATGAGTTGCGATCCCCTAAAAAGGGGATGCAAATTAAAAAGGCTAAAAATATTTTTCCACCATCAGATCAGTCAAATCTTTGACCAAAAACAATCCCACGGTCCAAATTTAAAGGGAAAAAAACACGCTCTTCTCTAATAGAAGGGGTATAAGCATAAATTTACAACCCCCGACTCTCTTCCCTCTTCTCACCAATCAACTTCTCTGTCATTTCACACACACTAATTCACACACACAAAAACCGTCAATTTACAATCAAAATTTGGGAAAAAAAATAAGGGTTTCAATTTTCGATCATCTGTCATTGATTTACGCTTGCAAAAGATGAATCAAACTGGTAATTTTAGATTAATTTACTTTTTAGGGTTAATTTATGTTTTATTTTTATTTTTTTATTATCATTATTTTTTATTTTAGTTTGTACATGCATAAGAATTAGGATTTTTTAAGAAAATAAAATGTATAAGAATTAGATTTTTTTGTTAGTTTATTATTTTCGAAAATAAAATGCATATTTTTTAGAAAATAAAATGCATAAGAATTAGATTTTTTTTATTAGTTTATTTTTTTACTTTAATAATATGATTTTAATTTTAAATTTTTTTTTTTTTAGAATCCGGAAGCAGTAAGAGTCCAACCTTGGGAGAAAGGAGATCAAAATGATTCCAAGACCGACCAGCTTTTAAAGGTATATTTGATTCATCCGTGGTTTTATTATAGATTCTGCAGTTACTTGTTAGAATAGATTAGAATGAGGTTCAAGAGTGATTTTTTGTTATCGTGGTTTAATTCGAGGTTGCGAATTCGTTAAAATAATGTAGCATCCCCAACTCAAAATACAGCAGCTGACATGCTGGGGGCACTACGCGAATCGACACCAGGCATCTTTATAGCTAACGACCACAACATGGGACGTTTAAAAGTGCCTCAAAACACATCATTCGTTTTACAAACCATTTTAGAGCACATAGGCTCTTTAACAAATAGCAGCGGAATAAAAATAAAAGTTTGCAGCGGAAAATGACAAAGTTTAGCAGCGGAAAAAACCAAGTGTAGTAGTAGAAATACAAAGTTTAGCAGCGGAAAGTAAACAAGCTTAGCAGCGGAAAATAAACAAGTTTAGCAGCGGAAAAATATTAAAGACACACCAAGGTTTTACGAATGACATGAAAAATAAAGATAGTAGAATTGATAAAGCTGCCTTGACAGAAAACTTCCTTCGTCCAGCCACTCCACCACGCCCAAGATCATAATGCTCCAAAAATTAATTTGTAGTAGTACCTGAGAAACACATGCTTAAATCTCAACACAAAGGTTGAGTGTAATCCATAGGTTTAAAATAATAAAGTTGAGCACAAGGGTTTTAATCATATGATATAAGCAACAAATGCAAATACCAGGGTAATCAAGGTAACACCCAATATGTAGAGGCAACACGTGCATACATACGGTTGATGATACTAAGCTCATGACACGCAAGACGTTAACCAAACCAATCGACAGTAACTCTGTACTGACATAAACAATAACCGCGGAATTTCACAATATAAAGTGCTCCCAAGGCCAGGTACTTGCCAATACCCGGCAAAACGAAAAATACTACACCCGCATGTCAAGCCCTTGACAACTACGAATGGGATGGTCAATCCTATAGGCCTATAAACTAAGTTCGCGCTCACCCGCAGGTGACTAATGGCTCATGATCTGAGGGTCTTTCCGGCAAGACAAGCTACTTAGTACATCGTCAGGAAATATATGTATCATTCAGGAAAAGCATACCAAAAATATTTGTGCTCAGAAAACATTTAAAGCATGTGTCTCACCCCATGGGTTTATAAACAATTAAAATATAAAAAGCAGGGCTATGAATCACAACTTAACAATAGCAGCAGGAAACGAGATATAGCAATCAATCAATAATGCGTCACAGCAAAAGGGACCTCAGCACAACCAAATCAATATAAACGGCATAACTCAGAACTAAACTCGAATATTTCCATAAACAATGCTTGAGTAAAAGTTTTGTAAATACAATGGCATTTGAAAGAAAATAGATTTCGTAAAGTCTCGTATGGGAGACAAGAAAGTTTAGAAAAGAAATAAATCGGTGAATCAACCAAATGCAAAAGAAAGACGAAAGAACTCCTCGAAGGAAGTTGTCGAAAAGAAATGAAAGGAAAAGAAATAAAAATAAAATAGACGAACTCACTCAAATAAAAGTAAATAATAATACGTAACAATAAGTTTTGGATTTTACCCGTTTTCCCCAAAATAATGTTGAAATAGAAGGTTTTTAAATAATAATAATGTTTGGTAAAATAATTTAAGTTTATAAAGTATTTTATAAAATTTTGGCATGACCTGCCCGTTTATATAACATTTCCCGAGTCAACGATTCTTTTTGAAGCAAATTTAATAAAACGAAAAAGACGTAAAACTATTCAACCCCCCCCCCTTCTAGTTTTCCACAACCTCGTTGCGTTTTGCACCTAAATTTTATAAAACTAATGTTGTTTTTTTTGCCAAAGGAAGATCCTAAAATCAGGCTTAAAGCTGTTTTCCCGCCTAATATTCCCCGACCTTTACATGGTGTAAAATTACTGGGTAGGCCTGGTAGTGAGGAATTTAGTTTTAGTAGTGAGCTTATTATAAAAAGAGTTTCCAAAACTATCGAGCTTATGGGTGGTGTTGCTAAGATTAATGACCCCCAGTGTGAGTTACTGCTTATTCGTGCTTGTGCCGGTATTTCCAAATTATATTTTGCTATGTGCACATGCTCTCCTCGAGTGTTTAAGCATGCTCAGAGTTCATTTGATGCGGCAATTTGTTAAGCTCTAGAACATATTGTTACTGCTTCTGGATCTGGTTTTGGTGATTGGCAATAAAGGCTTCCCACATTACCATTTGCGTTTGGGGGTGTCACAACTCACCATTTCAGGTCATTTCCCAAACTTCGACATTTTACTATTCATAAATCACTATTCATCATTTTACTATTCATCATTTCCGAGGTCAATTTGATATTCTGAGAAACATTTGAAAATTTTACTATTCACTGAACACTATTCATTGCCGGAAAAGTTTTCACTATTCACTTGCATTACTCATTTCATCGTAAATTTAGTTTACGGGTATTCAAATTCGCGTAACCGGATTTGTTTAGGTGCGAATTCATTTTATTAGTGCTAAGGACACTGCATACGGACTAGAGACAGTCTGCATATCATCATAACAGCATTTTCATGTTATACCACTCTTAGGATTTTCAAATTTATATATTTGATACATTTAACGTTTTACGTATAAGTATTTATAATAAACGTTAACACCCGGTTTATAAACACGACGAATATATCTAAATATTCCCACGATGGTCCCGACATATTTTTATATCCATTTTATCATCATAAAAGTTATAATATTCATTTACCCAATATTATGGAAATTTATTTTATTTATAACGTAAGTTTATGAATATTACGACGGTTTTCGTGAAAACTAAACAATAATCACCCGAACACTCAGTACTTGTACCCAACATATTTTTATCATTCTTATGACTTTATTTTGTCCCGGTTAACTTTGTTAACATTTATTTCTATCAAACCCGGTACCCGATTTTAACTAATAACACAAATATACACTAAATCCTACACTAGAATTCTAATTAAATCAAAACTACCCCAACCCCCCCCCCCCCCTCATCCACATGAGCCGGCCCCTAAAGTCCTCACCAAGGCTATTTTGTACACTTTTCTTAACCCCTAGCTTATGTACAAGTATTATACTATATAACTTATCAAGTATATCTACAAAAACCTCCTAAACATAAACATACATAATCTTTAGAATCAAAAAGCTCTCATCTCATCTCTTCCATCATCAAACCCACGACCAAACCCAAAATTCAAGATCAAGTGATTATTTTCCAAGAGTTAAAGCATAGAAGTTGTTCATTTTACCTTCCTTATCAAGAATCTTACAACAAAAACACAAGTAACACAAGGTTTCTAATCATCTAATCACCTATTATTTCAAAGTGAGTTATCAAATTTATTTTCATGTTTTCATCTAATTAACACTTGTATCTTATGGTTTTCATGCTTAATTTCATGCACAAGCTAGCTATACCACTTTATTTTTGTAGACTTTTTGAACATACAAACCCTAGATTTTGATTTAGGTGTTCCTTTGTTAAATTAACTTGTTTAGTGATCATTAGGAACCCATGGCACCCTAAGAAGGTGTATGGTAGGATTAGTATAGCTTTGTGGAGTTTCCAAGAGTTTTGGTTGAAGTAGAAACTAGTTTTGAACCTTGGAAATGGATTTGTAACAAGTATATAAACATTCTGTCCCATTTTGTTAAATCCAGGAAAATCAGTAAACATAAAGGAAACTTTGGCAAAATTTTTAGAAAATACTTTCAAAAACGAATCCGTAGGCGAAAGAACGGATTAAAAAGAGTTTATAACGAAGAAGTTATGATTTTTGCAAGTTTATTGACGAAAAGTATTTTTCTGAAAATGCATGCTGTTGGACGTTTTTCGTCGGACAAAAAGAGGCTTTAGACATAACCCGGAGGAGCCAAGCTTTCCAAAATATATTACTACATACTAAGACGTAACCGTGGATATAAAGAACAAGTAAAACGGAGTTATAACGACAAAGATATTCACGTTTCAATATCGGCAAAACTAATATTATTTTGACAGCTTTTAGAAATAATAACGCTAAAACTACGTAGTAATTCTAGATTTCTAGAAATAATACCAAGTACCCAAATTCATAACTAATGAAGTATTAGTGATTACAAGTATATTTTTATCGCTACAAGGCGTTATTTCAAGGATTTCAACCCGAGGATTTCAACACTAACATTGATACATACGATATATATATATATATGTATATATATTTCAACTAGTTTTATTTTTCTAATAGCCATATTTTCCTAAGTCTTGGAAAATATATATTTTGATAACAACAAGTATTTTCCAAAGAGTAGAGTGGTATAGGAACATGTGCATGGACATTCATAACATCATTTGGTGATCTAAATTAGATCGTTCAACATTCATATTAGGTTGAGGCAGCTAACCGTTCATTGTTGTTCATTTCACATCATCACAGTATCATCAGTTAAGGTGAGTTTTCATAGCCCCGTATACATTTTATGATTGTTTTCAAATCCCACGGGGGAGAATACATTGCACCATTTTAGTACGAGCCCAAGTATCAAAACTTATGTACATTGCTTAAGTAGCTAGTCTGCCTTGTGATAGTCCCCTATTATCATCATGAACCGTTAATTTACCGATTAAGCGAGAGTGAGTGGATAGATCTATTGAGGGTGACGCCTCCATCCGTGGTAGTATTTACCAATAGTAAGCGGATGCATTTCATGTCTGTTACATTTGAGTGTTTTGGCCGAACATTCAGGAGGGGCATAAATTTCATCAGTCTAGCTTCGGTGTCATGAGCTTAAGGTCTATTGTACTATTTTACGTGACTTTTGTCATGCACTTATACTTGTGGTGGCCGTGCAACATTACATTTCATAAACCTATGATTATTCACCAACTTTATGTTGACCGTTTTCGCAATGTATTTTTAGGTAACTAAGGCATTATCATATTACATGCATTGAGTCACATTAGGGTGTGCCAGGGATGATGCACTACATTTTGGATTTTTCATGCACTTGTGTAAATTATCGTTTGACATTTCCTGGACTTGTTTTCTGTAAACGTTTCAACCTTTGGGACCTATGTTTTGTAATACTGGATGTTTTTAAATAAATCAAACGATGTGTTTTCCAAACGACACTTTAGGTCGTTCAATATATCCTTGTTATGGTGCTATGACAGTTACACCCCCAGGCATTCCATTCTGCTGCAAGTCAGGTAAATTGGGGGTGTGACAGATTGGTACCAGAGCCAAGGTTATAGCGAACTAGGATGCATCATGATAGGGTTTGTGATGTATACGATCCCTAGACTATAACCACATTATCATAGCATCTCATCATTTCATCATAAGTGCATGTTCATTGTTTTAGGTGATTCCATTATACGAGTTATTTATTTTATTTCACCTTGATTATCACAGAACCATGTCTTCAGACCCAAACGTTGTTATACTGTACTCTATCACAAACTCCGATGTTGAAGGCTCTATGTCTTCCACTGCCTTTTCACCACCACCCATTCCTCTTGTACCTGTGTTGCCACTCTCGGCATCAGGTGAGGAAACCGAGCCTTTTGAGGAGGATGAGACTGCTCCTACTCCTCATGTTTCCCCTATTGCACCACCTGAGATTACCTGTGCACCCACTGACACATCATCCTCTGCTACCACTATTCCATCAGAACCTAGACTCATGTTTCCCCGTAGGAAGACGACTATAGGTCCTAGTAAGAAAGTTTGCCCTACTACATCTACCTTTAGGATCCCTGCTATTCCTATGTTACCCACACCACCACCAGCCATACCCGCTACTACATCCATATCAACTTCACTATTGCCGCTTAGGAAGCGTGCGAGGTTTACTACACCAGCTTCACCTACTACAGAGTCAGAATCAGAACCACCACCAGTATACCATGTAGGTGAGTGTTCGAGAGCAGCTGCTGCTAGGGAGCCTACAGATGTTACTTTAGAGGATCAGTTAGGGGCTCAGCAGGAGCAGGTTGATAGTTTGGGTTATAGGGTTGATGAGGATATCACTACTCGACTTGAGGCGGTTGAGGAGCAGGTCGAAGGATTGATTTTGGGCAGAGTTAGCATCAACGTGTCGTATCATGGACTTGAGGCACGGCAGGAGGGACATCGAGAGCTGATTGGCCAGCTTAGGGATGAGCTACCGGAGATACGGGATAGAGCTCATACTACACAGGAGGCTCAGGGAGAGCAGACACACCAGTTGGCAGTAGCACAGGAGAGGTTGGCTATGATGGAGGGTAGAGATGCTGCTCTTCAGCTTCGAGTTTAGCATTTAGAGGAGATTGCAGTTATGATGGACAGGGAGATTTGTTGTCTGAGGAGTGCACCTGGAGCATCTGGAGCTCCTGGACCATCTAGAGCACCTGGAGGAGCCTAGACATAGACTAGTATTGTATTAGCTTTTACTATTTTCCTAGTCCCGAGGTGTGGGACGTAGTTCAAGAACTTGTAGTCTTTTGGTTGTTGTACAAACAAATATATCAAGTGCGACTCTACTATGTTGGAAATTTTGTGCTATATATATATCGGTCCATGTAGGCCGAAATTTTCATGTATTATATTCATGTGTTGTGATTATATTTATGATGTTTCGTGGTTGCTCTTTATTGTTAACGTATTTATACTTGTTGTGGTTGTATCTATACGTGTCGTGGTTATATTATTACAGGTTGTGGTTGTACTCGTACATGTCGTGGTTGTATCTATACTTGTTGTGGTTGTATATATACATGTTGTGGGCGTATATTTTTGTACGATGACTATTTCTATTATAGTTTTCTCATGGTTGTTGTCGATTATTATTTATCAGAAGTATGGCACCAAAGAAAGCAAAGGCTACATCAGAAACACCCGCTATGACTCAAGCCGCTATCCGCAAGTTGGTCAGGGATAGTATAGCAGAAGCTCTGGAGACTGAGAGAGCTGAGGTTGCTGCTAGGGCTGCTGAGATTCCACCTAATACTGAAGTGGTTCAACCCACTACTAGGCGTGAATGTACTTGGAAGGATTTCAAGATTAGTGATCCCGTCAAGTATAAGGGCACTGAGGGAGCGGTTGCTTTGATCCGCTGGTTTGAAAAGACTGAGAATGTATTTCTCATGTGCGGTTGCCAGGAGGTTAACAAGGTAAAATTTGCTACTGGTATGCTTTTTGATGAAGCTATGTCTTGGTGGAATTCGTATGCTCAGCCTATTGGTATGGAGAATGCCTACAAGCTCACTTGGGATCAATTAAAGAAGCTGATGACTAAGAAGTTTTGCCCTCGTACTGAGGTGCAAAAGTTGGAAACCGAATTCTATGAGCTGGTAACAAAAGGTGATGACATTGAGACTTATATCAGGAAGTTTCATGAATTGGCTGCAATATGTCCAACTATGGTTCAGGACGATGAGAAAAAGATGGAGAATTTTACTGGAGGACTACCCGAAAGCATCCGAGGGGATGTGATGTCTTTCGACCCTCAATCAATGGAAGAGGCCATTCGTATAACTCAGAAACTTATGGTCCAAGTGTTAAAAGGAAAGTCTGCTGCAAACAACAACAATAGCCGTTCAAACAACACCAACTACAACAACACTCGAAACAACAACAACAACTATAACAATAACCGAAACCGCAACTACTCCAATAACCAAAACAATAACAACAATAACAACAAGAGGAGGTTTGATAATAACCAAAGTGGAAATGCTATCCAACCAACACCTAAGAGACAGGAAGTGGCAAAGGCCTATGCTGCAGGACCAACAGAAGGAAAAGGATATACTGGAAAACTACCCAAGTGTAACAAATGTCAAACTCATCATAACCTTGGGAATTGTCCTAGAGCTTGTGAGAACTGTGGAAAAGTCGGTCATTCGACTAGGGAATGCAGAGCTCCACGAGGGGTAATTAATCAGAACCAACCAGGAGCATGTTATGGTTGTGGTGAGTTAGGTCATTTCAAGAACAATTGCCCAAAGAGGAAGGATCAAGGAGCTGGAAATCAGGGCGGAGTAGCTCGAGGAAGGGCTTATGTTATGGGAGGAGAAGATGCCCGTGAGGACCCGAATGTTGTTTCGGGTACGTTCCTCGTTAATAATTGTTATGCATCCATTTTATTTGATTCAGGAGCGGATAGAAGTTTTGTTTCTATTGCATTTGCACCTTTACTTAACATAGAACCAACTACCTTAGGCATTCCCTATATTGTTGAATTAGCCGATGGGTCTTTAGTTAACACCAACACCGTTATCCGTGGTTGCACCATCAATTTCCTAAATCACCCATTCAATATAGACCTGATGCCCATAGAACTTGGAAGTTTTGACATTGTTCTCGGTATGGATTGGTTGTCTCGACATCGTGCAAAAATCATTTGTGATGAAAAAGTTGTTCATCTTTCTTATGGAGGTGAAACTTTAGTTGTTCGCGGAGAGCGAAGTGGAACTAGACTCAGTATCATATCATGCATTAAAACCGAGAAGTACATAAAGAAGGGTTGTTATGCATTCTTGGCTCACATCACGGAGAAGAAGTCGGATAAGAAACGACTTGAAGATGTGCCTATTGTTAAGGAATTTCCAGAAGTTTTTCCGGAAGAATTACCAGGACTTCCACCTACACGTCAGGTTGAGTTTCAGATTGAGTTGGTGCCAGGAGCTGCACCAATTGCACGAGCACCATATAGACTTGGACCTTCTGAGATGCAAGAATTGTCTAACCAATTACAAGAACTTCTAGACAAAGGATTCATTAGACCGAGTTCTTCGCCTTGGGGAGCACCGGTTTTGTTTGTGAAGAAGAAGGATGGATCTTTCAGAATGTGCATAGACTATCGTGAGCTGAACAAGTTAACGGTGAAGAATCGTTATCCACTCCCTAGGATTGATGACTTGTTCGATCAGTTACAAGGTTCTTGTTTTTATTCCAAGATTGATTTAAGATCAGGCTACCATCAACTCAGAGTTCGGGAAGAAGATATCCCGAAGACGGCATTCAGAACACATTATGGTCATTATGAGTTTCAAGTAATGCCTTTTGGATTAACCAACGCACCTGCCGTATTCATGGATCTCATGAACAGAGTGTGCAAACCATATCTTGAAAAGTATGTGATTGTATTCATTGACGATATCCTGATTGATTCCAAGAGTAAGAAAGAGCATGAAGCACACCTCAGAACAATATTGGAACTACTCAAGAAGGAGCAGTTGTATGCCAAATTTTCAAAGTGTGACTTTTGGATACAAAGAGTTCAATTTCTTGGCCATGTCATTGATAGCCAAGGATTACAAGTCGACCCAGCAAAGATTGAGGCAGTAAAGGATTGGGCTATGCCCAAGTCTCCTTCAGAAATTCGTCAATTCTTAGGACTTGCAGGATATTACAGAAGGTTTATTGAAGGGTTTTCTAAGATAGCGAAGTCGCTGACTAAGCTGACACAAAAGAATCAAAAGTACGAGTGGGGAGAGAAACAAGAATCTGCATTTCAGTTATTGAAGCAGAAGCTTTGTAGTGCACCGATTTTGTCACTACCAGAAGGTATTGAGAACTTTGTGGTATATTGCGATGCTTCGCATAAAGGACTTGGAGCTGTGCTAATGCAAAACGAGAAGGTGATAGCTTATGCATCTAGACAGCTTAAGACACACGAGAAGAATTACACTACACACGACTTGGAGTTGGGTGCTGTAGTTTTTGCACTCAAGATTTGGAGACACTACCTGATGAGTGTGTAAATACTCATCCTTTTTACCATATTTTAACTGTCAAAACGCGTGAAAACATTCAAGAATGCATCAAAATAATGAAAATATCCCAAAGATCGCGTTTTATATGTTTCAAATGCAAAATGATCAAAAACAAACGAAAAACGAACAAAGTTTGCATAATTAGCAGTTTCAGTCCCCCAACTTTCAAAAATTATCAAAACTAGTCCCTGAGCGTTTATTTCAAATAAAAAGTCAACCCAAGTTTCTTAAAAGTCAAAAGAAGTCAAAAATGATCTTTGGGTAAAAAGCTTTCAATAATGAACGAGTTTAATCCCTGAAGTGAAAAGTTTGAAAGTTGTACAACTTTGGTCCCTATAGTTTGGAAAAATGACAAAAGTGACCCGGGAATTATTCTTTGAAGAAAATTAATCACCAAAGGTCCTTGGGAAATCAAGACATGTCAAGAATAACCATTGGAGTAAATTTCGGACAGTTGACAGATTTGGCCCTTCAGTTTTGGAAGCTTACAATTTTGGTCCTTGTGATTTAATAAGCAAAAATCAAACGGACCTTTATTATCATATCCACCCAAACTAATACTCCTAAGCCCATCACAACCCTTCCACCCTTTATTTCCCAAGCCCGTCACCAAACCCTTACCCAGCCCATTACCTTTAACCTAAACGTTATAATAAAAACGTGTATTCCAGACCTGGTCAAACTAATATCCCCTTCTTCCACCTCTCACCCCATTTTTACCCAGGTAACACACAAACCACTCTTCCTCATCTCTATTACCCAGCAAATACACCACCTCCCCCACGCCACATCTCTGCTCCACGCATCACCTTCCCCAAGACCTCAAAAGCCACCCTCCACTAACTTTCCCCCTCCTCACAACCTGTACCTAACACCTTCACCAGTCACATGTTGCCACTGCTACCTCACCAATCCATACCAATTTGAGCGCCAATTCAGATTAAAGGGTCGAGATTATGTTTGAAGATTTGGATGGCTGAGATTCATGGAAAAGGAGCACAAGGACAAGAGCAGGAAACCCTAGCGTTGCTCATTTAGTATAAAAAGAAGTCATTTGTAAGCCCAAAAGGGGTGTGTCTTATTTTTATGTAGTTTTCTTTAATTTAGTTAACTAGTTCCAATTTGTACTCTGATTTTAAAAGTTAATATAAGAATTTCAGTTGCTATTTTATCCTTGTTCTCACTTTACCTTTTCAAGTTAAATCTTAACTCTCAGCATAATCTGGTTTAAGTTTATTACTGTTTCAATATAATTTCAAAAGCTCATATAGGTCTTTATAACAGAAAAGAGGACATAAAAAATTAGGCAGTTTAAAATGATCACAGGGTACCTATGCTTGACCATTTGGAAAGCTTTTGGAAGTTGCTAGGTTTGGAATAGCAAGAAGGACTTTACCAGCTTATTCTTTGAATAAGCTAGAGCTTGTTGCAGTTCAAAGATACCTTGGTTGAGCCAAGGTTTAAGGTTTTCAGTTTCATTTTTTTTAGTTTCGAGCATATCTTAGTATAATTTGTGATCATTAATTCTAATTGTTATTTATTGATTGTTTCTGTTTGGTTATGCTTGATTTAGCCTAGTATAAGTGTGATTATCAGTTGCTAGGATTAATTTCGTTATTTGCCTCATTATTTCTTCAAATCTGTTTTTAAAGGGTGTGTTTGGATTAAGTCGACTACTGAGTATTTGTCATATTTCTGTAGTTAAAAACTGTTGAGACTTCCTTCTTAGGGTCAATATAGCTCACTAAACTCTTAACCTTGGTAACTTTTAAGGTAAAAGTGAATAATCCACCTCAACCCATTAACTGTTTGGTTTTGAGTTATATAACTTTTCATTAATGAACCCCATGACTTGAAATTAGGTGGTTTAGAAAGCGTGTTTGGAGGACTTAGCAGCAGTGCAACTCGGTTTTCTTTATGAACTTGTTTGTCGGCTTATTTTTGTCCGTTAAAGTACCCCGTCGGACTGTCAAAGCTGGGTACATCAGCTTTGTTGAATCTGATTGATTCTTCGTTTCTGTTTGATCTCCTTGTTGTTTAATTGTTGTACTTTGACGTATTGTTATTGTTGAGTTTGTAAAAAGAAAGTATTGAAAGAAAGAAAAAAAAAATGGTTCTAAAAAAAAGGTTGAGACCAGGCTCAAACCTGGGTCTCCTTCAACAAACAGACACAACCATACAACACACAACCAAAAGCGCCCTTGGGTCTTTTATGTTTTAGTTCACATAACTAATGCTTTTACTCTTTTTTTTTGTCCATTTTTCCAAAAAGCCCTTTGCAGCTTATTTAGTGTATTTACTGCTTATTATTAAGCTGTAACCTCACATTTTATATTTTTCCTAGATTCTATCTAACTTGTAGGATTTGTTAAAAAAGTTTTGGATTTTTCGGCTTCGTAATTTAATTATTAGAATTTAGTTTAGTTTAATTAGTTTTTAATTCGTAATAAATACAATTTTTGTTAAAAAATTAATTTTCTTTTTCTCAAAATTTTATTTTGTCATTTAGTGAGTAAGAAAATTATTTGGAAACCTGTAGGACTCGCGTAGCTCTAAATTCACGTTTTTATTTGCGCGTTGACGTTTATTTAGAATTAACGTCACGTTTTCGTGAAATTTGTGATTTTTAGGATTCCCGATACCTATTTTTTGTTTCCCGTAGCATTTTAGGTTATTTTAAATAGTACTTAACATTCCTTAGTTTAATTTCCCATTTAGGTTACGCTTATTCCATTTTCGTTCGTTAATTTGTAAGTTTCGTTAATTTAACGTACAACAAAAACCAAATAACCTTTCCAATCATACAAGATTTTAATCCCAATCTCATTCGAAGCTTTCCATTCACACCTCGTTGGGGTACGACCCGGGAAATCACTTCCCGGTCTCACAATTTGAATATCACTTTCACAAGTTTTGCGAGGTAATCGTTTTCCTAAACGGTTTACTCGTATTACTTCACGTTTATTTGTCTTACGACAAATTAAACCTCACGTTTGTTGATATTTTGATAAATTGTTGTTTGCATACACCAAAACACAACGAATCAAATGGCGCCGCTGCCGGGGAGGCTGTGTGTCGAAAGTTTCAATAAGGTTTAGACGATTAGTCTTGTAGAACCTTCGCAAGAAGTTACGTTTTCATAAAACTTATAAAAAACCAAAAATATTTTTCTTTTGTTTCTAATATATGTATTATAAAAGTTAAGAAAAAACACAAAAAGATTTTCCCGTTTCATTGTTTAATAATAACAACATTAAAATCTTACCACCGTAAACCAAGGCAGAACACTTTCCAACTGGGGGTGTGACCATAATAAGTTCCCAAACAAAAGATCAAAACTTTCCTTTGTATCACTTGCGTTTTAGAAAGCTTTTAAACGAGAAACACACTTTAAGAGGAGTCGAAACGGTATGTGGCGATCTAACGAACTTCGCCCAGTGAGAGATCCATTCTTCTCTCCCGCTCCTTTGTGCGTTTTTCTTTAGAAGTTAACCTTGCGTTTGTGATTATTGGTTTAAGTTCCCCTGTCTTTATGAGTTGGTCTTGTTTTAATTGTTGTGCTTTTCGAAAAACCCAAAAAATAATCTTCGTCTCCTACTGTTTAATTCTTCCTTCTCATCCCTCGTTACTGTTTAATTCTTATGTCATCACTCGACTATCACTATTTCCATTGTAAAAGTCCGGTGGATGACGATCTTCGTTGTTACAAGTGTGGGTGTGAGCGGTGTGGAAGTAATATTAGAGACGGATTTTGTAAATGGTGCAAAGCAAATCCGAATGCTTTCAATGATTCTCAAAATTCTTCCGACTTCCCCTCACATCCCGAAATACGAACTATGAATGGCAAACCGTCAAGAGTCGATCCATAACTCTCACAATTTATGATTCGAAGTTTATCAAGTAAACGTACTGAGCTTAAAACGGTGACTAAAATAAACGACTTGCCTGATCATCACGTTTATCAAGAACAAAAACCGGGGCCATAATGGAAGTGGTAGAAATTCCTAGCTCTCAGAGCATATCACTTGTCCCATCTCCGGATTTTTCGAGACTTGATAATCATTCGAATTATTTTGTTGATTCTTTGAATGTTCTGATTCCTTCTCTAAGGCAATCGTTTATTCCTTGCGTCGGTTGTGGTGAGCCACTTTTCGGTCTACCATGTCGTTGGTGTACGTGTGAACGATGTGGTAATGATATTCAAAACGGAAGTTGTTTGTTTTGTGGTTCGAGTAATTCATTCGCTTATGATTCTAATCCGAGCTTTTGCAATGAGCCACAAAACAATTTCATTTCATATGAGCATAATCCGTGTTATCAAAATTTCAATGCCGAATCGTTTCAAAATGCACCAACTTCACAACAATACGGTTGTGAGTATTGTGGAGGTCCACATTTTAGCACCGATTGTCACTCTACGAATCTTTTTCCTTGTGACAAAAATTATCACGATCAACCTCCACAATACCAACCTTTTGAAACACAACCTCAACCATTTCCTCAAGAACTTTTGCAAAATGTCTTAAATACTCTTAAGGATTTGGTTAACAAACCTGCTCCGGAAGAACCTCGTCCGAAGTCTTACAAAGAAATACTAGCCAAAGAAGCAGCTAGAGTAAGACTTCGAATGCGTAAAACTATCATCTACGATGACGATGACGATGACAATATTGATGATGAAGACACCATTGATATTCGTCAAGGCTCATCAGATTCATCAGTTGTGGTTCCTTCCGTGAAAAATCAGGGAGAAAATAGTGTGACGGAGAAATTACTAGCAGATGATCAAATGGAACTTGTACAATCCATGAATGCTAGCTCCTCTCAACTCCCTCAGTCTATTGATATCGCACCCGAAGTTCACACTCACTCTGTGAATATGGGGGATGAGCATCTTAGCATTGTTTCTGAAATGGAATCAGACGAATTCATAAAGTCTAGTGTTGAGAACCTTGTCCCAGTCCCAGGAGAGTCACAGGGAACTTTTGATCATGTGCGTGATCTACCTTATCATCCCGAAAATCCAAAAGATCATTTTGAAACTTTCTCCGACTTTGATGATGATTGTACATCTTATGGAGAGGTTGAGTATGTACAGGCATAACTGCCTCATTCTAATGTTGACCTTCTCCTTGAGGAGTTCACAGAAGAACTTACTCACATCAATCCACTTCCATTGGGAAGTGATGATGATCTGTTTGATTTTGAAGCCGATCTGGGAGAAATTGAAAACCTTTTAAATTCTAATCCTAATATCGAGCTTAGTACTTCACATACTGATGAAAATTCTATAAACATCAGTCATGTGGAAGGATTACCTTCTGAGCTTGTCAGCTTAGAAGAAGAGAATGAGGAAACTGACATTGAAATCAAAAATGAAGCCCTTCGTGCTACATTATTAAATGTCAGTCACCTCATCTCTAAAATTGAGGCTTTCAAAGAGAAACCCATTTCATCTCCTATCCCCATTAAGGATAGTGACATTTTCTCCAACGATCCTATTCCGGAGTTTGAAGCCTTTACGTTTGATCCTATGGGAGAGAAGATTAGTGGCAGTACCACTTCTCATTCTCATAATTCTCTCCCTGATTATGAATCATTTACTTTCGATGAGTTCTCCTGTGAACTCACTCACATCGATCTCGAATATGATTCATTCACCTTTGATGAGTTCTCTTGTGAACTCACTCATATCATATCTCCACCGGAGTATGATCACTTCTACTTTGATCTAGACACACCCAGGATATGTCTTGATCACATGAGCTTAAATGATGAGATTCATGATAATGAATCCATGAATCCTCCTCCTGATGATGATGAGTTAGTCAAGATGTTTATCATGACTTTCTTTCTCTTTTTCACCTATCGGGTGACTACTCCTGTTCTTCACTCTTTCGGGAATGAAGACATTACCTTTGACCCCGGCATCACCACTTATAGTTTATACTATTTTGAGCCGGGTACTTATCTCATCGGTGTGGAACTTTCACGTGCTTCAAATGTTTGTCCAAACATCTTGAATGAAAGTCCGATGGAGATTGTCTCTTCCACATCTTGCTTCCCTAAGAACCAATGAATTCGGGGATCGAGTCAAGCTAGCAACTCGATAAACAAAAACAAGTAACAACAAACATGGGTTTTCACCCGTGTATCTGATTTCCTTCTATTTTCTAACACCCTAGTGTGGGGGAGTGGCCACCCCCCCCCGCAGCTACTTGAGATGAACATATCTATTGGAAAAAAAAAATGACAAAAATATGTGTTGTTGTATAAATAAAGTGAAAAATGCATAATGACACTTCCACAATTAGCTTTTAATATTTTCTTCTTACATTCAAGATTTCGGCATAATAGCCGGGAATTTGAATATTGAGGACAATATTCAACTCTAAGTGTGGGGGAGGGGAAAATTCTAGTGAATTTTACCAAACTATATCGTCTAGTACCCCCGTTTTTGGCCAAAAATTTAAAAAAAAAAATTCACTTTATTTCAAAATTTTTGTGGTAATCGGTCCGCCAAGTCTAAACGACAAAAAGGATTGGCTAATCCAGGAGAAAACGGCTCTTGGTAAAGATAACTCAAACCCGTTCATGGCTTGCAATTTGCCAAAAATTGTATGGTTCCTCAACTCCCCATTATCTTCAAAAGCTAATGAGTTGGCTAGCCCGCAAGATTATGGCTTGTGGTAAAGGCCGTGGAAAAACCATAATTGGTAATCAGCTCACCAAGATGTTGACTATTCCATCAAGAGCTGGCTAGTCCAGAAGCAAACGGCTTTTGGTAAAGACAAATCAAATCCGTTGACAGCTGGTGGTTTGCTCAAAATCACATGGTTATCAGGTGTGCCACAGTTCTTACACCTGGCTACTCCAGAAGTGATGGCTTTTGGTAAAGAGACTTCAAATCCATCAAGTTTTTCACAAAAGATTGCTAGGGACTAGCAATACTCAAGTGTGGGGGATTGATGAGTGTGTAAATACTCATCATTTTTACCGTATTTTAACTGACAAAATGCGTGAAAACATTCAAGAATGCATCAAAATAATGAAAATATCCCAAAGATCGCGTTTTATATGTTTCAAATGCAAAATGATCAAAAATAAACGAAAAACGAACAAAGTTTGCATAATTGGCAGTTTCAGTCCCCTAACTTTCAAAAATTATCAAAACTAGTCCCTGAGCGTTTATTTCAAATAAAAAGTCAACCCAAGTTTCTTAAAAGTCAAAAGAAGTCAAAAATGATCTTTGGGTAAAAAGCTTTCAATAATGAACAAGTTTAATCCCTGAAGTGAAAAGTTTGAAAGTTGTACAACTTTGGTCCCTATAGTTTGGAAAAATGACAAAAGTGACCCGGGAATTATTCTTTGAAGAAAATTAATCACCAAAGGTCCTTGGGAAATCAAGACATGTCAAGAATAACCATTGGAGTAAATTTCGGACAGTTGACAGATTTGGCCCTTCAGTTTTGGAAGCTTACAATTTTGGTCCTTGTGATTTAATAAGCAAATATCAAACGGACCTTTATTATCATATCCACCCAAACTAATACTCCTAAGCCCATCACAACCCTTCCACCCTTTATTTCCCAAGCCCGTCACCAAACCCTTACCCAGCCCATTACCTTTAACCTAAACGTTATAATAAAAACGTGTATTCTAGACCTGGTCAAACTAATATCCCCTTCTTCCACCTCTCACCCCATTTTTACCCAGGTAACACACAAACGACTCTTCCTCATCTCTATTACCCAGCAAATACACCACCTCCCCCACGCCACATCTCTGCTCCATGCATCACCTTCCCCAAGACCTCAAAAGCCACCCTCCACTAACTTTCCCCCTCCTCACAACCTGTACCTAACACCTTCACCAGTCACATGTTGCCACTGCCACCTCACCAATCCACACCAATTTGAGTGCCAATTCAGATTAAAGGGTCGAGATTATGTTTGAAGATTTGGATGGCTGAGATTCATGGAAAAGGAGCACAAGGACAAGAGCAGGAAACCCTAGCGTTGCTCATTTAGTATAAAAAGAAGTCATTTGTAAGCCCAAAAGGGGTGTGTCTTATTTTTATGTAGTTTTCTTTAATTTAGTTAACTAGTTCCAATTTGTACTCTGATTTTAAAAGTTAATATAAGAATTTCAGCTGCTATTTTATCCTTGTTCTCACTTTACCTTTTCAAGTTAAATCTCAACTCTCAGCATAATCTGGTTTAAGTTTATTACTGTTTCAATATAATTTCAAAAGCTCATATAGGTCTTTATAACAGAAAAGAGGACATAAAAAATTAGGCAGTTTAAAATGATCACAGGGTACTTATGCTTGACCATTTGGAAAGCTTTTGGAAGTTGCTAGGTTTGGAATAGCAAGAAGGACTTTACCAGCTTATTCTTTGAATAAGCTGGAGCTTGTTGCAGTTCAAAGATACCTTGGTTGAGCCAAGGTTTAAGGTTTTCAGTTTCATTTTTTTTAGTTTCGAGCATATCTTAGTATAATTTATGATCATTAATTCTAATTGTTATTTATTGATTGTTTCTGTTTGGTTATGCTTGATTTAGCCTAGTATAAGTGTGATTATCAGTTGCTAGGATTAATTTCGTTATTTGCCTCATTATTTCTTCAAATCTGTTTTTAAAGGGTGTGTTTGGATTAAGTCGACTACTGAGTATTTGTCATATTTCTGTAGTTAAAAACTGTTGAGACTTCCTTCTTAGGGTCAATATAGCTCACTAAACTCTTAACCTTGGTAACTTTTAAGGTAAAAGTGAATAATCCACCTCAACCCATTAACTATTTGGTTTTGAGTTATATAACTTTTCATTTTAAACAAGAGATAATCAGTTTGGTTTGTTTTAGTTTACTTTCAACCCAATGCATCATTTTCAGTAGCTTGATTCTAATTGAATTCAAAAGTTCAAAAGTCAAGAATTTCATGTCTGTTAAATGGGCAGATTTCTAGGGAGGTTTTAGGGTGCAACTGTGTTTAGAAATTCATGAAAAATTTTTGTTTTGCAATCTATGGTAGCTTGTCTTTCATCAGAAAAAAGAATTTTAAGGTTTGGATGTCATTTGCGTGGTGGAATTCAAGCCCAAAGTGGGCTGTTTAAGCACCTTTTACCCAGATTTCACCATTCTGACCCATAGTTTCTTGATTCCGTATCTGGTTCATTAATGAACCCCATGACTTGAAATTAGGTGGTTTAGAAAGCGTGTTAGGAGGACTTAGCAGCTGTGCAACTCGGTTTTCTTTATGAACTTGTTTGCCGGTTTATTTTTGTCCGTTAAAGTACCCCGTCGGACTGTCAAAGCTGGGTACATCAGCTTTGTTGAATCTGATTGATTCTTCATTTCTGTTTGATCTCCTTGTTGTTTAATTGTTGTACTTTGACGTATTGTTATTGTTGAGTTTGTAAAAAGAAAGTATTGAAAGAAAGAAAAAAAATGGTTCTAAAAAAAAGGTTGAGACCAGGCTCGAACCTGGGTCTCCTTCAACAAACAGACACAACCATACAACCCACAACCAAAAGCGCCCTTGGGTCTTTTATGTTTTAGTTCATATAACTAATGCTTTTACTCTTTTTTTTTTTTTTTGTCCATTTTTCCAAAAAGCCCTTTGCAGCTTATTTAGTGTATTTACTGCTTATTATTAAGCTGTAACCTCACATTTTATATTTTTCCTAGATTCTATCTAACTTGTAGGATTTGTTAAAAAAGTTTCGGATTTTTCGGCTTCGTAATTTAATTATTAGAATTTAGTTTAGTTTAATTAGTTTTTAATTCGTAATAAATACAATTTTTGTTAAAAAATTAATTTTCTTTTTCTCAAAATTTTATTTTGTCATTTAGTGAGTAAGAAAATTATTTGGAAACCTGTAGGACTCGCGTAGCTCTAAATTCACGTTTTTATTTGCGCATTGACGTTTATTTAGAATTAACGTCACGTTTTCGTGAAATTTGTGATTTTTAGGATTACCGATACCTATTTTTTGTTTCCCGTAGCATTTTAGGTTATTTTAAATAGTACTTAACATTCCTTAGTTTAATTTCCCATTTAGGTTACGCTTATTCCATTTTCGTTCGTTAATTTGTAATTTTCATTAATTTAACGTACAACAAAAACCAAATAACCTTTCCAATCATACAAGATTTTAATCCCAATCTCATACGAAGCTTTCCATTCACACCTCGTTGGGGTACGACCCGGGAAATCACTTCCCGGTCTCACAATTTGAATATCACTTTCACAAGTTTTGCGAGGTAATCGTTTTCCTAGACGGTTTACTCGTATTACTTCACGTTTATTTGTCTTATGACAAATTAAACCTCACGTTTGTTGATATTTTGATAAATTGTTGTTTGCATACACCAAAACACAACGAATCACTACCTTTATGGTACTAAATGTGTAGTTTTTACCGACCACAAAAGCTTACAGCATATACTTGATCAGAAGGAACTTAACATGAGACAACGTCGTTGGCTAGAATTTTTGAGTGATTATGATTGTGAAATCCGATATCACCCAGGAAAAGCAAATGTCGTAGCAGATGCACTTAGCAGAAAAGAACGACTCAAACCCTTGAGGGTTAGGTCATTAGGAATGACTATTATTTCACCATTATCATCAAAAATTCTAGAAGCTCAGATTGAGGCTCTCAAGGAGGAAAATCGACCACAGGAGAAACTTTATGGTATGCCTGAGAACAAAAATGGCTTTGTAAAGAGAGCAGATGGAGTGTTATGCTTCAAGGACCGAAGTTGGATACCACTCTATGGTGGAGTATGAGAATTGATTTTGCATGAATCACACAAGTCAAAGTACTCTATTCACCCAGGTTCTGACAAGATGTATCAGGATCTCAAAAAGCTGTATTGGTGGCCGAACATGAAAGCAGAAATAGCTACGTACGTCAGCAAATGCCTTACTTGTGCTAAAGTGAAAGCCGAGTACCAGAAACCGTCAAGACTACTTCAACAACCAGAAATTCCACAATGGAAGTGGGAGCGTATTACAATGGACTTTGTTACTAAACTACCCAAGACGTCAGGAGGTTACGATGCTATTTGGGTAATTGTTGATCGTCTTACCAAATAAGGAGCATTTCATACCCATTAGAGAGACTTATTCCATGGAACAGCTTGCCAGACTTTATGTCAAGGAAATAGTCTCGAGACATGGATCACCAATCTCCATTATTTCTGACAGAGATAGCCGTTTTACATCAAACTTTTGGAAGTCATTACAAGATTCTTTTGGATCCAAGTTATACATGAGCACTGCTTACCATCCACAGACCGATGGTCAGAGTGAGAGAACTATTCAGACACTAGAGGACATGCTGCGAGCATGTATGATTGACTTTGGGAATGGTTGGGCTAACCATTTGCCATTAATCGAGTTCTCTTATAACAACAGTTACCATTCAAGTATTAAAGCAGCACCATTTGAGGCACTTTATGGTCGTAAGTGTCGTTCCCTAGTTTGTTGGGCAGAAGTTTGAGAGGTACAATGCACAGGTCCAGAGATGGTTAGGGAAACAACAGAAAAGATTATACAGATTCGAGATAGGCTTGAAACAGCTAGAAGCCGACAGAAGAGTTATGCAGATGTTAGACGCAAACCATTGGAATTCCAGGTTGGAGACAAGGTCATGTTGAAAGTCTCGCCCTGGAAAGGCGTGATACGATTTGGAAAACGCGGGAAGTTGAACCCGAGATACATTGGTCTATTTAAGATACTGGAAAGGATTGGTCCAGTAGCTTACAAGCTTGAACTTCCATCAGAACTTAGCAACGTACATAACACATTTCATGTCTCAAACCTCAAGAAATGCCTTTCAGATGAGTCATCCGTTATACCATTAGAAGAGATTCAGCTAGATGACAAGCTTAACTTTGTGGAGGAACCAGTTGAAATCATGGACCGTGAGGTCAAACAGTTGAAGCAGAGTCGAATTCCGATCGTGAAGGTTCGCTGGAATTCTCGAAGAGGACCTGAGTTTACTTGGGAACGAGAAGACCAAATGCAACGCAAGTATCCACACCTTTTCACCAAACCTATTACCGAGACCAACACTAGCTGAATTCAGGGACTGAATTCCTTTTTGGGTGGGCGACTGTCACAACTCACCATTTCAGGTCATTTCCCAAACTTCGACATTTTACTATTCATAAATCACTATTCATCATTTTACTATTCATCATTTTCGAGGTCAATTTGATATTCTGAGAAACATTTGAAAATTTTACTATTCACTGAACACTATTCATTGCTGGAAAAGTTTTCACTACTCACTTGCATTACTCATTTCATCGTAAATTTAGTTTACGGGTATTCAAATTCGCGTAACCGGATTTGTTTAGGTGCGAATTCATTTCATTAGTGCTAAGGACACTGCACACAGACTAGAGACAGTCTGCATATCATCATAACAACATTTTCATGTTATACCACTCTTAAGATTTTCAAATTTATATATTTGATACATTTAACGTTTTACGTATAAGTATTTATAATAAACATTAACACCCGGTTTATAAACACGACGAATATATCTAAATATTCCCACGATGGTCCCGACATATTTTTATATCCATTTTATTATCATAAAAGTTATAATATTCATTTACCCAGTATTTTGGAAATTTATTTTATTTATAACGTAAGTTTATGAATATTACGACGGTTTTCGTGAAAGCTAAACAATAATCACCCGAACACTCAGTACTTGTACCCAACATATTTTTATCATTCTTATGACTTTATTTTGTCCCGGTTAACTTTGTTAACATTTATTTCTATCAAACCCGGTACCCGATTTTAACTAATAACACAAATATACACTAAATCCTACACTAGAATCCTAATTAAATCAAAACTACCCCAACCCCCCCCCCCCCCCCCCCTCATCCACATGAGCCAGCCCCTAAAGTCCTCATCAAGGCTATTTTGTACACTTTTCTTAACCCCTAGCATTTATGTACAAGTATTATACTATATAACTTATCAAGTATATCTACAAAAACCTCCTAAACATAAACATACATAATCTTTAGAATCAAAAAGCTCTCATCTTATCTCTTCCATCATCAAACCCACGACCAAACCCAAAATTCAAGATCAAGTGATTATTTTCCAAGAGTTAAAGCATAGAAGTTGTTCATTTTACCTTCCTTATCAAGAATCTTACAACAAAAACACAAGTAACACAAGGTTTCTAATCATCTAATCACCTATTATTTCAAAGTGAGTTATCAAATTTATTTTCATGTTTTCATCTAATTAACACTTGTATCTTATGGTTTTCATGCTTAATTTCATGCACAAGCTAGCTATACCACTTTATTTTTGTAGACTTTTTGAACATACAAACCCTAGATTTTGATTTAGGTGTTCCTTTGTTAAATTAACTTGTTTAGTGATCATTAGGAACCCATGGCACCCTAAGAAGGTATATGGTCGGATTAGTATAGCTTTGTGGAGTTTGCAAGAGTTTTGGTTGAAGTAGAAACTAGTTTTGAACCTTGGAAATGGATTTGTAACAAGTATATAAACATTCTGTCCCATTTTGTTAAATCCAGGAAAATCAGTACACATAAAGGAAACTTTGGCAAAATTTTTAGAAAATACTTTCAAAAACGAATCCGTAGGCGAAAGAACGGATTAAAAAGAGTTTATAACGAAGAAGTTATGATTTTTGCAAGTTTATTGACGAAAAGTATTTTTCTGAAAATGCATGCTGTTGGACGTTTTTCGTCGGACAAAAAGAGGCTTTAGACATAACCCGGAGGAGCCAAGCTTTCCAAAATATATTACTACATACTAAGACGTAACTGTGGATATAAAGAACAAGTAAAACGGACTTATAACGACAAAGATATTCACGTTTCAATATCGGCAAAACTAATATTATTTTGACAGCTTTTAGAAATAATAACGCTAAAACTACGTAGTAACTCTAGATTTCTAGAAATAATACCAAGTACCCAAATTCATAACTAATGAAGTATTAGTGATTACAAGTATATTTTTATCGCTACAAGGCGTTATTTCAAGGATTTCAACCCGAGGATTTCAACACTAACATTGATACATACGATATATATATATATATATATATATATATATATATATATATATATATATATATATATATATATATATATATATATATATATTTCAACTAGTTTTATTTTTCTAATAGCCATATTTTCCTAAGTCTTGGAAAATATATATTTAGATAACAACAAGTATTTTCCAAAGAGTAGAGTGGTATTGGAACATGTGCATGGACATTCATAACATCATTTGGTGATCTAAATTAGATCGTTCAACATTCATATTAGGTTGAGGCAGCTAACCGTTCATTGTTGTTCATTTCACATCATCACAGTATCATCAGTTAAGGTGAGTTTTCATAGCCCCCGTATACATTTTATGATTGTTTTCAAATCCCACGGGGGAGAATACATTGCACCATTTTAGTACGAGCCCAAGTATCAAAACTCATGTACATTGCTTAAGTAGCTAGTCCGCCTTGTGATAGTCCCCTATTATCATCATGAACCGTTAATTTACCGATTAAGCGAGAGTGAGTGGATAGATCTATTTAGGGTGACGCCTCCATCCGTGGTAGTATTTACCAACAGTAAGCGGATGCATTTCATGTCTGTCACATTTGAGTATTTTGGCAGAACATTCAGGAGGGGCATAAATTTCATCAGTCTAGCTTCGGTGTCATGAGCTTAAGGTCTATTGTACTATTTTACGTGACTTTTGTCATGCACTTATACTTGTGGTGGCCGTACAACATTACATTTCATAAACCTATGATTATTCACCAACTTTATGTTGACCGTTTTCGCAATGTATTTTCAGGTAACTAAGGCATTATCATATTACATGCATGGAGTCACATTAGGTTGTGCCAGGGATGACGCACTACATTTTGGATTTTTCATGCACTTGTGTAAATTATCGTTTGACATTTCCTGGACTTGTTTTCTGTAAATGTTTCAACCTTTGGGACCTATGTTTTGTAATACTGGATGTTTTTAAATAAATCAAACGATGTGTTTTCCAAACGACACTTTAGGTCGTTCAATATATCCTTGTTATGGTGCTATGACAGTTACACCCCAAGGCATTCCATTCCACTGCAAGTCAGGTAAATTGGGGGTGTGACAGGGGGCTTGGTTTTTATTTTGCGGGTGATGTCTTGAACTATGCATTCCTTGCGTCTAGACTCCAATTTGCGCTAGCTTGCAAACTAAGCTGCTCTGACATTTTGGTTTTGTAACTTCTGGGCTTTCCTTTGATGATGCCTTGTGTGCTTTTAATGAGCAAATGGAGATTGACCTTTTGAGTAATCCAAGTGAGACCTCTGCCCCCGAACTCATGAACAAACTGGCATATGTATGTATGTATATATATATATATATATATATAAATATATATATATATATATATATATATATATATATATATATATATATATATATATATATATATATATGGGTTAAGATAAAAAGGGCCTTATAATAAAAAGTGTAGGAAGGATTGTGAGGGCGACATGTGTCACCCCTATGCCACATCATATGACACATGTCCCCCCCCCCCTCGCAAAAAAAAAAAAAATTTCCCGCCAAAAAAAAAATTTTTTTGGGCAAAAAAAATTTTTTTTTTCCAGCCAAAATTTTTTAGTGCATCACAGTTCTAAAGTTACTGCATCACGGTTATAAAAGTTACTGCATCACAGTTTTAAATTTTAGTGCATTAAGGTTATAAGTTACTGCAACATAGCTGATGCACTAAACTATTAACTATGATGCAGTAACTTATAAAAAAGATGCACCAAAACTTAAAAAAGAATCGTATTTTAATTGTGATGCAGTTACATACATATATGATGCATAAAACTTATGATAATTCAGTTTCTTTATAACCATGATGCAGTAACTTTATAACCATGATGCAGTAACATTAAAACCATGAATGCAGTAACCGTGATGCAGTAAAATCATAATTGTCATGCAGTAAACGTGATGCAGTAACTTTATAACCGTGATGCAGTAACTTTATAACTGTGATGCACTAAAAAATTTTGACGGGAAAAAAAAATTTTTTTTGTTTTTTTTTTGGCGGGAAAATTTTTTTTTTGGGCGGGGGGGGGGTGGGTGGGTGGGGGTGGGGTGACACGTGTCATATGATGTGTCATATGATGTGGCAAGGGGGTGACACATGTCACTCCCACAATCCTTCCTACACTTTTTATTATAAAGCCCTCTTTAGAATAACCCCACCCTATATATATATATATATATATATATATATATATATATTGTGTATCTTTATTTTCAGAACCCTGTTAAGTGCGGGAACTGCGAGAACTCTAATTTTGCATTAGAAAACATGCATGTTCATATAAAACATGTATGTTTTCTAACATACACCTTAATACACATACCTGCGAAACATACATGTTCATATAAAACCCTGTTAAGTGCAACATATCAATGCAAAATGGTTTTATATGAACATGTATGTTACGCAGGTATTTGTATTAAGGTGTATGTAACAAAACATACATGTTTTATATGAACATGCATGTTTTCTAATGCAAAATTGGAGTTCTCGCAGTTCCCGCACTTAACAGGGTTCTGAAAATAAAGTCCCCCTATATATATATATATATATATATATATATATATATATATATATATATATATATATATATATATATATATATATATATATATATATATATATACATATATATATATATATATATATAGAATCTGGATCGAGTGAGAAGGTTTTTATTTTGAGAAGATTGAGAAGGTTTTCAAAAACGATAGATTTTTAACTTTGATTCATGTTTTTCAAGCGTAAAACTCATTCTAATGTGATTAAAATTCAAAATGAGTAAAAAAATTTGAATCAATGTTAAAAATCTCTCAATTTTGCGATATACGTAGAATAATGAATCATCTGTACAAATTTAATGAATCATCATCATAACTCGATTTTAACAATAATTTGTGAATCAAATTTGTGATTTATAGATTTGATTCACCATAAAATGATGTTTACTTGTGAATCAAATAAAAAACATGCTTCAATTTGCTCAAACGAAGATTTCTCAATCTTCTCAAAATAAAAACCTTCTCATTGGAACCGGATCCTATATATATATATATATATATATATATATATATATATATATATACTAGACTTCAAAGCCCGCCCGATGGGCGGCCAAGACTTATAATTATAGTTGACATATTTTTGTATAGCATAAGAAGAGTGGTCAAGAATGGTTGGAAAAATGGACATGTGAAAATTCAAAGCCCGCCCACTGGGCGGGCATGGCTTGTGATTATCCTTTGAATGTATTTATTTAAGATATATGTATACGAAGGTATTAGTTATTGGTATAAATTCAATTAGTTAAAAGGAAGTGTAAGACTTGGATATGAAAATTTCAAGTCTAATTTATCCTCAAGTTTGAGATTTGTAATTCGATGTGAAACACGGTCATTCCACAACTCGTAATATACATTAAGTGTGTAAAAATTGTTTAAATTTTCATACTAAATATTGATAACTAAATTTAAAAGAGGAGGTAGACTTTGGTACAGTGGAAAAGTCATTGTTTAAATCTTAATATTGTATTATCATGGTTCTAGCTGTCTTAAGGTGTCAAGCAAACTCGAACGCTCTTGGCAAAGAGCTTTAACCTGGCCTTGAATTTCGTATAACTCTGAAACATAATCTGCTCACAATTCTTAACCAAAGTCTCAGTTGTGCTTTCTTCAATTAGCAGTTGCTTTAACTTTTAAGTTGACAATTATAAGTCAGTCGGGACAATGGATAACTTATCATCCAATCTTCTTAAATAAAGCATAATAATCATGAACCTACCACAAAAGATAATGAATTGATTACCCGAATGTACCACCATGTTGCTTAAGAGATACTTTCAAGAAATAGGAAGCAGCAAGACATCCACGGAGCTGCTACGTATGATCCCAACATGAAGAAATCTTGTGTCCTATTCGTTCGACATTTGCTCGAATATAAAGCAAGCATGTTTTAGAAAACGATTATCTGTGTTGTAAGTGGCCCTTTTGTCCCATTTACTAATGAAATCAGTCCATATATGTTATGTTTTACCTCAATCGGGTCAAGTAAAACTTATAGTTATAAGGGAAACTGATAAAATGCGCTGAAAGAAGCCAAAGTTTATATTGAGCTCATAAATCCCGAAACTTCAATGAGTCACAGTTATTAATGATATTAAGTTTTCGAAATAAGCTCATAAGTCAACATAACTAAATGTTAACCCGACATAAGTCAAAACCAAAATTAAAACATTATGCTTTGGTCCAAACCAAAACCAAACGCATCCTAACAGTGGCTTAAACCGAGCCAAAACACACACCCCTCGCGGGGGTTTCTCGTTGACCCAAAAGTAAAAATGTAAAAACATCGCTTGGACGTTTGTCAAGCCAAGACTACGACACAAGTAACACACCCCCTTGAGTGTCTCTTTAACCGAGCCAAATCACACCCTTTCGATGTGTGTTTACTCGACCAAAACACCCTTCACAGGTTCCTTTATCACACCAAACAAACCAATAAACAAACAGCCGTTTGGCTGTGACAGCAGCCAAACCAAACACACCTTTTTGCGCAAAAAATAGCAACAAACGCACCCTTTTTGGGGCTGTATTGCAGCAGTAAACGCACCCATTTTAGTACAGAAAATCAGCAATAAACGTGCCCTTTTTGGGGCTGTATTGCAGCAAACAAACGCCCCCTGTTGGGGCTGCATTTAAGCAAATAAACTCCCCCTGTTGGGGCTGCGTTGCAGCAGACAAACACCCCCTCTTGCGGCTGCGCCACATAAAAACAAACACCCTTGTGGGTGGGCTGTGACAACGGACAAACAAACACCCCAGTGCTGTAGGTTTTTCAGCTTTTGACCGAGTGCAAAATAAACAACCACCCTCTTGTTTTCCTTTTTAAATTGAATCAAAACAAATCTAAACCAACACCCTTTTGGGGTGGGCTGTTAGCGGCTGAGAATCAAACCAAACACACCCTTATCGGTTGCGGTTTGGTGGCTGTACCCACGAGCCCAACACCACTATGTGGTGCGGCTATGGTGCGAGCACAAACAAAACAAACACTGTACTTGTAGTGTGGTTTTTAGCCGAAATCAAGACACAACCAAACATAAGCTCTACAAGCTTGTTAATAATCAAATAGGCTGTAAGTTATAAATAAGCACGAAAATAAGCATATCGCGAGTTTATTAATAAGCACTCGAGCAAAACATTAGCAAACCACAAACCACAATTCACAAACAATGATACCAGTTGTTTCAATATAATTATTAATCCATTCGAATAACTTAATTATTATAAAAATTTTAATTTCGTCTTCGAATCCAAAATAAGGAAAATATAAGCGAAGCTTTGGTGGGTTTTTCGGAAAAGAATGGACCCGTGGGCTTTCATGGTTGCTCTTTTACTGCAGATGTGACAATTAACAACCTGAACTTTGAAGATTACAGGCATTAACCATACTACAGGTATGATGAATATGCAAAAGCTTTAAAACAAAATAAGAAAACCATTTTATCATTAAATTACATGCCCAATGTTTCGCTCGTCGTAGCTAGCCCTTAGAAAGTTAGTCGTCATTCTCTCACAACGTTCTGCAAAACAATACAAAAGCTTAATGTTTAGCCAAAATCCTACTCCTATCTTTAAAGGGCCACCATCACATTAACAAAAATTTAGACCAGCCTCATGATAATAGCAACATGATATGTGAGATATAATTGTGCACGCATCATGTAATAGCGGCTTTATGAAATCTGAGAGAGTGGACCTCTAAATCATGAATCTACGAACAATTAAAATTTGCACAGTTGTTTGTAACAACATAGTGGCAAAGCCCGCTATATCTCAATAATCAAGAGTTGTACCTGATGTTTTGAGGAATTTGATCCCTGTGTTATTTTCCTCGGGTCAAATTAGGGTTTTATGGGGAGGGAATATAACCAACATCTACATAATGAGATAAATATATTAGGGGACTGATTTGATTATGGCTACAATTAATGGTTCTTTTTAAACAGCGCCGAAAACATATAATCTTAAACAAACACCTCCTTAGTTGACTTACCTTATGATTTACCTTACTGTTTAGAGTTTTTTGCTCAGAAGCAATCCCACTATCACTAACTTTATTCTGTAAAAAAACAAATACTACAGTACTATTATTATTTAAAACATATCCTAATCATAAGATCTAAAACTAAATGCAAAAGCTAAGGTTTAGTAATAAAAGTTTAATGTACCAGACTACCAATACAAAAACTATGATTCCAAAAAGGAGTGAAGCTCATAGTATGACAACCGGAGTAATTTTGCTTCTAGGAGGCTCATATTAAATACAATGATCATTGTTCACCATATAAAAAATCATTAGGCTCACCAATACAACTCAACTCATATTGTTACTCATGGGCAACCTTACTGTGTTTAAATGCTTATATATGAGCTTGATTTTTTACATAGGTGAATTAATAAAACTTGCCCGTCCAATTAAAAAGTATATATCATGTGCAATCTTGGGACATGTATAATGGCAAACAGTTCCTATTCTTGGTGGCATGCTATTGCAAAAATGCATATATCGCTGAACTATCAGACAATTTATTCCAAAATTTTGGAGTTCAATCACAACAATACTAACCCAATAATATACAATGTCAAGACCCTTATAGGTCTATATGAGCATAAACTCATACTACACTTTTACCAATGTGACCCCCCATATAACTTAAACCAACCCAATCATGGAGGGCTAAAAGCGGAGTGACAAAATAATGAGAGAAGAACAACATTTCAATGTCGAGCAAGGTAACCAAATTGACAAATGATGTAGTTCTCTAAGTGACAAAATACAGGTTCATGTGCAATTGTTGATTAAAAGATGCAGCTATACATTAAGGGGGTGTTTGGGATCAAATGTCATTGAAAAATTATTTCCAACTATACATGAAGTCATTGAAAATCTATATAGCATTACTACTTACTTTAGGGAGGAAGAAATAGAGCAGTATGATGGCTGCAAGCATGGGGCGGCAGATCCAACGGAAACACCTTTGTTTCATTTTGAGTTTTTCTGAACACTACATGAAAAACGTATAGATCTAACCATTCCAACGGCTGCATATGGCCTTACAAACCTATACAGAACATCCAAGAAACTGTTAACAGACTTTTTGGGCTTAATCAAATCATAAGTTGCATCAGACTGAGATTGTCACAACATTTTGTTATTTATACATGTTCTCTCAAATGGTTACCTCGTTGATCACTGTGACAACTTTGATAATTACTAAGCTTTTTCCAAAAAAGTGATACATACACATTTCACCACACGGCTACAGCCTTCGTCAGTTTTGCACGATCACCAGTTGGCTGGCACGGCACCGTCTTACATTTTTCACATTGCACTACATCTGAGAATGACTAAATATAGTTGGTCTTTTTTCAACCATAGGCCGTAAGGAATACTTGAACAGATTAAGGACACTACTGTAAGGAATACCATGATTAAATTTTCGGTCTTACTTCATGGATACTAAAAGACCAAAAATACGATGGAATAACATGTTACCTGTTACACATCAAAAATGACTTTTTTCGCCTTTAAGGAGCTGATGCGTGGGAATCGCAACAGGCTTTACCTCTCAAGGGATCTCGAGAAGCTTACAACCCCCACCAGGCAGTGTACCTGATCGTTGTAGTATAGTATAGTGACAAGTACCGGGGGATTGATCGTTCAGCTTAGGAATAGTGTCGCTAGGATTAGAAAGCCTAAATACTTGTTCTAAAGGTGAGGGATGATTATTTTTGTGTTTTTATATTTTATGGAAAGCAAATTAAAATCTCGGGTTTGAAGGATTTGGGCGGAATTAGTTGCTATTCAACTAACCCAATACTAAGATGCAATCAAAATAAAATACTAGAAATGAAAATAAACTAATTTATACTAAAGTTGTGAGCAGTAATTGGAGAAAATGTGTTTACTTAGATTTCACTACTCCCTAGATATCTTTTACACGTTAATTACTTGTTATAATTGCATGGATGACGGATTGTATTCCTTAATACCATTCATGGGGTGGCACACATAACTCCCCAATTCTATGAGCTCTTATCTCCTCCTACACCATGCCCAGCACAACTATAGGGATTGTAAACAGTGGCTCATGCATTAAATACAACCAATAAAGACCTAGTACGCGTTGGTTCATGTTTCTTAAGACGTTCAAGCATGTTACCAATTGGAGATCTGCCAGTTTTCTTAAGCCTAACATATAAATCATTCACCCAAGACAAGAATAAACAAGTAATCAACACATAATCAATATCTAGGTTTCATTAGATCTAAGCAAACACAAGATAGGTCTAGCCTAGCATGATAGAATTAAGACAAGAACATGATATAGACAACCAACACATAGACATATTGATTGAATTAGAAGAACACTTATCTTGATTAATCATGCATGGTATCAAGGGGTTGGAACCCTTGAAAAACCTGTAAAGTTACACCAAAATCGTACTTAGGGTTTCTCCCCAAAACTTCTCTCTTTTTAAATGTAAAAAATTAGAAAACTATATATAGGAAAAGGGGTCTGACGGCGTCAAGACCAAATAGGTGACGCCGTCACCTCGCCGCCAAAACAATCTTCGGACTGCCTAGATCTACATTTGACGCCGTCAAGAACAATACATTTCCAGGCCGTCATGACTTTAACTCTTGACGCCCAACCTTCATGACGCCGTCAAATCTCTTCTGGATCGTCATGGAATTTTACTCTTGACGCCGTCAGGAAACTACTCTTGACGCCGTCATGCACTGTTCCCAGCATGGAAAATTAAGGCTTTGGCGTTTTCTTCACTTTTATGCTCCAAAAACGACCGAATTGCTTCCTTTTCCAGATTTCACTCCCAAAGTACCTAAAATCACAAAAGGAACGATTTAGGGCAATATTTGATCAAATAAATTCGGATTCGGGCTTAAATGACCCCCTAAAAACGGATCATTTTTCGCCTCATCATATACCCTTACACTTGAGATTTGCTTGTCCTCAAGCAAATGCGCTTTTATTCTACTCAAAACACAAGTTAGGGGTCATTTAACACTAATATAAAAGTAATTACAACAAATAATCGTTCCACTAAAGACCAATAGACAAGCACGGAGGTCATACACAAGCACCTCACAAATAGTGTTTAGATACTCACATCTCTTGGGTGTAATAAAGTATAAATTACAATATGGAAACGGAAGATATCTCTCACTACCTGTCATAGTAAAATAGATTACCATAGGCTTGGGAAAGGATCAAACCTCCACCACATGGCGTAAGCACCTAGGATAAACTATTAAAGAGGTCTTTTAAAGGGTTGTAACGTTAGGTGTAGGGAAATGAAATACACGGTTTTGTTGGATAAAGGAAGTTTTACTGGTGGCGAGTTAACAATCTTGGTTAATTACATGTACAATGTGGCGTTGCTAAGCCAAGACTAGACTCGACTTAAGCTAATAAATGGAAAATAACAAAAACATAAAATAAACATAGAATGAAACGGGATGGTAGTCCGTATGTTTTTCTCTTTTTTATTTTTTATTTTTAATTTATTTTTTCTATTTTTTTCCTTTTTTTTTTCTTGATTTTTTCGATTTTTTTTTTTTTTTTTTTTTTTTTTTGCATACACTCTTACCCTACCATCCAAAATAATACATCATAGGGAATGGGAATTCCCCTTACACTTGAATTTTTACATACTTTACAATCAACTAAACTAATGACTCGAATTAAGAAAATTAAAATACTTGGAGCACTTTAAGATTAACGTACGTATGGGGGTAATAAATGATGTTCTTCCCCATTACTCCATAAATAAGTACTTACCCATGAGTCCCAATCGTCCCGAAACAATATGTACAAGGATATGACTCGACTTAGCAACCATGTAATCAATTAGAAAGTTAACTTAGGGTTTAACAAATAAGAATAATGCACTAAAGATGAGCGCATACACGGAAGGCTAAGGCGATTTAGTTGTACATTTAAGTGGGGTGTAACAAATTCTTCCTTTAAGTAAAATGCTTAAAGTTAGAAACGAAAGGATAGGCTCGGAGGGGTGTACTAGGGGTTTCGTGTACTAAAAATGAGTACAACGCTAAGGGTGTGGGAAAAATTAGTTGACTTAACTAGCCATGTAACATGACTTAAATGGTCAAGTAATTATAATACGGGTTTAACACAAGGGTGATCCTAATGCCTCTTATCATGTAGTAAATCCTACTACACGAATGTAGTCTCACTAGCGGTCTCGGGATGCATCACTAACGCAAGTTCTAGAATCTAAATGCTACCGGTACACTCATAAGCACTAATAATGAATGCTTTTCCTATCAAATCTAAAGGCGAACCTCACATATTTGGGTGGAAAATTTTTCTGAATATACGGTTATGTGCTAGTCATACAATCTCCTATCCATGAGACGCTTGCTATGGCTAAAGTTTCACTCTTAAATGTTGTAAAAAATTTTAAATTTGGCGCTAAAATTGCACTAACAAGTATTTCTCATAGTTTTATTACACATCTACCATTAAACAAAACAAACTCAAGCGAAAGTGCATATGTAAGGTATCATCTTTTTACCCTCCCCTTACACTTAAGATGAACATTGTCCCCAATGTTCAAGTAAAGAATGTAAAAGTGAAAAAGTAAAGAGAATGAAATCAAATACTCCCCTGATTCGCTCGGTATGGATAATAGGATGGCCAGGTTAAATCTTCCTCCAAGAAAATGAACAATCAAAGCTTCCCTTCCAGAGTATAAATCATCTTCTTGTCATACATAACCTGTAAAACCTGACAAAATAGACAAGACAACCTCGCGTAAAATCGGCGGCATCCTATATAAGTTACTAAATCCTAGAAAACAAGATAAGATATAATGCTTGTGGAATGAAGTTTGCAGATCTCCTGGAGATTATAAAACTTAATAATTCACAAAAACCATAAGACTCCGTTAGAAAAACAAAACCGGTAAAATTTCCAGATTTTAACTCCTGACGCCGTCAAGAGTAAACTCCTGACGCCGTCAGAATTGACCTGCAGAAATTCTTATGTTAAGTTTCCGGAAAATTTCTGGAAAAACTTGGTCCTACTTCCTAGAAAATCCTGCAAAACTTCATTATGACTCAATACAAGCATTTGACTCTAACAAATACGAATATACATGTTCATTTAATATTGTGGAGAATCATGATCGGTTTGTTTCTTAAAAACATATTTGGGGTTTCCCCTTACACTTATCTTTTGCAAAAATACTTCTAGGTGGAGTTAAGACTAGGCTAAACAACAAAGTAAAGTATTTCCACATTTTAGTTGCGAAACATGATTAACCAACAATAAAAACTAAGCATGCATACGGAAGCAAATAACAAACAAACAAAAATAAAATCACACAAAACATGGGTTGCCTCCCAAGAAGCGCTTTTCTTTATTTACGAGTCTTGTAGCTAGACTCAAGGTCATGGGTTAACGTGTATCGCTTATACTCACATAACCAAGTGTGAGCCATCTAATAGTCGCCTCATCTTTCTTATAATCATCCCCTATTTCTAGGCACCCGCAATAGTATCTTTTATTCTTTTCATGAGTATACTTAAGTCGTTTTCTCTTATCATTTTCACTTAACATCTCTATAGGCGGATACCTACTACATTTTTCCATGGAGAAGTCCTTGAACCTAGGGTGTCTGCGGGGCATTTGATAGACAAAATCTTCATCCCCATCCGAGAATGTAATTAACCCTTCAATGAGTTTTTCATCGAGGTTGGTCAACCGTTTGAAAGGTCTTCCAAACACAACTTGGGTCAATTTATCATCAATAAATTCTCCTAGATTCTCCATAACCATGAACTCAACAAGATAAACCAAACTTCCTACAAACACATGCAATGGTATTGCCCTAGCCACAATATTTTCCCCTTTGTATTCTAACTCATCTACCATGATTTTATTATATTCATTGCGCGAGATTATGTTCATTGGGAGAGATGAGTTAAGATAGGTGATTGGACCCGAACTAGTCAGCTTTTATTAGTCAACCACTTGTGAATGATCGACCATAGAAGTCAAACTAATCAAGCCAATTCTCCGTGGATAGTATAGTGTGTCCCCGGGTCGTTATGTCCCAGCGAGATTGAAATGGTGCTTTGGAAATCGTTTATGAGTGAGTGGGACTGAGGACAGTAGCCCAGATGATGTGGAATTGATTTTGCTACTGTTATTTTGGTATTGGTACACATATAATATTCACAAAAATCAGATACCAGATATATGCACGTATTCACAATTCAGATCACGTAACAGATAGAGAAAGTGGGATTTTGGTATTTAACAAACTACAGAGGGTGCTTTTGACACTTTTTGAAACTTAAAATTAAAAATGAAAATGAAATTATGAAAATGATTAAAATATTATTTAAATACTATTTAATTAATTAAACTATTTAAAATCTAAATTAAATTAACTAAAAATGACAAATGATATAAATTACCCTAAAAATTAGAAAAATTATTTTCTAAACCTTAATTAGAACTTAAAGAAAGTATAAAAAATAAAAATAAATATTTTTGTCTTTTTGTGGTTTTGTTATTAATTAAAAACTATTTAACTTAATTAAACTAATTAAACTACTTTTAATTACTATTAATACTAAATTAACTTAGAAAATTACAAGAAAATTTATAAAATTACTTAACCATCACAGAAATCCTACAAAATTATAAAAACTCTAAAAATTATGTTTTAAGATTAATCCACTAATTAATTACTTTTTAATTAACTTAAGTCTAATTTAAACAATTAAAATAAGAAAAATGTAAAATGAACAGTAGATACTCTAATTATATTTTCTAAAAGTCTATTATACTATATTAGAACTAGGAAAAATATAAAAACTAAGTTTTACTTTATAAAAACTAAATATGAGATTTAATACTTAATATTAATTAATAAATAAGAAAACTAAAATTAAATCTAATTAATACTAAATGACAGAATAAAAATCTATAAAAATTACTAAAAATACTTTACTATATAAGGTATTTATTAAAAATATAAAAACACTAAGTACTTAATTAAAATCTAAAAATGAAAATTAAAATTAAAATTAAGTTGAATTAAATAGAAACTATCACTTATTTTAAACTTAACTTTTTTTGGATTTTTCTCTTACAAACCTACTTAACCACTGAAAATGGGAAACTTTTATGAAAACACTTTGGAAAATAGCTTATAAATAAGCTATAACACCCCCTTTGGCTAGGCAGTTGACTTATGTTGACTGTTTAGCCAAATAAGCTCAAATGGCTGATAGTGGGGTCCACAATGGTTGAAATGGGTTCAAACAAGCTTAGCAATCTCAAATAAGCCAGAAACAACAAGACTTAAGCACAAATAAGCTGTATGAGTCCAAATAAGCACTTAAGCTAAACTGAGTTCCACTCAGTTAATGGACAGACTTTAAAACTAATTCCAGGTGGGGTCCACAATGTTATAGGTCAAACCAATGGTCAATCCACACTCCCTGGTAGGAGGGGGGTTGGAAAAAGTCAAATGGAATCACTAGGGCCTACTAGGGTGGTCTACAACCACCACCAAAGTTGGTGGTGTGGGTGAGGTCTGATGTGCACAGGGCAAGCTCTTGCCCTGCAACTCACTTTGGGGGCTTGTGAAAGCTTGTAGAAAAATTAAATAACTGAACTAAATATGGATTTTGGATGACAAGTTGGTAGAGAATAACTTGTAAAAGTTTTGAAGTCCAAATCCAAACACAAAAATCAGAATTAAGCTTGGAATTTTTGCAAAAATCTGATAATTGGTAATTTTGACTTTTTGATTGAACTAGAACTTTGACTTATGTGAGTTTGATTCTTGATTTAATGACTGAAAATGGATGTTTGAGCTAGATTAAGACCAAGATTACCTAAACCACTCACAAATGATTGGAAATGGGGCATATGCCACTTCTGTAACCAATCAGAGGGTATAATCTTGGCTGTTACTATGCCTTTTGACTTTTTAATGATCTAAACCTGTTTTAAGTGTTTATTCTGAGTACATATAATGCTAGTGAACATGTAAGAACAAGAAACAACACAAACAATGAACTGAGTGCCACAGAAAGCAATAAACCAAACACTACCTTGTGAAACAGATTTTTAATGAAACAAAGTAAACAAGGATTAAAACTAAACTTATGAATCAGAAACTACTAATATAGCTATAAGACAGCAAATTAATCAAATTTAAACTACAAATGAGAGCAATAGAAAGGAACTGAGAACAAAGGTATTTGCTTACAAATTTTTGCACTCCTGCTATATTCAAGATCCAAGGACCATGAAACCTTTCCTAACATCCCCCATGGGATTCTAACCCAAGGTCTTCCATTTCACACCTTGCTCCAACTGTAAATTCCATGAGCACTGAATTTTGACTTTAGTTGACTATTTTTGGTATTTTGAATTTTTTATCACTAAGCTGATTTGAATTGTTACTAATAGCTTATATAAGCTATAAGGGAGCATATGTGAGCCTAGGAGTCCAGTACATTACACAATAACACTACTTGAGCTTAATGATGATATAGAATTTGAAATAAAATTGCATAAGATGAAAAAGCTATGGAAACTTGAAATTACTTGATTGAAAAGAGTTACAATACACTTAGAAAGGTAAATGAACTGCTTAAAAGCTTAACATTACACTATGAATTTAAATTGCATAATAACGACATATATTAAAACTAATTAACTAACTACTTTGCTCTTCATGCTTCTCTTTTATTTATAGCAAAGGATTAGGGTTCCCAGCATCATTGCCATCATTTCCCACCTCTTTCTTCAAGATTTGGTCCACTCTCCATGTAACACGTGTATTGGCGGGAAAATTTGCAAACAGAGCAAATTGCTCTGTTGCGTGTAGGGGAGGGGCGGTAGAAGCATTTATTGTGGGGGGGTTCTCCTTGGATTGTGATTGGAGGGATTGAGAGGTTGGATGTGATGGAGGAGGCAGGAGGAGGAGGGAAGTAGAAAGTGGTGGTGTTGAGGAGGGAAAGGGGACGGGTCAACTTATGTTTGACCGTAGGGGATTATTTGGAATGGTTTTATGGTATTTGGGCTTAAGGGTTGGGCTTGGGTATTTATTTTTGGGCTGGGTGGATTACCTTTGTAATTTGGATTGGGTATTTTGTTGGATTAGGTTTGTGATAATATTAGTGGATCCGGTTTAGGTTTATAATACACAAGGACTAATTTTGTAATTATGGTAAAGTTTGAGGTGTGATCTTGGCATGTTTCCAAATTATTTCCAAGGGTATAATATGCCATATCATGAATAGTGCAAGGTCCTGTGATGATTTTTCAATTTTATTTTCACCAGGGACTGAAACCGTCAAACTTTCAAACTTTAGGGACCATTTGTGTAATTTTCACCAAACTTTCCACCAAGGACCAATCCTGTCATAAAAGGTTAGTGCAAGGACAAAATTTGTTTTTCTCAAAGTTTTTCATATCCCAGGGACCATTTTTGACAATTTTCAAAGTTCAGGGACTAAACTTGACATTTTATGAAACTTTTCACCAAAGGACTTTTTATGTAACTTTTTGATTTATAAGGACCTTTGGTGACTTTTTCAAGTTTTTAGAATGACCAGGGACTAGATTTGACAACTTTTGAAAGTTGGGGGACTGAAACTGCCAATTATGCAAACTTTGTGCGTTTTTCATCTGTTTTTGATACTTTTGCATTTGAAACATGTAAAACACTTTCCTGGGATATTTTCACTATTTTGATTCATTATTGAGTGTTTTTGGATGTTTTGGCAGCTCAGAAATGGTAAAAATGATGAGTATTTACACACTCATCAATCCCCCACACTAAAACATTGCTAGTCCCTAGCAATCTTTTGAGAAAAACTTGATGGATTTGAGAATCTCTTTACCAAAAGCCATCACTTCTGGAGTATCCAGGTGTAAGAACTGTGGCACACCTGATAACTGTGTGATTTTGAGCAAACCACCAGCTGTCAACGGATTTGATTAGTCTTTGCCAAAAGCCGTTTGCTTCTGGACTAGCCAGCATCTTGATGGACTAAGTCAACATCTTGGTGAGTTGATTACCAATTATGGATTTTCCACTGCCTTTACCACAAGCCATAATCTTGCGGGCTAGCCAACTCATTTGCTTATGAGGATGCGGGGGAGCTGAGGAACCATACAATTTTTGGCAAATTGCTAGCCATCAACGGGTTTGAGATGTCTTTACCAAGAGCCGTTTGCTCCTGGACTAGCCAATCCATTTGTCATTTAGACTTTGGCGGACTGATTACCACAAAAATTTTGAAATAAAGTGAAATTTTTTTTTTTGAAAAATTTAGGCCTAAAATTGGGGGTACTTAGAAAGTTTTGTGATAAAATTCATAAGAATTTCCCCCCCCCCCCCCCCACACTAGAACTGAATATTGTCCTCAATATTCAAAGTCCCGGCTATTATGCCGAATCTCTAAACGAAAAAAGCTAATCTTCGAATCTAACTGTGGAAATATCGATTTTATTTTTCGCTTTATTTATCTGTACAATTTTTACTTTTTTTTTTGAATAAACTGAGACTTATATACATATTTACTTTTCAAACGGTGGGGGACGGCCACTCCCCCACACTAGGGTGGTAGAAAGTAGAAAGAAGTCAGAAATACGGGTGAAAACCCATATATGTTGCTAATTTTTGTTCACCGAGTCCCTAGCTTGACTCGATCCCCGAATTCATTGGTCCATGGGGAAAGTTTGGAGATCCGGGACAACCATGGGTGGTATGTCCTCTCCAAAATAATGTTTCAATCTATGACCATTCACTTTGAAGTTGGGACCTTCGGGTTGAGATAACTCAACAGTCCCGTATAGATATACTTTAGCAATAGTGAATGGTCCAGTCCATCGGGTTTTTAATTTCCCCGAGAAGATCTTTAATCTTGAGTTGAAAAGAAGGACTCTGTCACCGACGTTGAAAACGCGGTTCTTAATCTTAGAGTCGTGAATCTTCTTTGTCTTTTCTTTGTAGATCAAAGAGTTCTCGTAGGCTTGATCACGAAGTTCATTTAATTCATTGATTTGAACCTTACGGTGATCACCCGCTTTATGAAGGTCGTAGTTAGCATGTTTCAAGGCCCAGTAGGCTTTGTGCTCGAGCTCGATCGGTAAATGACACGCCTTCCCGTATACAAGCTTGTATGGAGTACACCCGATGGGTGTTTTGTAAGCTGTACGGAAGGCCCAGAGTGCATCATCTAGTTTATCCGACCAGGAAGCACGGTTTTCACCTACTGTCCTCTCAAGAATCCGTTTTATACCACGGTTGGAAACCTCCACCTGCCCACTTGTTTGTGGGTGATACGCGGTAGAAAGACGATGAGTAACACCGTACTTAAGCATGACTTTTGCAAATTGATCATTGCAAAAGTGAGTACCGCAATCACTAATGATGGCACGTGGAGTTCCAAAACGAGCAAAGAGGGATTTCAAGAATTTCACAACAACTCGGACATCGTTTGTGGGTAAGGCCTTAGCCTCGACCCATTTTGACAAGTAGTCAACAGCCACGAGTATGTATTTGTTTCCACGAGAAGATGGGAATGGCCCCATAAAGTCAATGCCCCAGACGTCAAAGATTTCACAAACTTGAATGGCATTTTGTGGCATTTCATTCTTTTGTGAAATATTTCCGTGACGCTGACAAGCATCACAGTCTTTGACTAACTCGTGGGCATCCTTATAGATCGTGGGCCAATAGAAACCGGAATCAAACACCTTTTTGGCGGTGTAGTTAGGACTATGGTGGCCCCCGGTGGGTCCAGCATGGCAAGCCTTGAGAATATCAACGGCTTCCTGTCCGTATACACATCGCCTGATGACTTGATCGGCACAGATTTTGAAGAGGAAGGGGTCGTCCCAGAAGTAATGTTTAACGTCTTTGAAGAATTTTTTCTTTTGTTGGGACGTCAACCCCTTCACGATGAAGTTACCCGCATGGTAATTTGCAAAGTCGGCAAACCATGGGGTAGTAGAGTCACCACGAAAAGCAACCGCATTGAGTGTCTCGAGAGGAAATGTTTCATTTATTTCCTGTTTCTCGGACACATCCTGATGAGGGTTCTCTAATCGTGAGAGATGATCAGCAGCAAGGTTCTCGGCTCCTTTTTTATCACGGAAAATGATATCAAATTCCTGAAGGAGGAGAACCCAACGGAGAAGCCTCGGCTTTGCATCTTGTTTTGCAAATAGGTATTTCAAAGCCGAGTGATCCGTGTACACTACACATTTAGTCAAGATTAAATATGACCGGAATTTCTCAAAGGCATACACCACAGCTAGGAGTTCTTTTTCAGTGGTGGTGTAATGACCTTGAGCCTCAGTCATAGTTTTGCTTGCGTAGTGTATAGGCTGAAAGTATTTTGCTTTTCGTTGCCCCAAGACCGCACCTATGGCAAAATCACTAGCATCGCACATAAGCTCAAAAGGTTGGTCCCAATCTGGGGCAACAAGAATCGGTGCCTCGGTAAGCTTTTTCTTTAATGTTTCAAAAGCTTCGATGCACTCAGGAGAGAAGATGAAAGGAGCATCCTTCTCGAGGAGATGGGTCATAGGCCGGGCAATCTTAGAAAAATCTTGGATAAACCTACGGTAGAAGCCGGCATGACCCAAAAAGCTCCTAACACCTTTTACGGTGGTGGGATGAGGTAACTTAGCGATGACATCAATTTTGGCTCTGTCAACCTCAATCCCGTTTTTTGAAATTTTATGGCCGAGGACAATGCCCTCCTTGACCATAAAGTGGCTCTTCTCCCAGTTGAGACTTAGATTCGTTTCTTTGCAACGTTTAAGCATCTGTTCCAAGTGGGAGAGGTGATGAGTGCTTAATCACTCATCCTTTTTAGACCCAAAATCAGACCAAATACACCAAATACTAACCAAAAATGCCAAGAGAACATATGTTTTTGTGTTTGTATATGTGCAGGTACGGATCAGAGAGAGTTCAAATTATCATTAGAAGTCCTCAGCCTTTCACAATGTTTCATAAATGGTCCCTGAATAAAGTTTAGAAGAATTGGCGATTTTAGTCCCTGCATTTTCTGGAAATTACATAAATGGTCCCTTGAAGAAATATCCGAAGAAAAGTCATAAATAATCCTCCATGATTCAGAGATTTACAAAAGAAGCCCTTGGATTATACTTTTGAAGATTTACAGTTTTGGTCCCTATGGTTTGTAATATTACAACTTTGGTCCTTTTAATTTTACTACTCTTAAATCCTAAAACCAAACCAACCGGACCCTTATTATAATTCCCTTAACCCCACAAGCCCAAAATCAAAGCCCACCAACACTTAAACTATTCCCAGCCCACACCTTAACCCGGTCCACCTTATATCTCCGGTCAATACCCGAGTCAACGCCCAACTAAAATAAAACCCCAAACTCCACTTCCCGCCCCCCAATCTTACCACAACCCAGAAAACTACTGTTACCAAGAACCCTAACTTTTACCCACACCTAATAATTACCCCACGGGTATAATAATTACCCAATCATTACATGTTTCTAGAAGGAGCAGGGGAATGTCAGGGCATTTCAGGACACGTGGACCAGTGAGACAACATCACGAGGATAGGCATCAATCACATCAATCAATCAAGGGTCCTCAATGATTGGAAGCATCTGGAATGTAATCAAACGGCTAAAAAGGGGCTCAAACAAACACACTATCACGCGGATTGATGACCTGGACATCCAAGCTCTCACCCCTGCACTGCCTATATAAAGACCCCTCCTCACTCATGTAATAGTTGTCCAATCCTTCATGTTTTAGAAGGATTTTGATCCATTTTAAATTTCATTGTCATTTAAATTTTCAGCATTTTATTTTAATTGTAATTTCTCCTTTCAGAAAATTGTACTCAGTTCTTAATTTTAATGAAATTTATTTTTTTTCAATTAATTGTCTCTTTGTTTCAATTTCATTTTATTACTTCTATTTAGTTTAAATCAATAGTTTTAGTTTGTTTATATTTACATTTAGTATCTGTTTTCTCTAAAAATTGAAAATCCAAAAAAATTAGAAAAATCAGAAAATAAAAAATTAGTTTAAATTTCAATTTCAAGTCCAATTTAGATTGATTACTGTTACATTTAAACTTGTCTCAGCTTAATAAAAGTTTTTATAAAGTTTTCTTTGCCTTTTATTCTCAAAAACACAAAAGTCAAGGTTGGTCAAACTGTTTGAGCTTATTTCAAAAGCTCACCTTATTTGGAGATTAAAGGTAGCTAACAAGGAGCGGTTAGCCTATCTAAAGATAGGCTGTGTGTGGAAACCACCTCTGTTTAGCTGAGGTGGATTGGTAAGAGTTTTTTTAAAATTTTTAAGTTCCTCTAAATAGATAAGTAGTGTAGATTTTTGTTTGATTGCTTAACTTCGATTGTTGTTGCTTATTTCTGTTTTTCACTAGTAGTTGCTTCTTATTCAGTTCTACTTATAGTTTGTTTAGCTTTATATTTCTAGTTTAATGATCTAAGTGTAGTAGTACTGTTTCATACTAATTGCATCTGTCACAATTGTGGACCTGATTTCTAAGTGATTGTGGATCTGAGACTTATTGTTTTTGACTTCATTTGAGTTAAGTAAATCATATTAAGTACTGAGTTTAGGTTTGGATTACATCAGGCAGATCTGTGGTGGTTTCTAGTTCATGACTGATCAATTAAGGGGTGTTTGGCTAGTATAAGTTTGATAGTGTCTAGTAGCATTTAGTAGTTTCTTTTGGTTCTAATCTGTCACAATAGGTTTAATAATAGTAGTTATAGCATAAAATTATTAGCTCATTAGTTTAAAAGTCAAAAGTACTAGGTAAATTTCAAAACAGTTAAGTGATTAGAGGTTTTAGGTTAAAGTAGCTTATAGAATAGTAGTGAATGAGTAGCTGTAACTTTTAGCAATAGCACAATAGCTTAATACAATCTCAGTGGTTAGATAAGTAGCTTAAAAATTCAATTTGGTCAACATTTGTGTTCACAATAAAAGTCAAATTGCTTTTTGGTCATCTGTTTTGGTCTGAATTTCAAACAAGTGCATAGCCTTCAAAATTTGTTCAAAATAACTTTTAAAAGCTGTTTTGCAAATTGTGTGAGTAGGTTTTCAAGTTTCAAAAAGAACTTTGTGGTTTGGAGCTTATTTGCTCATCAAATAAGCTCAATTAAGTTGACTGTCTCAGAACCTTAATGCCCTGTGCAATCAGCAGCTTACTAATTTCTAGGGTAGATTTGAATGCCTTAAGTGGATTGGAGGACCATTTTATTGGTGGATTATTGTTTACTAGTTGCTAGTGGTTAGATATCACCCAAAAGCTCACACTCAATAGCTTATTTGTACTGTTCAAACAGCTTATCAAGTTGGGAGGTTGAGACTTGTTTCTGAATTTCCATATAGGGCTGCAAATTGTTTCTAGTGATCTTAAGTTGAATTTTATTGAGCATCTGAGCTCAATAGTACTATAAGTCACTGTTTCAAGTGCTTTTTGGTCATTGCCTTCACTGTTTCAGCTTATAGCTTATTCAATATTGCTTATTTGGACTCATTAAGCTCATTTCTGTGTTTCTGTGCTTCAAATTGCTTCTGAAATGTTCCAATAAGCTTCTTTGAGTCTAAAAATAACTTGGTATAAGTTTCAGGTCAAATAGTCAAGGAGTGCTTATTAATAAGCACTCCAAATAAGCTGTTTTCAAGCTTTTCAGTATTTTCCTAGCTTATTTCAGTTTCAAAATTTTTTCTCAAGCTTATTATAGTATTTTAGAATTTTCCTGAAATTTTCAGATTTTTCCAAGTTGTTTTGCTATTTTTCTTATTTAATTTTCAATTTTAATCACTTTTTAATTACTTTTTAATTCCAAAAAAATACAAAAAAATCTAAAAAAGCCCAGAAAAATCCAAAAAAATATTAGAATATTATTTTTAGTTGTTTTAGAATTTTAGAAAGTAATTTTGTAATTTTCTCACTTTATTTTCATTTTCTTTTGATTTTTAAATAGTTTACTTAGTTTTTAATTCATAAAAAATTAATAAAAAGTCAAAAAAATATTTTTCTTTTTCTCAAAATTTTCTTTTATCATTTTTAATTTTTGAAAATTATTTCCAAGTCCGTAGGAGTAGCGTAGCATAAAAGTCGCGTTTTATTTTGTACGGTTACGTTTATTTTACGTTTAAGTTTACGGTTTTCGATTCTACGTTACGTTTTAAGTTTGTTTAGTTGATTTCGTGTTTAGTTTATTATTTGTGCTTCATTTACTATTTCATTAGTATAATCTCATTCAAATCACTTTTTACCGTTTTCACGACGCGTTTTCCGAATCGGAAATTCGAAATTCCATTCACCCTTCACACGGAATACGACCTCGGATTATCCGTATTTCTTTGCGGATTTCTTTGAGCTTACTATCTATACTATACTATAACTTGATTTTCACGAATCAATTTTGGCGCCGCTGCCGGGGAAGGTTGAAGTGAATTTTTGAAATTTCGTTTTTGAAAAATTGTGTTTTGATAAGCCTTCCTCTATTTTGTATATATTATATAAATATCGAAAAATCAAAAACACTTTTCCTAAAGTGTTTTCACAAAAATACCAAAAAAATAATAAAGTTACAGCCTCGTTCCGATCGAAAGAAAGGGCGTTGTAAACCAAATAAGTTTCTCAATATAACTACGCGTGAAATTAGTTGCTAGACGGATTACTTTGATTCTACGACCGAATAAGCGGAAAATACGGAAGCTTTGACATTAAATTGCAAGCTGAAGAGAGATCCATTCTTCTCTCCCGTTCCGTCGCGAGTAGATTAAGGGAAACGTTTTACAATTAACGTAACGTTAGAAAAAGAAAAACAAAAGTATAAGTTTTTGAATTTTGCTTTATAAAAACAAAAATACAAAAAGATTTTCCTTTTCAAATTTGATTTTCCTTTTATTTTTCAAAAATTTGATTTTTGTGGTGTATGAACACACGTTCTACGTCTAAACGACTTGTTTCACCACTTTCAAATCCGGAAAGTTTGTTTCGTCACACACACCGAGTTCTATTTCCTAATACGGAGGAAATGAACCCGAACGAACAACACTTGGAACCCCCGCCGATGGGTGGTATCCAAAACAATGTGATCCCGCCGATGGGACCACAACCGGTTTACGATCAACGTACTATGCAAGAATTGCTCCAGTGTCCCACCGAGGGATACGGGGATGCAATTGTTTTACCACCAATCCTTTCCGATAATTTTGAACTTAAAACTGGATTGATTCAACTTGTCACGTCAAAACAATTTCACGGTTTTGAGAGGGACGATCCTCACGCACACATCCGATGGTTTAATAAGCTAACTTCGACTTTGAAATTTAAGGATGTCCCTCACGATGCTATCAAATTAATGTTGTTCCCATTTTCACTCGAGGGTTCAGCCCGGATTTGGCTCGAAAAAGAACCCCCTCGATCAATTCACACATGGGAAGAACTCGTCTCAAAATTTGTTAATCATTTCTTTCCGCCGTCCAAAACGACTAATCTTAAGAATGATATAACTAATTTTCAACAACGTTTTGATGAGAACTTTGGTGAGGCTTGGGAACGCTTTAAGGATCTTCTTCGAAAATGTCCTCACCATGGTTTCTCCGAGTTACACCAAATCGACACGTTTTATAACGCTTTGACGCAAAACGATCAAGATTCTTTAAACGCAGCCGCCGGTGGCAATATCTTGAATCGTACGCCTAGGGATATTTTGACGATTATCGAGAACAAATCAAAGGTTCCGACTTATCGTAACAAACCGAATGTTTCGAAAGTGACTTCTTTTACTCCTCCTTCACCTTCGTCGGTCCAATCATCGGAATTGGCCGAACTTACCGACGCTATCCGTTGTATGATGAAAGAGTTTAAGTCGCAGAACCAAAAACCCGAGCCCGTTAAAGCCGTTAATGAAAAATGTGTGACTTGTGGTGGACCGCATCCGTATTATGATTGTCAAGCCACCGATGGCCAAGTTTATAATGCTAACGTAGCAGCCGTAAACTACAATCAAAACCAAGATTTTCGTGCTAACCAAACAACTCCACCTGGGTTTCCACCCGTGCAAAATCATCAAAACCGTTATCCTCAAAATAACCAAGGTAATCAAAACCAAGGTTACAATCAAAACCGTGGAACCAATTTCAATCAAGCTCAAAATTATCAATTACCTCAACCCCAACAAGTTTATCAACCACCACAACAAGTACAACCTTCTCCTGAGCTTGCTAATTATATGAAAACAAACGATGTTAGCATACGAGCAATGCAAAATCAAATCAATAACTTGAGGGTTGAATTTAAGAAAGAGATCGACACATCTATAACTCGACAAACAAATGAGCTTAAGCAAATGATGAGCAGTTTTATGCAGATGAATCAAGCGTCGACATCTGGTACTCTTCCAAGTAATACGATTCCAAACCCGAGGGGCGAGCTTAAGGCGATTACGACTCGCAGTGGTGCTTTATATGAACCCACGGTTTCGACTACCTCTTCTTCTCTTCCACCAAAGGTAGTGGACCGTGAGACCGAGGTGACAAAGGACCCGGTTCCTCCTATTAATAACGGAGGTTCCGAAAACGTCCAACCTCCGGTTGTTCAAACGTCTAAAGAAAAGGAAAAAGTCGTTTTTGAGAACAATGTGAAATACAAGTCTAAATTACCATATCCGTCACGATTTAATGATGAAGAGCTCCGTGCAAAATCTAAAAAACAAATGGAAAAGTTTCTTGATATTTTTCAAAAGTTGCACTTTGATATCAGTTTCATGGATGCTCTTGTTTACATGCCGAAATTTGCCTCAACGTTTAAGAATCTAATAAGTAATAAAGAGAAATTGCTCGAATTAGCCGAAACACCGATTAATGTTCAATGCTCCGCGATTCTTCTCAAGAAGCTTCCCGAGAAGCTTGGAGATTCGGGAAAGTTTCTTATTCCTTGTTCGTTGAAAGATCAAGAGGTTTGCAAAGCCCTGGCCGATTCAGGTGCAAGCATTAACCTCATGCCATTATCAATCTATAAACAACTTGGAATGGGAGAACTTAAACCGACCCGAATGACTTTAGAGCTTGCTAATCGTTCGATTACTCATCCGGTCGGAATTGCCGAAGATGTTTTTGTTCAAGTGAACTCGTGTACTTTCCCGGCCGACTTTGTCGTTGTTAATTTCGAACCCGATCCGAGAGTTCCTCTTATACTAGGGCGACCGTTTTTACGAACCGCAAAAGCCCTAGTTGATCATTTTGAGGATACTCTAACTTTACGACATGATGACGATATTATGATTTTTGAAGCCGATGCTTCGAAATCAAAGAAGTTTTTCCGTCAAAAGCATTGATGTTTGTGATTATTCATTTGATGATTTTGTGAAAACTTTCGTCTCCGACTCTTCTCCATCATTTCCTCCGACTAAGGAATATGATTCTTTTTGGGAAGAGGTCGATGAATTTCTTGCTATTGATACGATTCCGTTTTCTGAGATTGACGATTCTTACTTTGATTCGGAGGGAGATACTATTTTTCTTAACAATTTGTTGAATGATGAACCGTCAATCCCTCTGGATAAAGTTAAGACGAAGATTGAGCTTATAATTGATAATCCTCTTGAGCCCGAGCTCGAGGAATTTTTACCCGACTTTGAGAGTTTCTTCTTTGATACGACTGAGAAACTAAGTGGCAATCCCACTTATCGTCCTGATTTTTATGATCCGACGTTTGAAGCTTTTCATTTCAATCACTCGGAAGAGACGAGTCGTGGCAGTACCACTTCTCATGCTTTTATCTCTCTTCCGGAATATGAGTCATTTTGCTTTGATAAAATTGAATGTAAAATTGAAAAGTTTTCTAATCCGGAATATGAAAGTTTCAGTTTTGATCTTGAAGTTGATCATGATCCGGGTGGAGTTCTTAAGAATGAGAATTTTAAAGAAAAGTTTTTCCCAACCCTCCCACCCGGAAAAGATTTTAAAATGAGTTTGAATGATAAGATTCATAATTCCACAATTATGAAGTTTTCTTTTGAAGATGAGGAGTTTTTCAAGATTGTTATCATAACGTTCTTGCCATTTGTAATGTTTGGTGTGGTTTCTCTTATCCTTCACTCCGTGGGGAGTGAGGATGTTGTTTTTGACCCTGGTATCGTTTTTCCAAGTTTTCTAAATTAAAATACCAGTGGTTATCTCTTCGGGATGGAACTTTCAATTAAATCTTATGTTTTTCAAAATATTTTAAATGAAAGCCCGATGGAGATTATTTTCCATTTGCTCTCCCCAAGGACGATTAAATTCGGGGATCGAGTCAAGCTCATGTGACTCGGATAACAAAAACAAGCGCTTCGTGGGAGGCACCCCATGCTTATCCTTTTCATCTTCTTTATTTTCTATTTTCTAATAACGTGACGTGAGGGGGGCGACCCTTTCCAAACTCGTGTTTTTCGTGGTTGTTGTTTATGAATGTTCAGGAATTTCCCCGAAGTTTGAGGACTCTCGTGCTCGTGGTTTGTCGTTCTCTCCACTCGAGTCTCATCCTTCGCTGCTCTATCGGAAATTCACCATATCCTAAATCTTATCGACTAACGTTTATCTCTTGGCATACTTAATAAATGGCCTTAGATTTTACGTAGGATTACCTTTACCCTTAAAACATTGAGGACAATGTTTCACTTTAGTCTGGGGGGGTGAATCTTCGATTCGATTTGACCTGTACCATCGTCTGAGCTGTTAACTTACGCAACTCCGTTTTCCACCAAAAATTTTAATTTTTGTCATCTTTATTGTCTTAAAAAAAAATAAATAAAAAAAATAAAAATAAAAATGAAAAAATGAATGAAAAGAAAAAATAAATGTTATGTTATGAATAATAAGATTTGACACCTTGTTTTGACTTTCCTACCGGCGAGAGTAGAAATAAATGTTTCGACTTGACCGGGCGTGTTGAGCCCTAGCTTGTTTCCCTTAACCAATATAATCAAAAGATTATGGCTAAGCATCCGCGGATCTCATTATTTGGGATTTTAAATTTGCGGAGATCGAGGAATGATAGAGTTTATTTAGAAGTTTCGTGCTATACACGGATCGCATTACTGGGATTTAAAAAACCCACGAGAGGTACTTGTGGCCTCCTTGTTCCCATCAGCAACGTCACCAATATATAAATAGATGTCTAGGATTAATTAAGGGTATACGGTTTGGGCAATACTTAGTTTTTTCTCGTTCCCAACAAAATCTCTGCATATGGGGGTTTGGTACACATTGAGGTACTGCCAGTGTTACGGTAAAATAGACTATTGCATCTTGCCGGTTCGCAGCCGATGTTGTGATCTTAGTAAAGACCGTAGGACTTGGGGTTTGGCATATAGTTATGAATATCGATAATAATAGTCCAAAGCCAAATAAAAAGGCAGAGGAATCCAAAGCTATAAAAAAGCAGCGGATAGAAATCCAAAGTCATAATAAAACTCTTACATCTTGGCGGCTCATAAACCGTTGACTGTAAAAGAATAAAGGACTAAGGACCAAAGTATTATTAAAGTGCTTATGATTATGCAAAAATGCCAAGCTTCGACTCCGGGGGTTTCCCTAATAAAAAGCTTCCGTTTCGGGTATCAAACATGGTATGTCTCGGTCGTAAATAAAAAGGGAGCCCCTACAAATCGTGTTAAATCAGAGACCTTCATGTGGACCCGATTTCTGTATGCAGGGGTTTTCGAGGGAAAGTTTGGAAACTACTTAGCGTTCAAATTTTGTGCTCTTATCGGACTAACAAATATCGAAACGAGAAAATATGAAGCAATTCATTTCTCACAAATTAAAATCTTTAGATACAACTAAGGAACTGGGGACAAGAGGTAATACACAAGTAACTTTTGTGGGCAGTGTTAGCATCTAACTTCTGATAAACAATGATTTCGATTTTACGCTTAGTTTGGGAGCTTGTGAAAAATCAAGGATGACGATTTTTATCCGTATGGTCTCTTCTCTGTGAGAAGTGTTTCTACTCGTAGACCCTGAAAGTTATCAACAGATAAGAATTGATAATGAAAGTCAAAGCAAACCGTCACATATATAAATGAAAAATACAAAAATAGTAGTAGTAGTTGTTATTCATGAAAATCGGAAAACGGAGCGTTTTTTAGAATAAATGATTTTACTATCTCTCTTGAACATCATTGCTACTTTACAACGTCAGTAAAGAGAGGTTTTGAAATTATTTATCTCTTAAGCGTGAGGTGATGACATTGCGTGAGGGCACGGCAATACCTTAGTCTGGGGGATTTTGATGAGTGCTTAATCACTCATCCTTTTTAGACCCAAAATCAGACCAAATACACCAAATACTAACCAAAAATGCCAAGAGAACATATGTTTTTGTGTTTGTATATGTGCAGGTACGGATATGAGAAAAATGAACGAAAACAAAGCAAAACCGACAAAAACGAGCACGAGAATGGAAAAAAGGTCAAAAGCCGGAGTCGGGGAAGCAAAATGATCAGAGAGAGTTCAAATTATCATTAGAAGTCCTCAGCCTTTCACAATGTTTCATAAATGGTCCCTGAATAAAGTTTAGAAGAATTGGCGATTTTAGTCCCTGCATTTTCTGGAAATTACATAAATGGTCCCTTGAAGAAATATCCGAAGAAAAGTCATAAATAATCCTCCATGATTCAGAGATTTACAAAAGAAGCCCTTGGATTATACTTTTGAAGATTTACAGTTTTGGTCCCTATGGTTTGTAATATTACAACTTTGGTCCTTTTAATTTTACTACTCTTAAATCCTAAAACCAAACCAACCGGACCCTTATTATAATTCCCTTAACCCCACAAGCCCAAAATCAAAGCCCACCAACACTTAAACTATTCCCAGCCCACACCTTAACCCGGTCCACCTTATATCTCCGGTCAATACCCGAGTCAACGCCCAACTAAAATAAAACCCCAAACTCCCACTTCCCGCCCCCCAATCTTACCACAACCCAGAAAACTACTGTTACCAAGAACCCTAACTTTTACCCACACCTAATAATTACCCCACGGGTATAATAATTACCCAATCATTACATGTTTCTAGAAGGAGCAGGGGAATGTCAGGGCATTTCAGGACACGTGGACCAGTGAGACAACATCACGAGGATAGGCATCAATCACATCAATCAATCAAGGGTCCTCAATGATTGGAAGCATCTGGAATGTAATCAAACGGCTAAAAAGGGGCTCAAACAAACACACTATCACGCGGATTGATGACCTGGACATCCAAGCTCTCACCCCTGCACTGCCTATATAAAGACCCCTCCTCACTCATGTAATAGTTGTCCAATCCTTCATGTTTTAGAAGGATTTTGATCCATTTTAAATTTCATTCTCATTTAAATTTTCAGCATTTTATTTTAATTGTAATTTCTCCTTTCAGAAAATTGTACTCAGTTCTTAATTTTAATGAAATTTATTTTTTTTCAATTAATTGTCTCTTTGTTTCAATTTCATTTTATTACTTCTATTTAGTTTAAATCAATAGTTTTAGTTTGTTTATATTTACATTTAGTATCTGTTTTCTCTAAAAATTGAAAATCCAAAAAAATTAGAAAAATCAGAAAATAAAAAATTAGTTTAAATTTCAATTTCAAGTCCAATTTAGATTGATTACTGTTACATTTAAACTTGTCTCAGCTTAATAAAAGTTTTTATAAAGTTTTCTTTGCCTTTTATTCTCAAAAACACAAAAGTCAAGGTTGGTCAAACTGTTTGAGCTTATTTCAAAAGCTCAGCTTATTTGGAGATTAAAGGTTGCTTTTTGGTCATCTGTTTTGGTCTGAATTTCAAACAAGTGCATAGCCTTCAAAATTTGTTCAAAATAACTTTTAAAAGCTGTTTTGCAAATTGTGTGAGTAGGTTTTCAAGTTTCAAAAAGAACTTTGTGGTTTGGAGCTTATTTGCTCATCAAATAAGCTCAATTAAGTTGACTGTCTCAGAACCTTAATGCCCTGTGCAATCAGCAGCTCACTAATTTCTAGGGTAGATTTGAATGCCTTAAGTGGATTGGAGGACCATTTTATTGGTGGATTATTGTTTACTGGTTGCTAGTGGTTAGATATCACCCAAAAGCTCACACTCAATAGCTTATTTGTACTGTTCAAACAGCTTATCAAGTTGGGAGGTTGAGACTTGTTTCTGAATTTCCATATAGGGCTGCAAATTGTTTCTAGTGATCTTAAGTTGAATTTTATTGATCATCTGAGCTCAATAGTACTATAAGTCACTGTTTCAAGTGCTTTTTGGTCATTGCCTTCACTGTTTCAGCTTATAGCTTATTCAATATTGCTTATTTGGACTCATTAAGCTCATTTCTGTGTTTCTGTGCTTCAAATTGCTTCTGAAATGTTCCAATAAGCTTCTTTGAGTCTAAAAATAACTTGGTATAAGTTTCAGGTCAAATAGTCAAGGAGTGCTTATTAATAAGCACTCCAAATAAGCTGTTTTCAAGCTTTTCAGTATTTTCCTAGCTTATTTTAGTTTCAAAATTTTTTCTCAAGCTTATTATAGTATTTTAGAATTTTCCTGAAATTTTCAGATTTTTCCAAGTTGTTTTGCTAATTTTCTTATTTAATTTTCAATTTTAATCACTTTTTAATTACTTTTTAATTCCAAAAAAATACAAAAAAATCTAAAAAAGCCCAGAAAAATCCAAAAAAATATTAGAAAATTATTTTTAGTTGTTTTAGAATTTTAGAAAGTAATTTTGTAATTTTCTCACTTTATTTTCATTTTCTTTTGATTTTTAAATAGTTTACTTAGTTTTTAATTCATAAAAAATTAATAAAAAGTCAAAAAAATATTTTTCTTTTTCTCAAAATTTTCTTTTATCATTTTTAATTTTTGAAAATTATTTCCAAGTCCGTAGGAGTAGCGTAGCATAAAAGTCGCGTTTTATTTTGTACGGTTACGTTTATTTTACGTTTAAGTTTACGGTTTTCGATTCTACGTTACGTTTTAAGTTTGTTTAGTTGATTTCGTGTTTAGTTTATTATTTGTGCTTCATTTACTATTTCATTAGTATAATCTCATTCAAATCACTTTTTACCGTTTTCACGACGCGTTTTCCGAATCGGAAATTCGAAATTCCATTCACCCTTCACACGGAATACGACCTCGGATTATCCGTATTTCTTTGCGGATTTCTTTGAGCTTACTATCTATACTATACTATAACTTGATTTTCACGAATCAAGAGGCAAGTCTGGAATGAATCCCCGATGACTGAAAAGTCATCCATGAATACCTCCATAGTTTTCCCGATCATGTCGGAAAATATAGACATCATGCACCTCTGGAACGTGCCTGGTGCATTACATAAGCCGAAAGGCATACGTCTGTAAGCAAAAGTTCCGTAGGGGCATGTGAAGGTAGTCTTCTCTTGATCCTATGGATCAATGGGGATTTGGAAGTAACCCGAAAAACCATCGAGGAAGCAGTGGTATTCATTCCCCGCAAGTCTTTCAAGCATCTGGTCCATAAAAGGAAGAGGAAAATGGTCTTTACGGGTGGCTTCATTTAACTTTCGATAGTCAATACATACTCGCCAACCCGTGACCAAACGAGTTGGAATCAACTCGTTATCCTCGTTGGTGACAACGGTAATGCCACCCTTTTTAGGAACACAATGAATTGGGCTAACCCAAGGACTGTCAGATATAGGATAAATCAATCCCGCATCAAGAAGTTTAAGAACTTCTTGTTTGATAACTTCGTGGATTTTGGGATTTACCCTTCTCTGATGTTGCACAGCTGGCTTAAAGTCATCCTCCATTAAGATTTTATGAGTACAAAAGTTCGGGCTTATGCCCTTAATGTCAGAGAGTTTCCAAGCAATTGCTTGCTTGTTTGACTTAAGAACCTTTAGGAGTGCAGACTTTTCCTCATCTTTTAAGTCTTTGGCAATAATGACGGGTAATTTATTATCACCCTCCAGAAATGCATATTCTAGATGAGGAGGCAAGTCCTTGAGCTCAACCTCGGGAAAGTCTTCAGTTATTTCAACATTTTTGACTTCCGCTTTATGAAGTATTTGTGGAGACGGAGAGGGTGAAGGATCGTCATTTAACAATCTTTCAAGGAGAAGAATGTCCCCCTCTGAGTCAAGATAGTTTTCATCAACCCCACTTGGGATTGAGCTATCCTGAGCAAGAAAAGCCTCGACCTCTTCCAGAAGGAAGTCACTTCCCTCAAACGGAGTGAGGGAAGGGGAAGAGTCGGAAATGATAGGGTCAGTAGAAAGACTGCCACTGGATGAGAAACCAAGGACCTCTTGAGAATACTCCTCAGACGCAATATCGATGACATCAATTCGGTTAACCGTCTCAGCGTCATAGTTGGAGGAGTATCTTGAAGTCTGATCAAGATTGAATGTGATGGCTTCGCCACCAACACGTAGAGTGATTTCTTCTTCGAATACATCGATTAAAGCACGACCTGTTCTTAAGAATCCCCTACCGAGAATGAGAGGAACTCTTGGGTCAGCATCAAAATCAACAATCACGAAATCTGCCGGAAAATGGAACTTTCCTACTTTCACAAAGATATCTTCGGCAATGCCGAGAGGACGGGATATAGTACGGTCTGCAAGCTCGAGTGTCATGCAGGTCGGAGTGAGAGCAGGAAGTGAGAGTCTTTTCTAGACTGTGTAAGGCATCAGGTTAATGCTTGCGCCAAGATCGGCCAAGGCAAAGCATTCAACCATCCCCGGGAAAATACAAGGAATGAGAAATTTCCCGGGATCTCCAAGCTTTTCGGGAAGCTTTTTCAAGAGCACTGCTGAGCAATGTTCATTGAGTGAAGTTTTTGCCATCTCACAGAGTTTTTCTTTGTTGCTTATCAGATTTTTGATTGTCGAAGCAAACTTAGGCATGAGAAGAAGAGCGTCTGCGAAGCTAATATCGAAGTGTAATTCTTGGAAAATTTGATAAAATTTTTCCATCTGATGATTAGCTCTGTCGCGGTTCTTTTGATCATTCACACGTGAAGGATATGGAATTGAAGGCTTAGGATCATTCTTTGGGATTTCATCAGAACTCACAGGAGGATCAAATACAACTTTCGGCTTACGAGCCGGGACCGGGACAACTTGAAGGTGGACGTTGTTGATACCTCCGTTATTAGTAGGAAGTACCGTGTCCGTAGTAACCTCATATTCACGTTCCGCTACCTTAGGAGGAGAAGAAGAGGTAGAGGGAATCGAGGGTCCATTGTATGATACCCCACTTCGGGTAGTGATCGCTTTGACATCGCCCCTCGGGTTAGCGATCGTGTTGCTTGGTAGTGTACCCGAGCCCGAGGGTCGATCATTTAAAGACTTCTGAGGATTAGAGATCGTCTTGATCAATAACCGATTCGTTTCCTCTTGTGCTTTCATGAATTGTTTAATCTCAGCATCGGAGGAAGACGAGGGTGGAACAACGTTTTGATTTTGAACAGGGGGATTTTGAACACGGTTGTTTTGAAAATTCCCTTGATTTTGATTGTTGTTTCCCTGAAAATTGTTTCTCTGATTGAAATTACCCTGATTGTAATTCCCTTGATTCTGGTTTCTTTGAAAATTTCCTTGAAAACCTTGGTTTTGATTGCCATTTTGAAAATTGTTTTGATTAAACTGGCCTTGATTTTGGTTCGGGTTTTGGAAATTTGAGTTTTGACCTTGGTTAAAATTCTGATTCGAGTTACGGTTTTGATTTTGGTTAAAACCGGGAGGTCCGAGAAAATTGTTGGAACGATAGCTTAAGAGATTACGGTCCCCTTGCGATTGGTAAGAACTACCCCCCGTGTTGTAGGAACCGTTAGCAGCATAAACGTTCTCTTGAGGAAAGTCAGCAGTAGCTGGACACTCGGAATACAGATGTGGGCCCCCACAAGTTTCACAACTTCGGGCCACGGCTTTCACTTGTTGATTTTGAACCTGGTGTTGCATCGTTTGGTTCATTCTTAACACAGCCGTAGAGATATCATCCATCTTTTTGGTAAGAGCAATTATTTCAGGAGATGATGATGAAGGAGCAACTGAATTACATGATGCATCCCTCTCCGCAGAGGAATCCCAAAAGTTATGGTGGGCAGTCATGTTCTCAATCAAGTCATAGCACTCCTCGGGACGCCTTTTCATAAAGGTCCCACCAGCAGCAGCATTGAGAATATCCCGGTGCCTCAATGTCAGACCATTATAGAAGGTATCTATGATGGTAACTTGCAACATATTGTGGTTAGGGCACCGATCAATAGCTAGCTTATAACGTTCCCAAGCCTCAAAAAGAGACTCATCGGGACGTTGCCGGAAGTTGCTGATATCATTTCGTAACTTGGTAACCATGGATGGTGGAAAATATTTCGCTAAAAACTTGGTTACCATTTCGTCAAAGGTTCGAATAGAATTTCTTGGAAGTCGGTCAAACCATGCAGTGGCATGATGAGTGAGAGAATAGGGGAACAGGTACAGCCGAAGGGCATCATCGGTGACACCGTGCTGTTTCATGCTTTGGGTGACCGTGAGATATTTGTCAAGATGCTTGTTAGCATCTTCACCTGGTAATCCGTGAAATTGACACGAATTCTGGACTTGTTGGATCATGTGGTGCTTGAGGCCAAAGTCCGTGGCCCCAATAGTGAGTGGTGCAATAGGCCCACCCCGCCCTTGCATGGTAGGCTGGCACAGCTCCTCCATCGTTCGGAGATCGGGAGCTGGCACATCCCTGGGAGGGTCAGGGGGTGGTAATAGTGGTGGTGGCCCAGCGGCCATTTCGGTTTTTGGTTCTTGTGTATCAGAACGTAGCTCGGGCACGTTTTTCTGATTTTTACGTTTCGTTTGTGACCGAGTACGCATGCACTAAAAACAATTTTTCAAAACAAGATTGAGGCAAAACCACAGTGAACTTAAACCAGAAATCACAAGTGAATGGCTTCTTTGAAAAAGGTACACCACTCACAGGGATATAAAGGCAAGTTTTAATCTTAAGTTTGGGAACTTATTATGGGTTTATTAATTAATTTGAAAAACTGCTTTAGGCTTATGGGTGTGTGTGCAGAAAACTTGGGAAATATTTTTGGAACTGATTCGTTAACTGAAATCGTCCCTTTAAGATTACTCGCAGGCTGGCGGAAGGAAGTAAATAGGTTTCCTCTTCAGTTCGCAATTTAATGTCAGAACTTACCTTAAACCAACTGTTTCAGGTTGTAATCTTAAAGAACACGAAGTAATTTAACTTCACAGTTTGTTTTTGATTGTTTTTAATTTTTTTGGTGTTTTCAACACTTCAGGAGAAGTATTAATGAACGTTTTCTTTGATATGATTATATTTTTCCAAAAAGTTTTTACAAATTTGTGTGAAATTTGTACAGGGAGGGTTTTGAAAACCACTAACCTTAAAACGATTTTGTAAAACACGCAACAACCTCCCCGGCAGCGGCGCCAAATTTTGATTGGACCCGAACTAGTCAGCTTTTATTAGTCAACCACTTGTGAATGATCGACCGTAAAAGTCAAACTAATCAAGCCAATTCTCCGTGGATAGTATAGTGTGTCCCCGGGTCGTTATGCCCAGCGAGATTGAAATGGTGCTTTGGAAATCGTTTATGAGTGAGTGGGACTGAGGACAGTAGCCCAGATTATGTGGAATTGAGTTTGCTACTGTTATTTTGGTATTGGTACACAGATATAATATTCACAAAAATCAGATACCAGATATATGCACGTATTCACAATTCAGATCACGTAACAGACAGAGAAAGTGGGATTTTGGTATTTAACAAACTACAGAGGGTGCTTTTGACACTTTTTGAAACTTAAAATTAAAAATGAAAATGAAATTATGAAAATGATTAAAATATTATTTAAATACTATTTAATTAATTAAATTATTTAAAATCTAAATTAAATTAACTAAAAATGACAAATGATATAAATTACCCTAAAAATTAGAAAAATTATTTTCTAAACCTTAATTAGAACTTAAAGAAAGTATAAAAAATAAAAATAAATATTTTTGTCTTTTTGTGGTTTTGTTATTAATTAAAAACTATTTAACTTAATTAAACTAATTAAACTACTTTTAATTACTATTAATACTAAATTAACTTAGAAAATTACAAGAAAATTTATAAAATTACTTAACCATCACAGAAATCCTACAAAATTATAAAAACTCTAAAAATTATGTTTTAAGATTAATCCACTAATTAATTACTTTTTAATTAACTTAAGTCTAATTTAAACAATTAAAATAAGAAAAATGTAAAATGAACAGTAGATACTCTAATTATATTTTCTAAAAGTCTATTATACTATATTAGAACTAGAAAAAATATAAAAACTAAGTTTTACTTTATAAAAACTAAATATGAGATTTAATACTTAATATTAATTAATAAATAAGAAAACTAAAATTAAATCTAATTAATACTAAATGACAGAATAAAAATCTATAAAAATTACTAAAAATACTTTACTATATAAGGTATTTATTAAAAATATAAAAACACTAAGTACTTAATTAAAATTAAAATTAAGTTGAATTAAATAGAAACTATCACTTATTTTAAACTTAACTTTTTTTGGATTTTTCTTTTACAAACCTACTTAACCACTGAAAATGGGAAACTTTTATGAAAACACTTTGAAAAATAGCTTATAAATAAGCTATAACACCCCCTTTGGCTAGGCAGTTGACTTATGTTGACTGTTTAGCCAAATAAGCTCAAATGGCTGATGGTGGGGTCCACAATGGTTGAAATGGGTTCAAACAAGCTTAGCAATCTCAAATAAGCCAGAAACAACAAGACTTAAACACAAATAAGCTGTATGAGTCCAAATAAGCACTTAAGCTAAACTGAGTTCCACTCAGTTAATGGACAGACTTTAAAACTAATTCCAGGTGGGGTCCACAATGTTATAGGTCAAACCAATGGTCAATCCACACTCCCTGGTAGGAGGGGGGTTGGACAAAGTCAAATGGAACCACTAGGGCCTACTAGGGTGGTCTACAACCACCACCAAAGTTGGTGGTGTGGGTGAGGTCTGATGTGCACAGGGCAAGCTCTTGCCCTGCAACTCACTTTGGGGGCTTGTGAAAGCTTGTAGAAAAATTAAATAAATGAACTAAATATGGATTTTGGAAGACAAGCTGGTAGAGAATAACTTGTAAAAGTTTTGAAGTCCAAATCCAAACACAAAAATCAGAATTAAGCTTGGAATTTTTGCAAAAATATGATAATTGGTAATTTTGACTTTTTGATTGAACTAGAACTTTGACTTATGTGAGTTTGATTCTTGATTTAATGACTGAAAATGGATGTTTGAGCTAGATTAAGACCAAGATTACCTAAACCACTCACAAATGATTGGAAATGGGGCATATGCCACTTCTGTAACCAATCAGAGGGTATAATCTTGGCTGTTACTATGCCTTTTGACTTTTTAATGATCTAAACCTGTTTTAAGTGTTTATTCTGAGTACATATAATGCTAGTGAACATGTAAGAACAAGAAACAACACAAACAATGAACTGAGTGCCACAGAAAGCAATAAACCAAACACTACCTTGTGAAATAGATTTTTAATGAAACAAAGTAAACAAGGATTAAAACAAAACTTATGAATCAGAAACTACTAATATAGCTATAAGACAGCAAATTAATCAAATTTAAACTACAAATGAGAGCAATAGAAAGGAACTGAGAACAAAGGTATTTGCTTACAAATTTTTGCACTCCTGCTATATTCAAGATCCAAGGACCATGAAACCTTTCCTAACATCCCCCATGGGATTCTAACCCAAGGTCTTCCATTTCACACCTTGCTCCAACTGTAAATTCCATGAGCACTGAATTTTGACTTTAGTTGACTATTTTTGGTATTTTGAATTTTTTATCACTAAGCTGATTTGAATTGTTACTAATAGCTTATATAAGCTATAAGGGAGCTTATGTGAGCCTAGGAGTCCAGTACATTACACAATAACACTACTTGAACTTAATGATGATATAGAATTTGAAATAAAATTGCATAAGATGAAAAAGCTATGGAAACTTGAAATTACTTGATTGAAAAGAGTTACAATACACTTAGAAAGGTAAATGATTTGCTTAAAAGCTTAACATTACACTATGAATTTAAATTGCATAATAACGACATATATTAAAACTAATTAACTAACTACTTTGCTCTTCATGCTTCTCTTCTATTTATAGCAAAGGATTAGGGTTCCCAGCATCATTGCCATCAATTCCCACCTCTTTCTTCAAGATTTGGTCCACTCTCCATGTAACACGTGTATTGGCGGGAAAATTTGCAAACAGAGCAAATTGCTCTATTGCGTGTAGGGGAGGGGCGGTAGAAGCATTTATTGTGGGGGGTTCTCCTTGGATTGTGATTGGAGGGATTGAGAGGTTGGATGTGATGGAGGAGGCAGGTGGAGGAGGGAAGTAGCAAGTGGTGGTGTTCAGGAGGGAAAGGGGACAGGTCAACTTATGTTTGACCATAGGGGATTATTTGGAACGGTTTTTATGGTATTTGGGCTTAAGGGTTGGGCTTGGGTATTTATTTTTGGGCTGGGTGGATTACCTTTGTAATTTGGATTGGGTATTTTGTTGGATTAGGTTTGTGATAATATTAGTGGATCCGGTTTAGGTTTATAATACACAAGGACTAATTTTGTAATTATGGTAAAGTTTGAGGTGTGATCTTGGCATGTTTCCAAATTATTTCCAAGGGTATAATATGCCATATCATGAATAGTGCAAGGTCCTGTGATGATTTTTCAATTTTATTTTCACCAGGGACTGAAACCATCAAACTTTCAAACTTCAGGGACCATTTGTGTAATTTTCACCAAACTTTCCACCAAGGACCAATCCTGTCATAAAAGGTTAGTGCAAGGACAAAATTTGTTTTTCTCAAATTTTTTCATATCCCAGGGACCATTTTTGACAATTTTCAATGTTCAGGGACTAAACTTGACATTTTATGAAACTTTTCACCAAAGGACTTTTTATGTAACTTTTTGATTTATAAGGACCTTTGGTGACTTTTTCAAGTTTTTAGAATGACCAGGGACTAGATTTGACAACTTTTGAAAGTTGGGGGACTGAAACTGCCAATTATGCAAACTTTGTGCGTTTTTCATCTGTTTTTGATACTTTTGCATTTGAAACATGTAAAACACTTTCCTGGGATATTTTCACTATTTTGATTCATTATTGAGTATTTTTGGATGTTTTGGCAGCTTAGAAATGGTAAAAATGATGAGTATTTACACACTCATCAATAGGCGTTAAAGCTCTTAAATCCGATCTTACAAGGAAACTGCATGTTGAATGAGTTATCACACTCAATCCTAGTCCTAGGGTCGATATACCTAAGAGGGTTTATTTCTTCTTCCATCCTATTCTCATTAATCACATCACCATCATCAAGATCCTCGTCGGAGTCTGAATAGTAAAAGGGACTAGCTCTACGGTCATCATCATGATCCGACTCCTCTAACTCAGAATTATTGTCAAAGTGGTGGTTGGGCGAACGGTTAGGTGGGTTCTCATTCTCAACTAAAGGGAGTGGGGCGGGCATTTGGAAAATCCTACGACGAAAAACACGAATAACAGGAATCAACTGATCAATGTTATTGTGATCCATCGAAATATTTTACGAACAAAGGCACAAAGAAATAAGATAGACTAAAGAGAACCTAAAAATAAAAATAAAATCTTACTAGAAAGGAATCTAGCAAGTAGACCTAATAAAAAGAAATTCTAACCTAGGCAATAACTATTCCCCGGGCTGCGGCGCCAAAAACTTGATGCGTGGGAATCGCAACAGGCTTTACCTCTCAAGGGATCTCGAGAAGCTTACAACCCCCACCAGGCAGTGTACCTGATCGTTGTAGTATAGTATAGTGACAAGTACCGGGGGATTGATCGTTCAGCTTAGGAATAGTGTCGCTAGGATTAGAAAGCCTAAATACTAGTTCTAAAGGTGAGGGATGATTATTTTTGTGTTTTTATATTTTATGGAAAGCAAATTAAAATCTCGGGTTTGAAGGATTTGGGCGGAATTAGTTGCTATTCAACTAACCCAATACTAAGATGCAATCAAAATAAAATACTAGAAATGAAAATAAACTAATTTATAGTAAAGTTGTGAGCAGTAATTGGAGAAAATGTCTTTACTTAGATTTCACTACTCCCTAGATATCTTTTACACGTTAATTACTTGTTATAATTGCATGGATGACAGATTGAATTCCTTAATACCATTCATGGGGTGGCACACATAACTCTCCAATTCTATGAGCTCTTATCTCCTCCTACACCATGCCCAGCACAACTATAGGGATTGTAAACAGTGGCTCATGCATTAAATACAACCAATAAAGACCTAGTGAGCGTTGGTTCATGTTTCTTAAGATGTTCAAGCATGTTACCAATTGGAGATCTGCCAGTTTTCTTAAGCCTAACATATAAATCATTCACCCAAGACAAGTAATAAACAAGTAATCAACACATAATCAATATCTATGTTTCATTAGATCTAAGCAAACACAAGATAGGTCTAGCCTAGCATGATAGAATTAAGACAAGAACATGATATAGACAACCAACACATAGACATATTGATTGAATTAGAAGAACACTTATCCTGATTAATCATGCAAGGTATCAAGGGGTTGGAACCCTTGAAAAACCTGTAAAGTTACACCAAAATCGTACTTAGGGTTTCTCCCCAAAACTTCTCTCTTTTTAAATGTAAAAAATTAGAAAACTATATATAGGAAAAGGGGTCTGACGGCGTCAAGACCAAATAGGTGACGCCGTCACCTCGCCGCCAAAACAATCCTCGGACTGCCTAGATCTACATTTGACGCCGTCAAGAACAATACATTTCCAGGTCGTCACAACTTTAACTCTTGACGCCCAACCTTCATGACGCCGTCAAATCTCTTCTGGATCGTCATGGAATTTTACTCTTGACGCCGTCAGGAAACTACTCTTGACGCCGTCATGCACTGTTCCCAGCATGGAAAATTAAGACTTTGGCGTTTTCTTCACTTTTATGCTCCAAAAACGTCCGAATTGCATCCTTTTCCAGATTTCACTCCCAAAGTACCTAAAATCACAAAAGGAACGATTTAGGGCAATATTTGATCAAATAAATTCGGATTCGGGCTTAAATGACCCCCTAAAAACGGATCATTTTTCGCCTCATCAGGAGCTTGATAAATTGCCGGACTTTCATCATTAGATATGCACTGTAAGCCCCAGATCTTCGGCTGTGAGCAGACAATACACCTTTTGATCTGTGGCTAGATAATACATTTGAATATTCTGAAAAGTGAGGATATTCATGAACACGCCCAGGTTTCAAAAATGGAACTACTTGTAACGGTTAAAACTGAATTCGGTTCAGAATATGTAATCTATGTGTAAGTCAAAGTGGGTTACGTCATGTTGCCATTTTTTCCCCACTTTTGTAACAATTTAAATATTCTGTGTATCAGATATTGTAATAGAAATTTAAATAAAACTTTACCTCTCAAGGCTTCGTTTGACACCTTCAGAACTAATCTCGGTGTAAAAAACATTTGCAGTGCTGGCAGACCTGTTTGCATCTTCCAAGATGTATATAGCCTGATGGTGGTTCTGCGCAGTTAATAAAGAAAAAAAGAAACAAATGAATAAGAAATTAGCAACGAAAGTTGTCGTGAATAATAATAATATTCCAATTCACCTGAAGCTGATGAACGTTGAGCCATTTGAGTTGTTCGCAAATTATGAACGACAAGTCGCATATATTCAGTGCCACCTATACCAGAAACATATGGTATCAGTTATATACTATGGGCGGCGAATGTTAGATGCATATATCAGGCAACTGCGTATACACATATAGGTTTATACCAGCTTCGCAAATTGATGGAAAAACATACATTGTTTTACTCTTACTGTGAAGACAAATCTAAGTACAAATCTTGGTCCGGGTCACTACCATAAACATTATTTAAAGATCCATTAAATAGTTTGGCCCTATACGAATCTTGGTCCGGGTCACTACCATAAACATTATTTTTGGTCTTTTTTACACACAAACCTCTATATCAATTTGATTGTTTAGATTAATAACCTCTAAAACAATACATAAACATTAAAAACATAAGAACGAAAGTATGATTTATGATGCATCATTACATATTCGTCTACTGTTATGTCATGAAGCATACAAATTCGAACTTGATATACTTTTCCATCTAAAACTAAACTGTGGTCTGCCTTACAAAAGCATCTCTACCTGAAAAGAAAGTTGTGCACCATTTGTAGTGCTTGTTTATGGTTACGTTGAGATTATAGCGAAATCCAACCAAGTGGTCATGAAGTGGATAAATGGTAACATTATTTTTTTCGTGCAACAATGAGTCTGTTGTCACAAACTGATTCACAATCCCACAAAAACCTCAAAAAAACTTAAAACTAATTACATTTCTCAAACCTTTTTCTTAGTAGCCGAATCATATTTCTCAAAGAAAGTTGTGCGTTTGTTTTTGATATATTATAGCTAAGACATGAACAAAACCACAAAGAGATACATACACGATAAGAGCTCAAATAGCAATAATCAGTATATATAAAACATGACTGACCAGTATAATGTACGTTGGCTATCAGTATACTGTATGTTGGCTATCAGGGTCTGGCTAGTTATCAAATAGAGATTAAAAGATCAAATACGTTTAGGAGCAAGACTCTTACAATGCCCACATCAGCATCTATCTAAGTTATCATATAAAGGAATAGAATAGGTAATTATTCCAAGCAAAAACCGCGAGAAACATGAATACTTTATATATCAAACATGACTGACCAGGGTGCATAGAACTGGACCAACACATCTTTGTTGACATTCAATACAATTTCTGTCAAAGTTATCGCAGACAACCTGGCAACACAGACAAGGAATAGACGCATAAGGATTAATATAGAAAACCGATTAACAATAATCCCTTGCCAAGTTGCCATTATGTTCTAAATAACGAAGATTTATGCTCATCTAAGTTCTTTGCTATAATGAATTAATAGTACATTCTACTACAAACATAGAAACGTTCATGGTTGCAAACCTGTGATGCAGAAAACACAGACGGATCATGAGAGGAGATTGTGAGGGACAAAGGATATTAGGGATTTTTAGAAAATATATATTACGAATTACTATAGTTTTTTTACGGGTTACTAACTTGTAGGAATTCTCCTACTTCTTATAATTGGTTAGTTTATAGATTTGGCTTTACATTATAGAACTCAAAAATTAATTTGCTCTAGTGGTAAGAACACTTATTAATGTATCAATAAATCATATGTTCGAATCATGCAAAATTAATTTTTACACTAATATCACATGAATTTTAGAAATAATTTGCTTACATAGCCAAAATGTGATGACATGGCAGATAATGAATTACTGGGCAATGAGGTGGCGTTTACGTGGCATTATCTACGTGTAACGCCTCCTGTTATATATAATATAGAGATTTATATATCACACTTGTTACCCAAACTGCTGAATTCACTTTTTCCCTATCTATTCAACATATTGCATTATGGAAATCGCAAATGGAAGGACTACACTTCAGATTTTGGGGGCAGAGGTGTCACTTGGATTAATCCAAGTGAGACCTCTGCCCCCAAAATCATGAACAGAGCAGATATATATATATATATATATATATATATATATATATATATATATATATATATATATATATATATATATATATATATATATATATATATATATATATATATATCACGCGTGTTACCGAAATGGCTGAATTCGCTTTTTCCCTATTTATTCAACATATTGCATTATGGAAATCGCAAATGGAAGGACTACACTTCAGATTAGCTTATGGTGGTTTCGATATCTGGGTTGGGACAGACTATTAATGCAAGGACTTACCGATGTTTGTTATGTTATCGGCTAGGTGTTCCCCAATTCTTTGTTCAGATACCTTGCTTAGGTTGTTGGTCTTTACTGAGGATATTTATGGGGACCATGTTGTATCCTATGATGGTATTATTCGTATCAAACATCGGCATAACGTGGTGCACGATATTCTTGTTGACATTTGTTCTCGGTCGGGGTTTTCGGCTCGTAAAAAAGTTGATATAGGACTTAGTGGAGAAAGGGACAAACCCTTACGTCCAGATGATATGTTGCTGTACTCGTGGGATGGAAGGCATGATGTATGTGTCGATCTGATAGGGTCATCTCCCTTGACGTAAACGCATCAAGTATGAGGATAAGTGCGCAAATATTGGATATGGATTTCTTACTTTCTTATTCTCATTTTTTGAGGAAATTGAGAAGGATACGGTGACCTTACTGAAGCAGATCTGAAAGTTCTTTTTAATCAAGACATTATGACTTGTGCTGCTACTTATATCTTTAGTAGGATTAGATTTGCTACAGCTAAAAGAGTGAGAGCCCAATTGCCCAAATAATATCTCACCTTCCTACTAATTAATATATTTATTAAAATTGTTCAAAAAATATATGTAATAAAAGATTTTTGAATGCCGTAACCCACCCCACGTCTGACGTTATATATTGCATCATTATGCCATGCGTCACATTTCTAGCCTCTGCCTTTTTGTTTGAGTGCACAACCCCCACTTATGCCTTTTTTCACATGAGCTGCGACTCCTAAAAAGGGGATGCAAATTAAAAAGGCTAAAAACATTTGTCCACCATCAGATCAGTCAATTCTTTGACCAAAAACAATCCCACGGTCCAAATTTAAAGGGAAAAAACACGCTCTTCTCCAATAGAAGGGGTATAAGCATAAATTTACAACCCCCGACTCTCTTCCCTCTTCTCACCAAACAACTTCTCTGTCATTTCACACACACTAATTCACACACACAAAAACCGTCAATTTACAATCAAAATTTGGGGAAAAAATAAGGGTTTCAATTTTCGATCATCTGTCATTGATTTATGCTTGCAAAAGATGAATCAAACTGGTAATTTTATATTAATTTACTTTTTAGGGTTAATTTATGTTTTATTTTTATTTTTTTATTATTTTTTTTATTTTAGTTTGTACATGCATAAGAATTAGGAGTTTTTAAGAAAATAAAATGTATAAGAATTAGATTTTTTTGTTAGTTTATTATTTTAGAAAATAAAATGCATATTTTTTAGAAAATAAAATGCATAAGAATTAGATTTTTTTTATCAGTTTATTTTTTTACTTTAATAATATGATTTTAATTTTTAAATTTTTTTTTTTTTTTAGAATCTGGAAGCAGTAAGAGTTCAACCTTGGGAGAAAGGAGATCAAAATGATTCCAAGACCGACCAGCTTTTAAAGGTATATTTGATTCATCCGTGGTTTTATTAGAGATTCAGCAGTTACTTGTTAGAATAGATTAGAATGAGGTTCAACAGTGATTGTTTGTTATCATGGTTTAATTCGAGGTTGCGAATTCGTTAGAATAATGTAGCACCCCCAACTCAAAATACAGCAGCTGACATGCTGGGGGCACTACGCGAATCGAAACCAGGCATCTTTATAGCTAACGACCACAACACGGGACATTTAAAAGTGCCTCAAAACACATCATTTGTTTTACAAACCATTTTAGAGCACATAGGCTCTTTAACAAATAGCAGCGGAATAAAAATAAAAGTTTGCAGCGGAAAATGACAAAGTTTAGCAGCGGAAAAAACCAAGTGTAGTAGTAGAAATACAAAGTTTAGCAGCGGAAAGTAAACAAGTTTAGCAGCAGAAAAATATTAAAGACACACCAAGGTTTTTACGAATGACATGAAAAATAAAGATAGTAGAATTGCTAAAACTGCCTTGAAAGAAAACTTCCATCGTCCAGCCACTCCACCACGCCCAAGATCATAAAGCTCCAAAAATTAATTTGTAGTACTACCTGAGAAACACATGCTTAAAAGTCAACACAAAGGTTGAGTGTAATCCATAGGTTTAAAATAATAAAGTTGAGCACAAGGGTTTTAATCATATGATATAAGCAGCAAATGCAAATACCAGGGTAATCAAGGTAACACCCAATATGTAGAGGCAACACGTGCATACATACGGTTGATGATACTAAGCTCATGACACGCAAGACGTTAACCAAACCAATCGACAGTAACTCTGTACTAACATAAACAATAACCGCAAAATTTCATAATATAAAGTGCCCCCAAGGCCAGGTACTTGCCAATACCCGGCAAAACGAAAAATAGTACACCCGCATGTCAAGCCCTTGACAACTACGAATGTGATGGTCAATCCTATAGGCCTATAAACTAAGTTCACGCTCACCCGCAGGTGACTAATGGCTCATGATCTGAGGGTCTTTCCGGCAAGACAAGCTTAGTACATCGTCAGGAAATATATATATCATTCAGGAAAAGCATACCAAAAATACTTGTGCTCAGAAAACATTTAAAGCATGTGTCTCACCCCATGGGTTTATAAACAATTAAAATATAAAAAGCGGGGCTATGAATCACACCTTAACAATAGCAGCAGGAAACGAGATATAGCAATCAATCAATATTGCGTCACAGCAAAAGGGACCTCAGCACAACCTAATCAATATAAATGGCATAACTCAGAACTAAACTCGAATATTTCCATAAACAATGCTTGAGTAAAAGTTTTGTAAATACAATGGCATTTGAAAGAAAAGAGATTTCGTAAAGTCTCGTGTGGGAGACAAGAAAGTTTAGAAAAGAAATAAGTCGGTGAATCAACCAAATGCAAAAGAAAGACGAAAGAACTCCTCGAAGAAAGTTGTCGAAAAGAAATGAAAGGAAAAGAAATAAAAATAAAATAGAAGAACTCACTCAAATAAAAATAAATAATAATAACACGTAACAATAAGTTTCGGATTTTACCCGTTTTCCCCAAAATAATGTTGAAATAATAATAATGTTTGGTAAAATAATTTAAGTTTATAAAGGATTTTATAAAATTTCGGCATGACCTGCCCGTTTATATAACATTTCCCGAGTCAACGACTCTTTATTTTTAAACATTATTAACATATATATAAGTAAATATGATTGGATATATCATTCGCGTAATCCATTAGTTGTTTAGGTTTTATAGACCATTTTGTATTTGTTCGGGTTCCAGGTACGTTAAGATCTTTATGGGCCTAACGTACCCTACCGTCTCGTGTACCAAAGGGTCCATAACATCCAAATAACCAAGGCCGTAAATCCAACACATCCAATTCAAGCTCACAATGTCATAATACGGAAACATGTCTGATAACAAGTCCACTAAACTATAACAATTTATTTTAGATTTCATATATATATATATATATATATTATCCATTTTTATTATTAGTTACCGTTTCTATAAAAATATATCCCGAGACTATTAATCAATACCCAAAATAATCATCACGACAATAACAAGGACTCAAAATCAATCCCAAGTCAAAATTAAATAAACCGAAACCAAATCAAATCCAACCCGAGCCTTACTCCATCTCGGCTCAACCAAAACCATCCAAATCCGATCCAAATCGAACCCAACCAAATCCAAACTACCAAAATAACAACAACAATAATAATAACATCATCCCCACCACCACCCTAAGCCTCGGTGGTGGTGGCTGCCGGCTATTGAGGTACGACACAACCAAACGGACCCTCAATATCAAATCCGAACACAAAAATATACACTCCCTTGTCACTAGTATCAAACAACAACAACAATAACCCAATCCCTCACCGAGTCACGAGTTGACTCGGTGAGTTCAAACCGAGTCGCGGCCAAACAAGAACAACAAGGAATCCACACGAGTTTTGAGCTTAAAAACAATATCCAAAACAATTTTTATAAAAGATTTAATATGAAAATCGGATTAATAAATATTTTCAAAAACTAGGGTTTTAAATTAAAATAAAAAATAAGAAAAAGGGTGGCGGGGGAGGTGTTTTACCGGTAGTAGGAGGTTGGTGGTGGTCTCGGTGGTGGTCGGAAGCAGGTGGGGTGGCGCGTGGGGGTGCGTTTGGGGGGTGACGGGGGAGCCCCGATCTACAAGATGGTGTAAAAAGGTGAGATGGCCAGAAAATTTTCCGGCGAGGTGGCCAGAAACTGCTGGTGTTCCGACGAAGGGGCGGCGGCCGGCGGTGGGAGATACCAAAGAGAGAGAGAGAGAGAGAGAGAGAGAGAGAGAGAGAGAGAGAGAGAGAGAGAGAGAGAGAGAGAGAGGGGGGAAAATTGTGAGGTGTGTGTGTGTTTAAAATAAATAAAATGAGAAACTAGGGTGAGTTTGGGGGTATATATATGATGTAATAAGTATAGGGTAAGTTTTGAAATTAATGAAAGTATGAGGTAAGTGAAGGGTGATACTCTAAGGACCAATATCGCCAACGAAGTAAACTTCTAACATTAAATGCTCCAGGGCTTGAACGCCATTATTCACGAAACAAATTTTCCAATAAAATCAATCATAAACTTCAGAGTTTTTCCAAAACTCAAAATAATTCAAATAATTTGGCAAATGCAATATAATTCGAGTGTTCTAGGTTGTGCTGAGTCAATCAAGGAATAAAGTTCTCCTTTCCAATATATCTCACGTTTCTCAAGCCCAAATAATCACAAATAAAAGTTTTAATGTGTCTCAGGTACGAAAATAAATATTTTGGCTAGTAATAGGTTTAGAAAATGTACTGGGGGTTACAAATAACTTGTTAGAATAGATTAGAATGAGGTTAATCAGTGATTGCTTGTTATTGTGGTTTAATTTGAGGTTGCGGATTCGTTATAATAACTTGTTAGAATAGATTAAATTGAGGTTCAGCAGTGATTGTTTGTTATCGTTGTTTAATTCGAGGTTGCGGATTTGTTAGAATAACTTGTTAGAATAGATTAGAATGAGGTTCATCAGTGAATGCTTGTTATGGTGGTTTAATTAGAGGTTGTGGATTCGTTAGAATAACTTGTTAGAATAGATTAGAATGAGGTTCATCAGTGAATGCTTGTTATGGTGGTTTAATTAGAGGTTGCGGATTCGTTAGAATAACTTGTTAGAATAAATTAGAATGAGGTTCATCAGTGATTGTTTGTTATCGTGGTTTAATTCGAGGTTGCGGATTTGTTACAATAATATGTTAGAATAGATTAAAATGAGGTTCATCAGTGATTGTTTGTTATCGTGGTTTAATTCGAGGTTGCGAATATGTTAGAATAGATTAGAATGAGGTTCATCAGTGATTGCTTGTTATGGTGGTTTAATTAGAGGTTGTGGATTCGTTAAAATAACTTGTTAGAATAGATTAGAATAAGGTTCATCAATCAATCCTTGTTATAGTGGTTTAATTAGTATGATGCGGATTCATTAGAAGAGAATAACTCTTTAGAATAGATAAGAAACAGGTTCATCATTGATTGCCGGTTATCATGATTAAAATGAGGTTCATAAATCAATCCTTGTTTCATGAGGTTCAGCGTTGGTGTCTGTTTCAGTTTATATAGCTGGCATTATGGCTTACTTTAAAAATCCTCGATTTATAAGCCACAAGCCGGCTATATAAGATGAAACAAATAACCATTATATCAGCTGTTTTAAGTTTTTAGATTTAAAAAGAGTATATTTATTTTGCATCCAGAGAATACTTATCAGTTGGTGTTTTTTTTATTGGATAGGAAAGAATCCTATGATTTTAACAGCATGTTCTCCAAGTGATGACGACTTTGTTGAAGATGCATTTACGGATAAAAGATCTAGGGGTTCATCAAAAGCTGATGAACCGGTTTCTAAAAAAAATAAAAAAACCTGCAGTTTCATCAAAAGCTTCAGGTTCATCAAAACGTTCAAAACCTTCAGTTTCATCGAACCCTTCCAAACCTTCAAGTTCATCGAAACCTTCCAAACCTGTTCTCGCTCAATACCTTAAACCTTGACTAAATCTTCGTCAGAATCTCCAGCCTAATGAAAAGAAAATTCCAATGGTTAAAATAAAAAAATTTTCTGGCCCATTATGTCAGGTTATTAAGGATTATTAACAACGGACCAAAAATAGGCAATTAAAAGTTTGGGTTTTGGATCGTTATTGGAGTTTGGATTAAATGTAATGCCAAGACGTTTAGGGTATTGTTTCTAGAGAGGTTTGACGGTAAATCAGGAAATCTAACCGTATTTGGTGAAACTATAACCATAACCCCTGAGCTACATCACCACACTTTCAGATTCCCACTGGGCCCGTTTGCAGTTGATGTAAGTGAGGTTGTGAAGGAAAGATCAAATGAAAGTTACATACAATGGAAAAAACAATTCAATGCTAGTAGTTCTAGATTGTATGTTACAAAACATTTGATGCCTTTAATTAAGAAAAAAATTAGGAAAAATGATAGTGGAAATCTATTTAAGATGAACATCATAGCATTGTTTTGTACAAGTTTGTCCTATGTGGTATCAATGGGTACTCTGGATATAGGAGTCATCCCATCTCTTACCGATTTTGATAAGGTGAAAGAAATGGACTGGTGCGAATATGTGGTGCATTATATGAAGTCCGAAAGGATTAGTTCGAAACCAGGAAAGTACTTCTACAGCCCAATCTTGCTATTGGGGGTAACTACTATCTACTTTATCGTTTATGCATACTAAATTTTGTCATGTGTTTTTGGTTCATCAGTTACATTTTTTTAAATCTAACATTAACTTTAAATTGCAGGTTATATTTGCCAACTCACTTTTGAAGAAACCAAAAATTCTAGCATTTAAATACTGGAAAATAGAATTGTTGGAAGAATTGGAAAAGATGATGTTTGGCAAAATCTGAAAAGGAAGAGCTCCAAAAGCTACCAAAACGGAAGACCAAGAAGAAGAGACTGATGATGAAGAGAATAATCATGATGAAGAGAATACTGGAGCAGAGAATAATGATGATGAAGAGAATAATGATGATTATGGTGACGGTGAAGAAGAGAATGATAATAACGGTGAAGAAGAGACAGATGATGACGAGAATGCTGGAGCACAAAATGATGATGAAGATAATGCAGAGAATGTTGATGACAGTGAAGAAGAAAGAAATGATGATGATCAACCCTCAACAAAAATAAAATGGACAAGACCGCTTGTTAGGGAAAAACGGGGGACTCCTGAAAAGCAGGGTTTACAGATGATTATAGGTATTATTTTATTAAATGTTCATCAGATGTATTTTGGAATCATCAGTTATTAACATGTGATCGGAATGATTTTATTACATTCAGATCATTACGAAGAAGAAATAGAGGAAGAGACAACTGAAGATCAGATATAGCCAGTGATCGAAGAAGATGAAGATAACATGATGATAAAAAATCCGATAAAGAAGAAACGAAGAACAACTGAAGGTACAGAAAAAAGATAATCTGATGAACCTTATATTATATTAATGTTTTAAACATTTACCTAAAAAAAAGTTATATCTAAACATTCTATATGATGAACCTGTTATTAATTATAAAAACTTATGAAAAATGTGAAAAACATGTAGGACGAAACCAGAAAAGAAAAAGGAGTTCACTATCTCCTAACAACCGCTATTCGATGAACATGTTCAAAAACGTTGTCGGATACAAAAGCAAAAGAACTTCAAATTCCCCCAAGACAGATAACGTTGATGAGGAAGTGGCTGATGTTGATGAGAAAGTGGTTGATGATGTTTATATAGATGATATTGAGGAGCATCAATGGGTAGATGCACATCCAATTGGTAAAATTCTATTATCTGATATTTGAAATTTGCATATATTTAAATGAGGTTCAGCAATGTTTGCTTCTTACTCATTAGAATAACTTGTTATAATATATAAGAATGAGGTTCGTCAGTGTATATTTAAATTTCTTATATTTGGTTCATTAATTAATAGATGATGATATTCCAAAGACTAGAACAAATGATGATATTCAAACAACCGGATACGATGAAAACACTGAAATGGCTGATCCAATGATGCGGACCAATGAAACAGCTGAAAATGGAAATGATGAATCGTCATCCTCAACTATTAAGCTCACCCAACAATAGTTATCAGCAATGTTATTAGTGTTTCAAGGGGAGTATTCCCAATTCAAATCAGCTGAGGTAAAATTTTTTTGACTTAAGTTCTGTTTTGATAGTCTGAGAAGGCTTACTTTCTAATTTGATGAACCTGAAAAAATTTGATGAATCTGAAAAGAAGTTTGTTCAATTTGATGAACCTGGAAAAATTGCTCATTATGAAAAAAAAGAAAACTTTGATAAGTTAAATTTGATGAACCTGAAAAGAACTTTAATCAATTTGATGAACATATCTTAAAAAATGATGAACCTGAAAAATTAATGAACCTGAAAAACTGATGAACCTAAAATTGATGAACCTAAAAATCACTTTCTAAGTTATCCTTATTTCAAGAGATGAAAATTAATATTGATGACATGCTAAGGGCTGGATTGGAGAAACACACCAAAAATGAATCATTGTTGGAAGTCCAGGACTGGATGAACAAGTTGGTAAACTGGACAACATCTGAGAGTTCACAAAGGGAAGATGAGAGCTCAATGCTGATGATAACAATGGGTGATGATAAGGCTGGATCCGAGGCTAAGGAAGTATCTAAAGAAAAAGATGAACCTCAACCAGACAAACCAACAGAGACGTTAACTCAAATTCCTTTTTGCATACTCATCGGCCCAAAAAAGATTCGTCAACGCGTTATTCTCACCGGTTTGATACTCAAATGAAAAATTAGGAAGAAAATACTTCTTGTTCAATAACATCTCAACTAACATCTGAGCATCATTCTTACCAATGAAATCAAGCACATCTCTCCTATAGTTTTTACAATCAACCGAACTAACCCCAACAAAATCGTAGTTCCCATAAATCTGCCTAAGTAAATGGAAACCCTTCACTGGACCAAGATTCACTTGCGATGCTTGATATAGAAAAACTTGCTGAGTATAAGAAACATCACGAGACGAAACCAGAAAAATGCTATCTTCCTGACTAACTAGGCTATGGTTATGACCCTCAATGAATTCATAAGACCAATATCCTCTTCCTTCAACATACCTCACACGTAAAAGAGCCTTACAATCAGTACGCTTAGACGGATGTTTCCTATGTTTAGACTTTGGTCCAACTTTCTTTGGGGCAGGATTTACACCCTCTTTACTACAAACAAAATATTTCAAATCCACATTATCGTCCTTACTCGTCTTAGATTTATACTGTTGACCTAAACGAATCTCAAAACTAGCTCTTTTTCATAATCTTTGTAATACTCATAAGCCTGCTCCAGAGAATGATACATCATACCATAAGCAGGCTTCTCACCATCAGGAATATCTGGAATCCATAACTTCTCACCCGCCTCCTCGGAAACAATACCAACAGAATATGGAACAGGTTCATAATCATTATCTAAAAAAATAATATACAATCAATAACTGATGAACCAAAAACACTTAACACAAGACAAATAAAATTGATAACAAGCAATCGCTGATGAACCTCATTTTTATCTATCCTAACAAGTTATTCTAATGAATCCGCATCCTGCTAATTAAACCATGATAACAAGCAATCACTAATGAACCTCATTCTTATCTATTCTAACAACTTATTCTAACGAGTCAGCATCCTGCTAATTAAACCACGTAACATTTTATCACTGATGAAACTTAATCTTATCTATTCTAACAAGTTATTCTAAATGAATCTGCATCCTACTAATTAAACCACAATAAAAAGTTATTCTAATTAAACCACCATAACAAGCATTCACTAATGAACCTCATTCTTATATATTCTAACAAGTTATTCTAACGAATCCACAACCACTAATTAAACCACGATAACAAGCAATTACTGCTGAACCTCATTTTACTCCATTATAATACGTTATTCTAATGAATCCGCAACCTCTAATTAAACCACAACAACAAGCAATTACTGATGAACCTCATTTTAATCCACTCTAACAAGTTATTCTAACGAATCCGCGACCTCTAATTAAACCACGATAACAAACAACTACTGCTGAACCTCATTCTAATCCATTCTAACAAGTTATTCTAACGAATCCGCAACCTCTAATTAAACCACGATAATAAGCAATTACTTATGAACCTTATTTTAATCCATTCTAACAAGTTATTCTAATGAATCCGCAACCTCTAATTAAACCATGATAACAAACAATTACTGCTGAACCTCATTTTATCCATTCTAACAAGTTATTCTAATAAATCTGCATCCTACTAATTAGACGACAATAACAACCAATAACTGCTGAACCTCATTCTTATATATTCTAACAAGTTATTCTAATAAATCCACATCCTACTAATTAAACAATAGAGGCATGATATCTTCAACAACTAACTGATGAACCTAATAAAAACATAACTGACTGATGAATGTATAACAAAAAATGAAATTACCTTGATTAAACACATGAGTATCACTTTCAGCCATCAGAAACCGATTTAGCGATGAAAATCCCCAAATTTGAATGGTTAAAAACCCTAATTCACTTCCAATTAACTAATTGAACGGTTGAAACCCTAATTCTCTTCCAATCAACCGATTGAATGCTCAAAAACCCCAATTCTCTTCCAATTGACCAATTGAATGCTAAAAAAACCCTAATTCTATTCCAATTGAGCAATCGGACGGCTAATTCGAAGCCGATATGAACAATTAACCCGATTTGAAGCAATATTAATGATTCAAATAAACGAGTATGAATTGAGTAAAAAAAGCCCTAATTTTGCAAAATATGAACAAAAGAAAGAATAAGAAAAATGTAAAATTGAATGAATGAATGAATTGAATGGAAATCATTGTGTAAATTCGTTTATATATGGCCGGAAATTTGAAAGAAATTAAAGAGTAGCGATCGGAAAATAGAAAGGATATCAGATAAGTGAGAGAGAAAGAGGGAAAAAGAGAAAAAAGTGGGAGGGAGTGAAATTACATCTATGTCCTTGGGGGGAAAAGGGAGGGGGGACATGTGGCATCACCACAAGTCTTTTTAGACTTTTTATATTTTGTGGACTTTGTAAGGGATCGGTGGTCTTTTTCACATTTCTAATATTTAGATCTAAGCCTTTATACAATGAAATAATTCTACATCATTGTAATATGTACGTGTTTTTCTATGACGATTTCTATGTTAGCAATACATCATCAGTGTTCAATTTGTTTATGTATATAATTTGGTGTGTGTGTTGTTGGTGTGTGTGGGGGGGGGGATTGTATATTTATTCTTGCAAAGCCTCATAATTGCATATATATCCGACCAGGGGTGGAGCCACGTGTATGGTAGCAGGGGCGTTACCCAACAAAGTTCTCACGGACACACAAATTATTCAGGAAAAAAAGTCAAATTAGTAGAAAATTGTTGTCGTGCACTCATGAAAATAACCCGAATGCCCTCAGCACTTTCTCAGGTTTCCAAAAATGATATTGTTTAATGTTTATTAATGCAAATAACATTTTCCAGTGATTTGGTTTATCAGAAAAAAATGGATAAGAAGAGGATACATGGGAAAGTGGGACAACACTGGACAGTGGGGTTGCATAATATGATATATATTAAATACGGAGTAACAACTATACATCTTTTTCAGTTTTTATCTCTCTCCTTTGTCTTTCATAGAGTGTAATAAAGTTTTGTATCGCTAATATATCACTATGTTATTTTAGTAAGTGTATAATTGATGGATCTAAACACCTTGAACTGGTGTTAGATTGATACTTTGAATTATATCACTAAGTATGCGGAATCTACTTAGTAACACTTAGAAGTTTGATTGTGAGTAAGACAGTTATATATGAACAATGTATGTAAACAAACTATTAGCTCCAATATTATTAATGATAATAATACGAGTGATCTTGATATCACTAGGGTTACACCTTGAAGCTCTAGAAACGTATGTGAGAGTTGTATTTCAACTGATAACCTAGGATCTCCTTTTATAGCACAAGGAGTCCTCTTCTAAAAGATAAGTATAATGCTAATAGAATAAGATATACACAAGATCTATTCTATATTTCTCTAGACACGTTTCCTAACAGTTATCTAATAAGCAGTGGTAATATATTGTTCTTGCAGTGGTAATGAGTTTCCATTGCAAGTACAATCTTCTGCAGTTGTAACATCTTTACTATCCGTGGTAACTGTTAGTATAATTCCCAACAATCCTCCCCTAACTTATGATTAATACATAAATCAATAAGTTTCTTCAAGTATGCAGTAAACATGAGGATATGGGAATTCTTCCAAACACTTATCTTCTTCTTAACTCTCTATCAGCTCTCACACTTTGATCATAAATCCTTTGTAGCAAATTATCTATGACTTCAGTTCTTTCCCAACACCTAAGCTTCACAGTTCTCATCACATTCAATACTCCAGCTCTCAATGGATATTCTTTCTCAGCAAGCATAAAGACATCAACTCCATCTTGAGTAGAAACATGATGCACAGAACTTAAATCATAGAATTTCCACAAGGTGCTTTGATCATGAGCTTCAAATCTCCAATACCTATCACTTGGGTCAGGTTCATATAGTCTTCTGAAGTGAACCCATAACTCCTTAGCTTTGACATCAACAAGTTCTTCCTTCTTAAACGGATCTTGAACAATTCTCCACAAAGTATCCAAATCTTCTCTATCACAACATCTAACAATATCTTCAAAGTCTCTGCAAATGTTTGTGACACTTCCAGTTCTGATGATCTTCCAAGCAACACCAAAACTATCAGAAAAGATCTCCCAATTCACAACTGGATAATTTGCTTGTAGAGGTTCAATATTAAGTACATCAGTCTCTATAAACACCATATTTATAACTTGCTCTTCAGTCAACTTGCTAGATTCAAGACTCACTCCAGTTCTTTTTGTCTTCATAGATAATGGTTCTTGATCCATTGGAATGAATTTACTATCTTGTCTTTTGATTCTATAGTAAATACCTTCAACCTGTTCATGTGACATTCCTTTGAATTGAGCCTTCTTCATGTTTCCAACATGACAACAAAAAGTCTTCATCTCTGCAATAATCTGTGCCTTTGTAAGCTTTCTTGGCTTCTTTTGACGTTTGCTAGCATCCCCAATGATTTCATCAAGAGCCTGCTGATTCTTCATTTGAATGAAATCTTTAAGTTGAGCAGACCTTTGTTCTTCATTCAAGGTTGTATTTGCAATAAGTTCAATGGCCTTCTTCCTGATTATTTGATCATTATTAATCAAGAAATCAATCTCTTCTTCTGTAGGCACATAAGTGAATAATGGAGGTTTCTCATGTATGACAGTTGGTGAAATGCTTGAAATAGGTTCTGCCATAACAGTTTCAAGTTTATCCAACCTAGTTGCTTCCATAAAGCTAGCAACTTCATCTTCCTTAATCTTTTTCTTTCTTTCATTCTCTTCAGCTTGTTGTTGCTCTGCTAATCTTGCATCAAAGTTGATCCGAGCTTGTTCTTTCTTAGAAATCTTTCTTATTTGCTCTTGATCTGATGCAACCACAATAGCTTTTCCTTTAACTGATCTTATTCTGGCAGCTTCTTCCTCTGCAGTGGTAAGTTCTTGAATAGCAGTGGGAACTTTTTCACTTGCAGTGGTAATTGGTTGATCAGTGGGAACTTGTTCTGCTTCAGTGGAAATTAGTTGAGCAGTTCCAACTAAATCATCAAAATTAAAACCTGCATCAGCATCCATATCTTCAAAATCCAATTTCCTCCCCTCAGTCTCAGCATCATCATCTTTTGCATGAGCATCATCAGAATCACTTAGCTCAGCAAAATCTTTATCAAAATTTTTACTCCTCCCCTTAATCTCTGCATCTATTTTCCTCCCCTGTTTGGAAGAATCTCCCAAAACTTTAGTAGAACTTGCAGAAACCTCATCTGAAGGTAAAGAGGATGATAACATAACTTGAGATCTTTGCTTCTTGAGATTCTCAACTTCATTCTGCAATTTGTGAATCTCATCCTTCAATGTCTTCAGCTCTGTGGCATGTTGTTCTTTGGTCTGTGCCAGGTCTTTCTCCAGAGCTTGAACCTGCTTGACTAACTTGGTACAAATGTCCATCAATTCATTTTGTTGCACACTGCCTTCATCACTTCCAACTGTGTAACCTGCTGGGAGAGGTGAATCATAAGGCATTGGTCTAGGCTCTTCCCTAGTTGGACTAGGATGAAGCCTTGAACCACCACTGCTTGTGCCTACACCAAAAGGCTCAGCAACATGCAATGTTGAGATGAAAGAAGTTGGCTGTTTAGACCTTCTCTCATAAGTGTGAGTTACAGCAGGGGTATGTTGAATTTGTGGAAGAACAATATTGGGTGTGTTTTGAGATGCAGCTGGGATTGGTGCATCCTCACCCTGTACTAGAGAAATTTTAGCAAGCATTTGAGGAAAAAGTGGATGAACCTCCCCGTTCCAAAGTTCTGAAGCTTTAGTCATATTTTGAAAAACTTTTGGCTTAAGAGTGGAAGGTTCATAAATTCTATTGTGAGGTCGCAGTTGAAACTCATTTAACACTGCTTGTTCAAACCTTGGATACATCAAAAATTTATATGTACTCTTTACATTGCCTTTCTTATTATTAAAAATAAACTTTGACCAATTGAAAGTCCTATCTGTTGCCAAACAAACCAAAGGATAAGCCATGGTTGATGCAAATTGTTCATAAGATGTTTTCTTAGGACTTAGGCAATGTAGAAGAGTATGAATCAAAAATCTCCAATGGGGACAAAAACATCCTTTTCTAAAAGTAACTTTTTGTTCTGATGTATCATACCCCATTAAAGCAATATTTGTAAAAATTTCTGAATTAGGTAATGTGATGATACCATTGAGATCATCCAATTGGAGAATTCTCCTCAAAGATGACTCAGTAACATCAATAGTTACCCCATCAACTGTGGCTCTTAAAGCATCCACAGATTCTTGTGTGTCTCCCTGTTCAAGAGTTATGGACTCCACAGTGTTCCAGAACTGTTTGATATGAGAGACATAGATTCTGGGATTAATAGTTAAGGCATACCTTATATGAGTTGTGTTTAGAAAATCCACAATCTGATGAAAAACAGGGCCACTCTTCTCGTTTGACTTTTGTAAGTAGGCCACTTGGTTGTGCTCCTCGACAAAGTTTAGAATTGCCATGATAATTGTGAAAAGAAATAATAAAAGTGTTAGTAATCAAGATAAAAAGCAAGCTGTATGATGATCAATTTATACTAATAGGGTTTGAGGAGGTGCGCAATGTGAATTATCTTAAGAAAGAATTATATTTAGAAAAAGAATAATTTATAATTAGTAAGTAGATAATTCACAAAAGATTTTACCCTATTAATAAGGAATGACAGTTATTTTTACAACGGCTAGTAAAAAATGGATTACTGACACAATAGTTGTAACGGCTAGTCATCAGTGGAAAAATTACTCTTGCAGTGGTAACTGATGAACTCGCAGTGGTAACATTTTCACAAAAATATCAAAGAGCAGTGGTGAATAAAACATGAAAATATGCTGCTCTTATCATAGTTTTTAGCAAACTACCAGCTATCAACGGATTTGAGATGTCTTTACCATGAGCCGTTTGCTATGGACTAGCCAACTCTTGATCACATGGATGTATGGTGAGTTGATAACCTAGTTTTTGGTAAACTATCAACCATTAACGGATTTGATAAGTCTTTACCAGTAGCCGTTTGCTCTGGACTAGTTGATTCTTATGTGGATTAGACATGGTGAATCAATAACCATTTGTTGTGTGTTAAGGATAAACACCTTATTACTCCAATGATATGGGTTGTAGAATGCAACACAAAATAAATCTTAACTTAACCCATAAAGATTAACCCAAAGTAACTTTTTAACCATGTTACTATTTACAAAAATATCTTCTCAAAAAGTCAACCCGATAATAACCAAATACTGCAACTGCTCCATCTCTTGAGTTTTATTCTAGCTCTTCATCAGATGATGACAATGATCCAACCATTGATCTTTCCAAGGAACTCCCAAAGGCTCTCACCACAGCATTGATAACTGCAATAAACAACATGAAGTGGCCAGCTGTAGACAAGCCTACTCAAGCACCAAGGCCTCCCAAACAAGTTCTGGGTCTTGCTTGTCCAAGGAAACAACTCTCTTTTGATGATAAGAGAAAGAAAATCTCCAAAAGCAAGCATCAGTATGAGGGAAAAGGAAAGAAACCTATGGAGTAGATGTTAGGTTGTAGGTTCATGTGAAATGTAATGGTTTTCTTGTTTGGTGACAATATTTTGTTGATGGTTGTGATGTACTGCTTCTAAATAATCAATAAAAGTACACTTTTCTGCTTGTTATTATCACCAATCTTTCCACTGTTGTATGTTAATTACCACTGTGCTCTTAATAACTCTGCATACAAATTAGTAGAAAACCATACATACAATACAAACAATATTAGTACCCCAAAAAGTATCCTGAAACACTGAAAACCTACCCACATCAAGTATTGAAACCTACCCACATCAAGTCCTTTTGTTAATAAATCAGCATAATTGTCATCAGTATGAATCTTGACAACATTAATAAGCTTTTTCTCAAAACAATCTCTAATAAAGTGATGTCTAATTTCAATATGTTTAGTTTTAGTGTGTTGCACAGGATTTTTAATAATGCAAATGGTACTACTATTGTCTATATAGATAATGGTGTTCATGAAATTGTACCCATAGTCCAATAATTGATTCTGAAGCCAAAGGATCTGAGCACAACAACTAGCAGCTGCAACATATTCTGCTTCAGTGGTTGAAGTAGCCACCATAGTTTGCTTCTTGCACTGCCATGACACCAATCTACATCCAAGAAATTGACACCCTCCAGTAGTTGATCTTCTATCCAAACTAGCACCAGCATAGTCACTATCTGAGTATGTGATCAATTCCATAGGAGAGTCTCTTGGATACCATAATCCTAGATTAGGATAAGTCTTCAAGTACCTAAAAATCTTTTCCACTGCTGTCATATGTGATGTCTTTGGAGTAACTTGAAATCTTGCACAAGCACACACAGCAAACATAATATCTGGCCTTGATGAAGTAAGATACATCAAAGAACCAATCATAGATCTGTAAGTGTGAACATCAGCATCAGCACCACTAGCATTCTTCAACAATAAGTGAGTGGTCTTGTCAGCAGGGGTATTGGAAGATTTTGCATCAGTGAACTTGAACTTCTTAATAATCTCAGCCACATACTTGTCTTGGCTGATAAATATGCCTTCCTTACTCTGTTGAACTTGCAGCCCCAAAAAGAATGTAAGTTCTCCCATAGAACTCATTTGAAATTCATCTTTCATCAGCTTCTCAAACTCTTTGCACATCTCTTGTTTAGTAGATCCAAAGATAATATCATCAACATATACTTGCACAAGTAGAATATCACCCTTGTCTTTCTTGATGAATAAAGTTTGATCAATCTTGCCTCTATGAAACCCATTATTCAATAAATAAGTAGCTAAGGTTTCATACCACTTCCTTGGAGCCTGATGTAAGCCATAAAGAGCCTTAACCACTTTGTAAACTTTATTTAGGTGTTGAGGATCTTCAAAGCCTGGAGGTTGAGAGACATATACCTCCTCATCAATAGTTCCATACAAAAAGGCACTTTTAACATCCATTTGATAGACTGTAAAGCCCATAAATGATGCATAGGCTAAGAACAATCTAATAGCCTCAAGCCTTGCAACAGGAGCAAACACTTCTTCATAATCAATACCCTCCTCTTGAGTGTATCCTTGAGCAACCAATCTAGCTTTGTTCCTAATTACAATGCCTCTTTCATCTTTCTTGTTTCTGAAAACCCATTTAGTACCAATAACCTTCATACCATCAGGCAAGTCACAAAGAACCCAAACCTTTTGAAGTTTAAACTGCAATAACTCCTCTTGCATAGCTTCAACCCAGCTAGATTCTCCTAGAGCCATATACACATTCTTAGGCTCCACCTGTGAGAGAAAACAGAAAAACAAACACTCATTCTTCTTACTATGTTTCTTGGACTCATATACTTCACTTATGAACCCATGAATATCATCTTTCTTTGTCTGTCTTCTAGTCTTCACACCTGATTGAAGTTCACCAATAACATTATCAAGTGGATGCACTTTGTGAATGGTAGATTGTGATGTGCTAGGAATAACATATGTTGTAGGCATGTTGGAGATTTCTACATCATCACTTGGTGATTCCTGAGAAGTATGTTCCACATTTGGGCATACAGTGGAAACTTCTGGTGTAGCAGTGGAAATTGAGTTACCACTGCTAGTAGGAATTTCTTTATTCTCACCATCTGCATCACTTGGTTTTTCAGAATTATCACCAAAGTCCTAAAGTGGCATAACAAGTTGATCTTCATTATCTTTGCAAGCTTCATCTTCATCAATGAATTCTTCTGAATCTTCAAGATCTTTGTCTCCAGTGCTTGAAGTGAGAGGAACATAATTCATTGTATTTGATAATGTTTCAATATCAAATAGCCAATCTGGTCCTGAACCTGCCATGTTTGCTTTATTTTCAAGAAACTGAACATGCAAGTTTTCTTCAATCTTCTTTGTTCTTAAGTTATAGACTCTAAAAGCCTTGCTAACCATAGAGTATCCAACAAAGAAACCTTCATCTGACTTTTCTTCAAATTTGCCCAGATGATCAATGGTATTGAGAATAGTAACATGACACCCAAATGGTCTCATAAACTCCAAAGTAGGAGGTCTTCCTCTGAACAACTCATAAGGTGTCTTGTTCTTAGTTTTGACCACTAAAACCCTATTCTGAATGTGTTGGGAATTATACTAACAGTTACCACGGCTAATGAAGATGTTACAACTGCAGAAGATTGTACTTGCAGTGGAAACTCATTACCACTGCAAGAACAAACTTTACCACTGCTTACTTGATAACTGTTAGAGAAATGCGCTTAGATAAATATAGAAAAGATCTTGTGTATATCTTATTCTATTAGCATTATACTTATCTTGTAGAAGAGGACTCCTTGCTGTATAAAAGGAGATCCTAGGTTATAGTTAGAATATATCTTTCTAATACGTTTTTCCTAGAGCTTCAAGGTGTAACCCTAGTGATATCATAGATCACTCGTATTATTATTATTAATAATATTGGAGCTATTTGTTTGTTACATACATTGTTCTCACATACATACAACTGTTTCATTTACAATCAATCTTCTAAGTATCATTAAGTAGATTCCGCATACTTAGTGGTATCACTCAAAGTATCAATATTAACACAAGTTCAAGGTGTTCACGATCCAACAAGTGGTATCAGAGAAAGGCTTTGATATTTTGATTTAGAAGACCCTATGGCAGACTCAAAAGAAACAATGGAGACAGAAACAAGCCAATCAAACATTGCTGCAAAGCTTCCTAAGCTTAAGATAAATGACTTTGAGATGTGGAGGCTTATGATAGAACAATTTTTTATGGTTCAAGACTACACATTATGGGAGATCATTATGTATGGAAATTCATTCAAACCTGGTACAACTGTAGAGCAGGTTGGTGACAAGACAGTAACAAAAGTTAACACTGGTCCTGTCACTAATGAAGAAAGAAGTCAACTGAAGAATGATTTGAAGGCTAGAGGATTGTTATTGATGGCTTTACCCAGAGAACAAGTTCTGGCTTTTAGCAAATACAAGTCTGCAAAGACTCTTTTTGATGAGATCTGTGAAGTATTTGGTGGTAATGATTCTACCAAGAAGACTCAAAAGACTTTACTGAAGCAGACTTATGAAAACTTTGGTTCAACAAGTAATGAATCTCTTGATAGCATATTCACAAGGCTACAAAAGATTGTTACTCAACTCACTGCTTTTGGAATTGAGGTGGAAAAGGAAGATCTCAATCTTAAATTCCTAAGAAGCCTACCTTCTGAGTTTGACACCAATGTTGCTGTTTGGGAAGATAAGCCAGATCTAGAGACCATGAAGCTTAATGATGTGTACAATAACTTCAAAGTTATTGAACAAAGATTAAAGAAAGCTGGCAAATTAAGAACAAGTTCTGCAAGTGTAGCACTCATATCATCATCAATTAATGATAGTTCAGATGAAGAAAGTGATAGTGATGATGACAGTGGTAACATGATTGTTTCCACTGGTAATGGAAGTGTTTCCACTAGGAGCTCAAAGAAACAGGTTGCAGGACTAAGTGATGCTACTTTCTATGCCTTTATATCAAGCCATGTGGGTGGTTCAATTCTCAATCATGAGTATTTGGATCAAATTGATGAAGATGATATAGAGGAGATGGACATTAAATGGCAGGTGGCATTACTAAGCTTAAGATCAAAGAAGTTCTGGAAGAAGACAGGGAGAAAGATACATATAAGTGGCAATGAGACTGTAGGTTTTGATAAAAAGAAGGTGGAGTGCTATAATTGTCACAAGATGGGGCACTTTGCAAGAGAATGTAGAAAACCAAGGAAATCTGATAACAAGTCAACTTGGTACAAGAAGGACAAGAACAAAGAACCTACAACAGAAGAGCCAAAGGTGCTATTGGCTATTGATGGAGTGAGCTTTGATTGGAGCTTTATGACTCGGGAAGGAGAAGATGATTCAGAATCTGCAATGCTAGCTACTTAGCATGCACTCATGGCTTTCTCTGACTCTGAGGTACATATTGATAATGCTTGTTCTAAAAACTGTAAGGCCTTAAAAGAGTTAGAGATCTCTAAAACACAATATGATGCACTGATGCTTGATTTACATCATACTAATTATAACTTAGCAAATCATAAAAGAGGTCTAGGTGTTTTAGAAAAACAGATAGAGCATTATAGGGCAAATGAATCTAAGTTCAGTGATGACATTGCTGTTTTAAAAAGAGACTTAGATTTTTATGTTGAAGTGAATAAAGCTCTTAGGGAAGAGATTGAAAAAGTTAAGAAGGCTAGTGAGAACATTCAGATAACTAAGCAAACACTAGATCATCAATCCAAGAGTATTGACAAAATTTGGGAAGCCCAAGTTGTGAGCAAAGCTAAATCAGGTCTTGGATACAAGACTGTTCCACCACCTCTAAGAGGTGTTCCAGCACCTCCTGGCATTGACCTAGCTCACACAGGTTTAGAAGAATTTCAGGATCCACCTATGACCTATGGACCAAAATTTGTTAAACCAGTTGAAACTGAAAAGGTTCAGGTTCAAGTTGAGACTTTTGATAGTGCTAGTGACTCATCTCTTAAAGATGAATGTTTGAATGTTGAGTCTAAATCTAGTGTTTCTGAAAATGTTAAAGTAGAGGAAAGAAAAAGTATTCCTGAAGTAGTCAAAGAGAAGCCTAGGACACAGTCTAATTACACTAGACCTACTACTAGATATGCAGAGATGTATAGGGATAGGTCTAAATCTCCTAGAGGGAACATGAGAAGTTGGAATCATGTTAAAACTAGGCAGTTTGGTAGTGATTTTGTGTTCAACAATAAGGCCTGTCATATTTGTGGTAGCTTTGATCACCTTTCCTATACTTGTAACTACCACATGGGAAGAAGGGAAGTTTTTGGGAATACTAGGGTGAATGGACATATTGCTAACAACTTTACTCACCCAAACCCTCTAAGCAAGATAGTTCCCAGGTCTGTTTTGCTTACCACTGGCATTAAACCTATTTCCACTGCTAGACCAGCAGTTGCCACTGCCAGTAGTAAAAACAGAGTTTATCCTAAGTCCCCTGTCACTACTTTTGTTAAATCTTATCAAACAGGGAAAAAGACTTATTTTGAAAAGAATGATCACAAGAATCACATGTGGAGACCCAAATTTACTAATCCAGCAGTTTCCACTGCTAGGCCTGCAGTTACCACTGCAAGACCAAATGTTTCCACTGGTGTCTATGTGAATAAGAAAAGGGTAAACATGGGTAATGCTGTTAAGGCCTCAGCTCGTTGGGAATGGAAACCAAAAGGAAAAACAACCTCAAACAATCCCAATGGTGTATCAATGACCTTTGATAGATATAATTATATTGATACACAAGGCAGATCCAAGTCATTTGTGGCTTGGGTCCCCAAAAGGTACTAATTCCTTTATGTTGTGTGCAGGGACATTCAAAGACAAAAGAGGATCAAGGTTATTCAGATAGTGGATGTTCCAGGCACATGACTGGCAACAAGGCCTATCTTTCAAATTTCAAATCATTTGATGGGCAAGCTGTCAGTTTTGGAGGAGGAATTGGTGGCAAAGTTTCTGGCAAAGGAACAATTAAGGCTGGAAACTTGGACTTTGAGAATGTATACTATGTACCAGAACTCAAGTACAACCTCTTCAATGTGTCACAGATGTGTGACAAGAAAAACAGAGTTCTATTCTCAGAAGATGAATGCTACATCTTATCTGAGGATTATAAGCTACCTGAAGAGAAAGACATTTTGCTCAAAATCCCTAGAAAAGGTAATCTATATAGCATTGACATGAAGAAGATAGTGGCTAAAGATGATGTTACTTGCTTACTTGCAAAAGCCACTTTGGATGAATCCATGCTTTGGCAGACAAGACTTGGTCATGTTAACTTCAAAACCATCAATAAGATTGTAAAAGATGGTCTAGTCATAGGTTTACCTGAGAAGAGATTTGAAAATGATCAAACATGTGTTGCTTGTCTTAAAGGTAAACAACACAGAGCTTCTTGCAAGACCAAGGCAGTAAATACTATTGATCATCCACTCTACATGCTGCATATGGACTTGTTTGGTCCTACTTCTATTAGCAGCATCAATTTGAAGAAGTATTGCCTAGTTGTGACTGATGATTTTAGCAGATTTACATGGGTTTTCTTCTTAAATACCAAGGATGAAACTACAGTCATACTCAAGACTTTCATCACTGAAGTTGAAAATCAAGCTGAAAAGAAGATAAAGATCATCAGATGTGACAATGGGATAGAGTTCAAGAATAGAGTAATGGATGATTTCTGCAAAGACAAAGGTATTAAAAGAGAATTTAGTGTTGCAAGAACACCTCAGCAAAATGGTGTTGCTGAAAGAAGAAATAGAACACTAATTGAGGCTGCTAGAACCATGATAGCTGATTCAAAGCTTCTAGTGAAATTTTGTGCTGAAGCAGTTAACACTGCTTGCTATATTCAAAACAGGGTATTAGTGGTCAAGTCAAAGAACAAGACACCTTATGAGCTTTTCAGAGGAAGACCCCCACTTTTGGATTTCTTGAAGCCATTTGGATGTCATGTCACAATTCTCAATACCATTGATCATTTGGAAAAGTTTGAAGAAAAGGCAGATGAAGGTTTCTTTGTTGGTTATTCCATGGTTAGTAAGGCTTTTAGAGTCTACAACTTAAGAACAAGGAAGATAGAAGAGAATTTGCATGTTCAGTTTCTTGAAAATAAAGCTAACATAGCAGGTTCAGGACCTGAATGGCTATTTGATCTTGAGACTTTATCAAATACAATGAATTATGTTCCTATTACCTCAGATTCAAGTGATGCTGATCTTGAGGACTCAGAGGAGTTTATTGATGAAGATGAATCTTGCCAAGATGATGAAGATGATAAAGATCAATTTGTTATGCCAATTTGGGAATTTGATGTTAATACAGACTCACAACCTTCAAAGAATACTGATCAGGAAGATGAATTTGTGAATTTTGATGTTCTGCATGATGATATTCCTGAAGGCAGTGGTAATCCTGTTACCACTGCAACACATGATGTTTCCACTGTCGGTCCTGATGTGGAAAATATAGCTCAGGAGACACCAAATGATGATGTTGAAATCACTATTATGCCATCATCATATGATATTCCTAACACATCACAATCTACAGTTCATACAGCTCACCCAATTAAGAATGTTATTGGTGAAATTAATTCAGGTGTGAAGACAAGAAGGCAAACAAGGATGACAGATGTTCATGGGTTCATAAGTGTAGTCTATGAGTCCAAGAATCACATTACTAAGAATGAATGTTTATTCTTCTGCTTTCTATCACAAATGGAGCCTAAAAATGTTTCTATGGCTTTAGGAGAGTCAAGCTGGGTTGAAGCTATGCAGGATGAGTTGTTGCAGTTTAAGCTTCAAAAGGTTTGGATTCTTTGTGATTTGCCTGATGGTATGAAAGTGATTGGTACTAAATGGGTGTTCAGGAATAAGAAAGATGAAAGAGGTATTGTCATCAGGAACAAAGCTAGATTAGTTGCTCAAGGATACACTCAAGAGGAGGGTATTGATTATGAAGAAGTTTTTGCTCCTGTTGCAAGGATTGAGGCTATTAGACTATTTCTAGCCTATGCATCATTTATGGGCTTTACTGTCTATCAAATGGATGTTAAGAGTGCCTTTCTGTATGGTACTATTGATGAGGAGGTATATGTTGCTCAACCTCCAGGCTTTGAAGATCCACATCACCCCAATAAAGTTTATAAAGTAGTCAAGGCTCTTTATGGCCTACATCAGGCTCCAAGGAAGTGGTATGAAACCTTAGCTACTTATTTACTGAATAATGGGTTTCATAGAGGCAATATTGATCAAACTTTGTTCATCAAGAAAGACAAGGGTGATATTCTACTTGTTCAAGTATATGTTGATGATATTATCTTTGGACCTACTAAACAAGAGATGTGCAAAGAGTTTGAGAAGCTGATGAAAGATGAATTTCAGATGAGTTCTATGGGGGAACTCACATTCTTTTTGGGGCTGCAAGTACAACAGAGTAAAGACGGCATCTTTATCAGTCAAGACAAGTATGTGGCTGAGATAATTAAGAAGTTCAAGTTCACTGATGCAAAATCTTCCAATACCCCTGCTGACAAAACCACTCACTTATTGTTAAAGAATGCTAGTGGTGTAAATGTTGATGTCCATACTTACAGGTCAATGATTGGCTCTTTGATGTATCTCACTTCATCAAGGCCAGACATTATGTTTGCTGTATGTGCCTGTGCAAGATTTCAAGTAACTCCTAAGACATCACATATGACAGCAGTGGAAAAGATTTTTAGATACTTGAAGACTTATCCTAATCTAGGATTGTGGTATCCAAGGGAATCTCTTATGGAGTTGATTACTTACTCAGATAGTGACTATGCTGGTGCAAGCTTGGATAGAAGGTCAACCACAGGAGGATGTCAATTCCTTGGATGTAGATTGGTGTCATGGCAGTGCAAGAAACAGACAATGGTTGCTACTTCAATTACTGAAGCAGAATATGTTGCAGCTGCTAGTTGTTGTGCTCAGATCCTTTGGCTTCAGAATCAACTCTTGGATTATGGGTACTGATTGACATTAAACCACCAACTTAAATTGACCAAAGAATGGTCAAAAAAGTCAAATAGCCTAGATCAATACTCCGGGTAATATAAGGTATCACCGGGTCGTTAAATCCCGTTGAGATGTGAAATGTAACTTTAGCGTATTCGTAATCGGGGGTTATTCACAGAAAAGGGGTTTGTTGTGAAAATTATTTGGAGATATTTAACAAAAATAGCTTAGGAAAGCTATTTGAATGGTTACGGGAACTGAGATCGAGAAGAAATCACCTAAAACTTAAAACCGTACGTTTGCTGAAGACGTGGACAAATGTACAAAAACGTGAATACGGTGATCTGGAAAGGCTACTGGTATGAAAATTAACTTTTTACAAACCTAATAATAAGAGAAAATTTTTGGAAATTTAAAATTAATTTTTACACTAATTTAATAATTACTATTAATTAAATACTATTTTTCTAATTACTTTTAATTAACTAAATTACCCTAAATTATAAATAAATATGAAATTAACTTGGAAAAATAAAAATTAAACTTAGAAAAATCTAAAATACTATAAAACTAATTTTAGAAATGAAAATATATTTTTAAGACTATTTAATTAATTATTACTAATTATTAACCAATTATTAATTACTTTTTAATTATTTAAAATAACCTAAATTCTAATTAATTATTAAATTACACTAGAAAAGTGAAAATAAAATTTGGAAAACTTAAAAATAACTAAAAACTAATTTTAAAATTTAAATTATATTTTTCTGATTTACTAATTAATTATTATTAATTATTAACTATTAATAATTACTAAAAACTATTTTTAATTAAGAAAAATACTAAATGGTAAAAGAAAAATCTGAAAAAATTACAAAAATAGTTTTTACACACCAGAAGCCTAGGAAAATTGTAAAAATGGAATTTGCTTATAAATAAGCTGATGAATAAGCCAAATGGCTTAAATAGAAGCTATCACTTCTATTAAAGTGGGCTTATTTGAGATTTTCTTTTTCCAAACTGCTTATTACAACTTATTAGACAACTTTTGTGAAGTGAGGTTGACTGAAGTCAAGGAAATAAGCCAAAATACCAAAATAAGCACTTGGCTTATTTGGTTCTGAGACAGTTGAGGGACAGACTTGGTAGGCCAAACTAAGTGGGGTCCACTGGTCTATAGGTCAAATAAGTGGTCAACCCTTGATCCTGGGTAGGAGGGGTGGTTGAATGGTGCAAAGTAGGAGCTGTGGGACCCACTGGGTCAGTCACAAAACACCACCAAAGGTGGGGGTGTGAAACAAGTCTGCTGAGACAGGGCAGACTTCTTGCCCTGCAGTCAACTTCAAGGGGTATTTTAGTACCCAAGAAAAAATCATAAAAATCAAACAATGGTGTGAATCAAAAGTTCTACTGGTATACTATGATCACAACAAGTTTCAGAATCTAAAACCACCCACAAAAATCAAGAAAATTCATCCCATATTGGGAAAAATCTGAGTTTTAGCTTTTTGACTTTTTAGAAAAAATTGAGATTTGACTTTAGGGAACTTTGATTGCTGATTTAGTGGCTTAAATTGTTATAATAAGCTGTATAAAAGTTAACTCAAGTAACAAAACACCTTGTGAAATGGTGAGATGAGTTTTGCACTTCAAAACTCACCACAGTTGACTGTGGTGAGTGTTACCTTGTGATTTTGACTTAGGTTGAATTTGAGACTCAGATTTGGGTTTCCCTGACCTAGTATACACCCACATAACTAGTTTAAGCACAGAATTGGACAAATGACAAAGTAGAACAATGCAAACAACCTCAAACCAAACACTCCTCTAAAACAGTTTAATATGAAAACTAGATTTAAACAAGCATATAAGACACCCTACTGATTACAACTACTAGATTAGGCAATAATTTAGTAAATTAAACAGCAACAAGCAACTAAACTACTGAGAGAGTAAAAATTAAAGAGAAGGCTTACATAAGCCTTCCAAGCAACTGATAAGGATCAAAGAACCAAGTAAACCAATCCTAATGCCCTCCCATGAGGTACCTAACCAACAGCCATCCTAAATACACTGTGCTCCAAGCTTCTTCAATATGTAACACCCTTTTTTTTATTTATTTTTGATTTTTTCTTGATTTTTTTAGCAATTATTAAAAACTGACTTAAAGATGTTCACACAAGCTTATGATGCTTATAAAACCTTGTTTCTGAGTTTGTGAGAGCTTATGAATGGATTAAACACACATTGGATATCTTAATTAGAACTTGAAAATTTAAAATGGAACTTGAAAAGTGAAATTGAGAATCAAACTTCAAGACAGATTTTCATTGACAATAAGAGTTACAATACATTGAAATTAAACTGAAAAGCATTAAAAACTAAAAAATTACACACTACAAAGCTTCTATGAGCTATACTATATATAACGAAGCAATAATACACCCTAGGATCTCCCACATGGCTCCAATTTGAAATCTAAGAGTCCCACATGCCTTCTCTTTGACCTCTGACCAAATCCTCATCGTCCAATTGAATTCTGATCAATCTCAACCCTAGATTAGGTTTTGGCGCCAAAACTTTATACGGGGTTTTATGAGTGGTTCTGGTGGGGGGGTTGGTGTGGGGAGTTATTGTGGTGGGTTAGTTAGGTAAGGGCATTAATTGTGGGGGGTTTTGGTTGGAAAAAGGTGAGGAGGGGGGGTGAGTCACCCTGGTTTCACGCAGGCTTGTTGGGGGAGAAGACGGGTCAACGGTCTTCGTTGACCGTTTGACCCAGGTTTTTATTAAAATGGGATTGGGCTGATTCTTGGGCTTGGGAGGTGGACTGGATTGATGGGTGGGGTGGATAAGGGTTTGGTTTTGGGTTTATTTTTAACAAAAGGGTCCGGTTTGGTAACTATTAGTGCACAAGGACCATTTTTGTAATTTTGGAAAAGATGAGGGGCTGAAATGGAAACTTATCCAAAGTAACCATAAGGACCAATGTTGCCAATAACCATAACTCCAAGAACCATTTTTGTATTTTTCCCATTTTCAAAATTTCAAAACTTCCCAAGGACTTATTTTGCCATATTTGAATTTTCAGGGACTAAACTTGTAATTTTAGAAAACTTGCAACCCAAGTGTAATATTTTGTGATTATTTAACTTTTAAAACCTTGGGTTGACTTTTCCTTTCAAAATAAATGCATAGGGACTAAAGTTGACAAGTTTTGAAACTTGGGGGACTGAAACTGCCAATACTGCAAACTTTGTATATTTTTTCTTTGTTTTTGCACATTTTGCTTTTAAAACACATAAAACACAATCCCTGGGATAATTTAAGTATTTTGATATCTTTTTGATTGTTTTTGTGCGTTTTGGCAGTTTAAATATATCAAAAACGATGAGTGTTTGAGCACTCATCAATCCCCCACACTGAACTATTGCTAGTCCCTAGCAATCTTTTTAGAAAACTTGATGGATTTTAACTCTTTACCAAAAGCCATCACTTCTGGAGTAGCCAGGTGTAAGAACTGTGGCACACCTGATAGCCGTGTGATTTTGAGCAAACCACCAGCTTTCAACGGATTTGTTAAGTCTTTACCAAGAGCCGTTTGCTCCTGGACTAGCCAGCATCTTGATGGACAACGTCAACATCTTGGTGAGCTGATTACCAATTATGGATTTTCCACTGCCTTTACCACAAGCCATAATCTTGCGGGCTAGCCAACTCATTTGTTTTCGGGGAGTTGAGGAACCACACAATTTTGGGCAAATTGCAAGCCGTCAACGGATTTGATTTATCTTTACCAAGAGCCGTTTGCTCCTGGATTAGCCAATCCCTTTTGTCGCTTAGACAAGGCGGACTGATTACCACAAAAAATTTGAAATAAAGTGAAAATTTTGGCCAAAAACGGGGGTACTTGAAAGATATTTTGATAAAATTCGTTAGAATCCCCCCCCCCCCACACTTAGAAATGAATATTGTCCTCAATATTCAAAGTCCCGGCTATTATGCCGAAGCTATGAACGTAAAAAGCCAAGATTCGAATCTAACTGCGGAAATACCAAATTTCACTTTATTTCTATATATATACAACTTTTTTTTTTTTTTTTTTTTTTTGAACTCTATATACATATATACATTTTTCAAACAGCGGGGGGTTGGCCATTCCCCCACACTAGGTGGTAGAAAATAGAAAGAATCAGAGATACGGGTGAAAACCCGTATTGTGGCTAATTTTTGTTCATCGATTCGCTAGCTTGACTCGATCCCCGAATTCAATTGTCCTTGGGGAAAGTTTGGAGATCCGGGACGACCATGGATGGTACGTCCTCTCCAAAGTAGTGCTTTAACCGATGTCCATTCACTTTGAAGTTAGGACCGTCATTTTGAGATAATTCGACGGTACCATAAGGATAAACTTTTGTGATAGTGAATGGACCAGTCCATCGAGTTTTGAGCTTTCCCGAGAAGATCTTGAGTCTAGAGTTGAAAAGAAGGACTCGATCACCAACGTTGAAAACGCGGTTTTTGATTTTGGAGTCATGAATCTTCTTTATCTTTTGTTTATAGATCAAAGAGTTCTCATAAGCTTGATCACGAAGTTCGTTTAATTTATTTAGTTGAACTTTTCTGTGATCACCCGCCGTTTTGAGGTCAAAATTGGCTTGCTTGAGGGCCCAATAGGCTTTATGCTCATGCTCGATCGGAAGATGGCACGCTTTCCCGTACACAAGTTTATAAGGCGTACACCCAATGGGTGTTTTGTAAGCCGTACGGAAAGCCCAAAGTGCATCATCTAATTTGTCCGACCACGATGCACGATTTTCACCTACAGTTCTTTCCAAGATTCTTTTAATGCCCCGATTGGACACTTCGACTTGTCCACTCGTTTGAGGGTGGTACGCAGTGGAAAGACGGTGAGTCACACCGTACTTTTGCATGACTTTGTCAAATTTGTCATTACAGAAGTGCGTACCACGATCACTAATAATAGCACGTGGAGTTCCGAATCGGGCAAAAAGAGCTTTTAAAAATTTCACAACTACTCGGGCATCATTAGTGGGTAAAGCTTTTGCTTCAACCCATTTTGACAAGTAGTCAACTGCCACGAGTATGTATTTGTTGCCGTGAGAGGATGGAAATGGCCCCATAAAGTCGATGCCCCAGATATCAAAGATTTCACAAACTTGAATTGCATTCTGAGGCATTTCATTCTTTTGTGAAATATTCCCGTGAAGTTGACAAGCGTCATAGGACTTGAACAAATCTTGGGCATCCTTGTAGATCGAGGGCCAATAAAAGCCGGAATCAAACACCTTTTTGGCGGTGTAGTTGGGATTGTGGTGGCCCCCCGTGGGACCAGCATGGCAAGCCTTTAAAATTTCAGCGGCTTCCTGACCATACACACACCGCCGGATGACTTGATCTGTGCATATCTTGAACAAGTAGGGGTCGTCCCAAAAGTAATGTTTTACATCTTTGAAAAATTTATTTTTTTGTTGGGACGACATCCCTTTCACAATGAAGTTACCCGCAAGATAGTTTGCAAAGTCGGCAAACCACGGGGTAATCGAGTCTCCACGAAATGAAACCACATTGAGGGTCTCGAGAGGAAATGTTTCATTTATTTCCTTTTTCTCGAAAGCATTTTGGTGAGGGTTTTCAAGACGGGAGAGATGATCAGCAGCTAGGTTCTCAGCTCTTTTTTTATCACGAATGATGATATCAAATTCCTGAAGGAGGAGAACCCATCGAAGGAGTCTCGGCTTTGCATCTTGTTTTGCAAATAGATACTTCAAAGCCGAATGATCCGTATACACTATGCTTTTAGTCAGAATCAAGTATGGCCGGAATTTTTCAAAAGCATACACCACAGCTAATAATTCTTTTTCAGTGGTGGTGTAATGACTTTGAGCCTCGGTCATAGTCTTGCTGGCATAGTGTATAGGCTGAAAATGTTTTGTTTTGCGTTGCCCCAAGACTGCCCCTATAGCATAATCACTAGCATCACACATGAGCTCGAAGGGCAAGTCCCAATCGGGGGCAACAAGAATCGGTGCCTCGGTAAGCCTTTTCTTTAATGTTTCAAAGGCTTCGATGCACTCAGGGGAGAAGATAAAAGGAGCATCCTTCTCGAGGAGATGGGTCATAGGCCGGGCGATTTTAGAAAAATCTTGAATAAACCTACGGTAAAAACCGGCGTGACCCAAAAAGCTCCTAACACCTTTCACAGTCGTGGGATGAGGCAATTTTGCAATGACATCCACTTTGGCACGGTCAACCTCAATCCCGTTTTTTGAAATTTTATGGCCGAGGACAATGCCCTCTTTGACCATAAAGTGACTCTTCTCCCAATTTAGACATAAGTTTGTGTCTTCACAACGTTTTAGCATGCTGTCTAAATGGGAGAGACATGTTTTAAACGAATCCCCAATGACCGAGAAATCGTCCATAAAGACCTCCATACTTTTCCCGATCATGTCGGAAAAGATGGCCATCATACATCTTTGAAACGTGCCCGGAGCATTACATAGGCCAAATGGCATACGTTTATATGCGAAAGTTCCATAGGGGCACGTAAAAGTGGTCTTTTCTTGGTCTTGCGGGTCAATGGGAATCTAAAAGTAACCCAAGAAACCATCGAGGAAGCAATAGTACTCATTCTCCGCTAATCTCTCGAGCATCTGATCCATAAAGGGCAGAGGAAAATGATCCTTACGGGTGGCGTCGTTCAATTTACGATAATCAATGCAGACGCGCCAACCCGTAACCAAACGAGTTGGAATTAACTCATTTTCCTCGTTTGTGACAACAGTAATGCCACCCTTTTTTGGAACACAGTGAACTGGGCTGACCCAAGGACTGTCCGAGATAGGGTAAATCAATCCGGCATCAAGAAGTTTTAAAACCTCTTGTTTGATAACCTCGTGAATTTTTGGATTCACCCTTCTTTGATGTTGGACCGCAGGTTTGAAGTCATCCTCCATTAATATCTTGTGAGTACAAAACTCAGGGTTGATGCCCTTGATATCGGAGAGACACCAAGCAATTGCTCGTTTATGAGACTTTAAAACCTGTATAAGAGCAGCCTTTTCCTCAACACTTAAGTCTTTAGCAATTATGACTGGTAATTTATCATCACCTTCCAGAAATGCATATTCAAGATGAGGCGGCAAGTCCTTAAGTTCAACCGCGGGAAAGTCATCAGTTTTCTCAACATTTTTTACTTCCTCCTTATGAAGTGTTTGTGGTAGAACAGGAAGAGGAGAGGGATCTTCGTTTAATAACTTTTCAAGCGTGAGAACATCCCCCTTGAGGTCAATCTCTTGGTTATCGATTCCATCGGGAATCGAATCACTTTTGAGAAAGGCCTCAATTTCTTCTAAGATGAAGTCACTTCCCTCAAACGGAGTAAGGGAAGGAGAAGAATTGGCAATAATGGGGTGAGAAGATGGAGTGAAGTTTTCACTCGGAGAATCATCGACAAAACCTAGAACCTCTTGAGCGTACTCCTCAGACGCGACATCAATGACATCAATTCGGTTAACCGTTTCAGCGTCATAATTAGAGGAGTACCTCGAAGTTTGATCGAGGTTAAAGGTTACAGCTTCATTACCAACACGAAGAGTTATTTCTTCTTCGTGCACATCAATTAACGCACGACCCGTCCTCAAGAATCCTCTTCCAAGAATGAGAGGAACTCGTGGGTCAGCATCGAACTTAACAACAACGAAGTCAGTGGGGAAATGGAACTTTCTTACTTTCACGAATACATCTTCGGCAAGCTCGAGAGTCATGCACGTAGGAGTGAGTTCAGGAAGAGAGAGTTTCTCCCACACTGAGTAAGGCATCAGGTTGATGCTAGCGCCAAGATCAGCTAAGGCGAAGCATTCAACCATCCCAGGGAAAACACATGGAATGAGAAATCTCCCAGGGTCTCCAAGCTTCTTGGGAAGCTTCTTTAAGATAACTGCTGAGCAGTTTTCGTTCAATGGAGTCTTTGCCATTTCGTACAATTTTTCTTTGTTGCTTAACAAGTTCTTGATCATCGATACGAATTTGGGCATCAGGATGATAGCATCCGCAAGGCTAACGTCAAAATGCAAATCTTGAAAGATTTGATAAAACTTATCCATTTGGTGACTAGCCTTTTCGCGGAGCTTTTGCTCGTTAAGTCGCGACGGGTATGGTAGTGAAGGTTTGGATTTAGGGTTCTCTCCAGGAGTTGTTGATGGTTCAAATACAACTCCCAGTTTTGGTACAAGTCCAGATTTTGGTACAATTTCTGGAACAACCTGAGGGTGGACGTGTGCGGTACTTCGTGGGCTAGTAAATTGCACCTTGTCCGTGGTTGCCTCAGGCTCAATTTCTACTTCCTCGGAATAAAGAGGAGGAGGAATAGGAGGAACTGGCGGCTCTTCATAAGCTTTACCACTGCATGTAGTAATAGCTTTGAGTTCACCCTTGGGGTTAACAACTGTATTAGCCGGGAGACCTCCTGATGTAGAAGGTGGAGTGAGATGATTCATAAGACTGGCAAGCATATTTTCAATCTTGCCTTGATTTTGATCAATTTTGTTGTTTGTTTGCATCAACTCCCTCTTCAGCTCTTGACCCTTTTTGGTTATTGATGATTGGAAATCATTTTTCAAATTTGAGATTTGATTTTGCATTGCCCTCATTTTGGTCTCATTAACTTTTATGTAGTTATTGAGCTCGTTTGGGAGGGGATCTTGATAATTTGGAGCTGAATACCCTTGATTACCCCTTTGGGGTGGGTACTGATTGACGGGGGCAGGATTTTGATTTTGCATATTAGGCCCCCTTGGTGGATTAGGATTAAACCTATTTGGATTTTGAGGAAACCCGGGTGGTCCACCCTGATTGCTAGCCCGGTAATTTGGTTCCACTTGAGGACGGTATTGGTTACCTCCTTGGTTGGAATTGCCGGCTATTGCATTTACTTCGTATGGATTGCCTTCAGTGGCAGTGCAATTATAATATGAATGTGGACCACCACAAGTGACACAAACTTCTATCTTTTTTATTTCAGCTTGTGGAGAAGGAGAAGAATCTTTCTTGCCTTGGGCGAGAACAAATGCATGGACAGCTTCTGTAAGTTTGTCAAGTCTAGCATCGGTGCTGGACTGAGCCACGGGCGATGAGGAAGAAGGAACAACATCCCTTTGGGAAACAACCGATCTGCTTCGGGGGATGCGGACCTTAGATTTATTCTCAATGATCGCTAAAGCATCCTTTGTGGTGCGATTCAAGAAGTTACCTCCAGCGGAGGCATTTAGAGAGTCTTGATCGGATTGGCTTACACCATTGTAGAAAGTATCAAGTGTCATGAGGTCAGAGAAACCGTGGTGAGGGCATTTTCGGAGCAATTCCTTCTAACGATCCCATGCCTCACTAAAGGATTCATCAAATTTCTGCGTGAATTTCATGATCTCATTCTTGAGACTCGTGGTTTTGGAAGGAGGAAAGAATTCATTCACGAACTTTTTCACAAGATCTTCCCATGTCTCAATAGATCGTGGAGGTTGTTTTTCAAGCCAAATCCGGGCTTGTCCCTCCAGGGAGAATGGGAAGAGAAGAAGTTTGATTGCTTCACAGGGGACATCTTTGCATTTGATGGTGTATGTGATTTTATTGAACCATCGAATGTGATCTTGAGGATCGTCCCTCTCATAACCGTAGAATTGACGTGATGTGGCCAGGTTTATCAACCCTGTTTTAAGTTCAAAATTGTCGGCCATGATTGCCGGAACAACGATAGCATCTCCGTAACCCTCGACGGGTGCTTGGAGAAGCTCGTTCATAGTGGGTTCAGCCGCCATGATGACAGCTGTAGGTAGAACAGTACGGATCTCAGATCCGACTGTTGGTGCAGAACGTCTACGAGGTCTTCGAGGTTTCTGAACCAGCTCACGTAATGGGCTAGTGGACCTTGAAGAACGAGTGCGCATGCACTAGGGATAAAAACTTTTTGGACAATATTTTTGTTATCTTCCCGTAATCCAGAATGGTTTCTCTTTAAGAATCACCTTAAAAGAAAACCGAATCAGAAAACGTTACGATATGGTTTTGTTGTTTTTTACTTTTTTTGGTGTTTTAACACTTTAGGAAAAGTGTCAATGATTTTTTTATGTGTTTTGATTTTGAAAATATTCACAAGTGATGGTATTTATACAGTGAGTGAGGTGAGATAACACTAATCTCAAAAGACGCTGCAGAAACGCGCACACCTCCCCGGCAGCGGCGCCAAAAATTGATTGACGTTAAACCACCAACTTAAATTGACCAAAGAATGGTCAACAAAGTCAAATAGCCTAGATCAATACTCCGGGTAATATAAGGTATCACCGGGTCGTTAAATCCTGTTGAGATGTGAAATGTAACTTTAGCGTATTCGTAATCGGGTGTTATTCACAGAAAAGGGGTTTGTTGTGAAAATTATTTGGAGATATTTAACAAAAATAGCTTAGGAAAGCTATTTGAATGGTTACGGGAACTGAGATCGAGAAGAAATCACCTAAAACTTAAAACCGTACGTTTGCCGAAGACGTGGACAAATGTACAAAAACGTGAATACGGTGATCTGGAAAGGCTACTGGTATGAAAATTAACTTTTTACAAACCTAATAATAAGAGAAAATTTTTGGAAATTTAAAATTAATTTTTACACTAATTTAATAATTACTATTAATTAAATACTATTTTTCTAATTACTTTTAATTAACTAAATTACCCTAATTAATTATTATTAATTATTAACTATTTAATAATTACTAAAAACTATTTTTAATTAAGAAAAATACTAAATGATAAAAGAAAAATCTGAAAAAATTACAGAAATAGTTTTTACACACCAGAAGCCTAGGAAAATTGTAAAAATGGAATTTGCTTATAAATAAGCTGATGAATAAGCCAAATGGCTTAAATAGAAGCTATCACTTCTATTAAAGTGGGCTTATTTGAGATTTTCTTTTTCCAAACTGCTTATTACAACTTATTAGACAACTTTTGTGAAGTGAGATTGACTGAAGTCAAGGAAATAAGCCAAAATACCAAAATAAGCACTTGGCTTATTTGGTTCTGAGACAGTTGAGGGACAGACTTGGTAGGCCAAACTAAGTGGGGTCCACTGGTCTATAGGTCAAATAAGTGGTCAACCCTTGATCCTGGGTAGGAGGGGGGTTGAATGGTGCAGAGTAGGAGCTGTGGGACCCACTGGGTCAGTCACAAAACACCACCAAAGGTGGGGGTGTGAAACAAGTCTGCTGAGACAGGGCAGACTTCTTGCCCTGCAGTCAACTTCAAGGGGTATTTTAGTACCCAAGAAAAAATCATAAAAATCAAACAATGGTGTGAATCAAAAGTTCTACTGGTATGCTATGATCACAACAAGTTTCAGAATCTAAAACCACCCACAAAAATCAAGAAAATTCATCCCATATTGGGAAAAATCTGAGTTTTAGCTTTTTGACTTTTTAGAAAAACTTGAGATTTGACTTTAGGGAACTTTGATTGCTGATTTAGTGGCTTAAATTGTTATAATAAGCTGTATAAAAGTTAACTCAAGTAACAAAACACCTTGTGAAATGGTGAGATGAGTTTTGCACTTCAAAACTCACCACAGTTGACTGTGGTGAGTGTTACCTTGTGATTTTGACTTAGGTTGAATTTGAGACTCAGATTTGGGTTTCCCTGACCTAGTATACACCCACATAACTAGTTTAAGCACAGAATTGGACAAATGACAAAGTAGAACAATGCAAACAACCTCAAACCAAACACTCCTCTAAAACAGTTTAATATGAAAACTAGATTTAAACAAGCATATAAGACACCCTACTGATTACAACTACTAGATTAGGCAATAATTTAGTAAATTAAACAGCAACAAGCAACTAAACTACTGAGAGAGTAAAAATTAAAGAGAAGGCTTACATAAGCCTTCCAAGCAACTGATAAGGATTAAAGAACCAAGTAAACCAATCCTAATGCCCTCCCATGAGGTACCTAACCAACAGCCATCCTAAATACACTGTGCTCCAAGCTTCTTCAATATGTAACACCCTTTTTTTTATTTATTTTTGATTTTTTTTAGCAATTATTAAAAACTGACTTAAAGATGTTCACACAAGCTTATGATGCTTATAAAACCTTGTTTCTGAGTTTGTGAGAGCTTATGAATGGATTAAACACACATTGGATATCTTAATTAGAACTTGAAATTTTAAAATGGAACTTGAAAAGTGAAATTGAGAATCAAACTTCAAGACAGATTTTCATTGACAATAAGAGTTACAATACATTGAAATTAAACTGAAAAGCATTAAAAACTAAAAAATTACACACTACAAAGCTTCTATGAGCTATACTATATATAACGAAGCAATAATACACCCTAGGATCTCCCACATGGCTCCAATTTGAAATCTAAGAGTCCCACATGCCTTCTCTTTGACCTCTGACCAAATCCTCATCGTCCAATTGAATTCTGATCAATCTCAACCCTAGATTAGGTTTTGGCGCCAAAACTTTATACGGGGTTTTATGAGTGGTTCTGGTGGGGGGGTTGGTGTGGGGAGTTATTGTGGTGGGTTAGTTAGGTAAGGGCATTAATTGTGGGGGGTTTTGGTTGGAAAAAGGTGAGGAGGGGGGGTGAGTCACCCTGGTTTCACGCAGGCTTGTTGGGGGAGAAGACGGGTCAACGGTCTTCGTTGACCGTTTGACCCAGGTTTTTATTAAAATGGGATTGGGCTGATTCTTGGGCTTGGGAGGTGGATTGGATTGATGGGTGGGGTGGATAATGGTTTGGTTTTGGGTTTATTTTTAACAAAAGGGTCCGGTTTGGTAACTATTAGTGCACAAGGACCATTTTTGTAATTTTGGAAAAGATGAGGGGCTGAAATGGAAACTTATCCAAAGTAACCATAAGGACCAATGTTGCCAATAACCATAACTCCAAGAACCATTTTTGTATTTTTCCCATTTTCAAAATTTTAAAACTTCCCAGGGACTTATTTTGCCATATTTGGATTTTCAGGGACTAAACTTGTAGTTTTAGAAAACTTGCAACCCAAGTGTAATATTTTGTGATTATTTAACTTTTAAAACCTTGGGTTGACTTTTCCTTTCAAAATAAATGCATAGGGACTAAAGTTGACAAGTTTTGAAACTTGGGGGACTGAAACTGCCAATACTGCAAACTTTGTATGTTTTTTCTTTGTTTTTGCACATTTTGCTTTTAAAACACATAAAACACAATCCCTGGGATAATTTAAATATTTTGATATCTTTTTGATTATTTTTGTGCGTTTTGGCAGTTTAAATATATCAAAAACGATGAGTATTTGAGCACTCATCAGGTACAATTTCATGAACACCATCATATATATAGACAATAGTAGTACAATTTGCATTATTAAGAATCCTGTGCAACACACTAAAACTAAACATATTGAAATTAGACATCACTTTATTAGAGATTGTTTTGAGAAAAAGCTCATTAATGTTGTCAAAATTCATACTGATGACAATTATGCTGATTTATTAACAAAAGGGCTTGATGTGGGTAGGTTTCAGTACTTGGTAACAGGTATTGGAATGCTTAATCCATAAACTTTTGATGTCTAATACTTTTTAGTGTAGCAGGATAGCTTTTAATGTACTATTATTGTTTGTATATGTTTGTATGGTTTTCCACTAACACTTATGAAGGAGAAACAAGCTCAGTGGAAACTATGCATCATACAGTGGAAAGATTTGCTCTCACAGTGGTAATAAGGAAACAGAGAAGATCATTTATTTATCACTTCAAAAGGTTGCAGAGTACATTCTTTCACTAAGACAAGTTCAAAACACATGCAAACTTAAACAAACAACCCACAACCTAACAACCAAATATCTTCAGACACTACATAGGCTTTTTCCCTTTGCCCTCATAAGCATGCTTGCCCTTAGCTGGCTTGTTCCTCTTCTCATCAAAAGAAAGCTGCTTTCTTGGACAAGCAAGCCCAAGCACTTGTGGTGGAGGCTTCAGATCTTTTGCAGGCTTTGACGACTCTGGCCACTTCATGTTGTGTATGGCAGTCTTCAGGGCAGTTGTAAGTGCCTTTGGTAGTTCTTCAGAAAGGTTGAAGGTTGGATCATCTTTCTCTGAATCGACATCAAGAGATGGAGCTGATGCAGTACTTGATGGAAAAGCACTTGGTGGAAAGTATCCACTCCATCCAGTAGAATGCTCCTCAGAATCTGAAACATAGCTGATCTCTTCATCAGAAGAGCTGTCAGAGGAGATGTACAAGATTGGGAAACTCATATTTAAGTTTAGGGTTTGTTAATGTGATGATTTGGTTGATGCTGATAGATGTGTTTTGAGACCCCTATTTATATGCAAAGTCAAGGCCAATGGATAATTAATGAAGTATCTTTACTCCTATCCGTTTTGGTAGTTTGAAGGAGTAATTATGGACGATATCGGGTTGACTTTGGAGCAATAAATGTATAAATAGTAACTTGGTTAAAAAGTTACTTGGGTTAACTAATATTGGTTAAGCTTGGTCATTAAGATGTTTAATGTGAATGGAGTTATAAGATGTGTAACTTAAGACACATAACAAATGGTTCTTGATTCACCATGTCTAATCCACATAAGAATCAACTAGTCCTGAGCAAACGGCTACAGGTAAAGACACATCAAATCCGTTCATGGTTGATAGTTTACCAAAAACTAGGTTCTCAACTCACCATACATCCTAGTGATCAAGAGTTGGCTAGTCCATAGCAAACGACTCATGGTAAAGACATCAAATCCGTTGATAGCTGATAGTTTGCTAAAAACTATGACAAGAGCAGCTACTTTTTACATGTTTTACTTACCACTGCTCTTTGAAAATTCTGTTGATTTTTACCACTGCAGGTTCACAGTTACCACTGACAGTGTAAAATTTTTTCTTAATATGTGTAGATGCAGGACATGACAATATCATTCAGAGCTCTACCATGGCAAAACTTCATGTGTCTGATTCTAAGGGATTGGATACAGGTAGTGAAATCCCTAGCCAAATTAAAACATATGGGTGGTTCAGAAGTACTATCTAGTTTAACTATGTAAGAAATTGAATCTTTGTCTAAAGATGCACCTCTCCCAGAAGGTAATACATCTGGAAGTGCTGAAGGCAGTATGTTACAAAAGGAATTGATGGAACTGTGTACCAAATTTTCATGAAAGGTGGCTACAAAAGGAATTGATGGAAGTTCTTCTGAATTTTATCTGATTATGCTGATTTTGGTGGAGATTCTCCCAAACAGGGGAGGAGTCAAATGATGATCAGATTCAGGGGAGGATTGCTCTCAGCATGTCAAAGTTCAAGATCAATATGAGGTTCACTTTCAGAAGACTAATAAAACTCTTTCTGCAATGTTGAAATCAAAGTTAAGAGTTTATACAGATAATGAAAAGGTTAGAGCTTTGATTCAAAAGATTCAAGATCAATATGCAAGAGCTGATAAAGTGTTGAGAAAAACAAGATAAGTGTTTGGAAGAATTCCCATATCCTCAGGTTTATTGTATACTTGAAGAAACTTGTTGATTTACCTATAAATCATAAGTTTATGAGAGGATTGTTGGGAATTATACTAACAGTTACCACGGCTAATGAAGATGTTACAACTGCAGAAGATTGTACTTGCAGTGGAAACTCATTACCACTGCAAGAACAAACTTTACCATTGCTTACTTGATAACTGTTAGAGAAATGTGCATAGATAAATATAGAAAAGATCTTGTGTATATCTTATTCTATTAGCATTATACTTATCTTGTAGAAGAGGACTCCTTGCTGTATAAAAGGAGATCCTAGGTTATAGTTAGAATATATCTTTCTAATACGTTTTTCCTAGAGCTTCAAGGTGTAACCCTAGTGATATCATAGATCACTCGTATTATTATTATTAATAATATTGGAGCTATTTGTTTGTTACATACATTGTTCTCACATACATACAACTGTTTCATTTACAATCAATCTTCTAAGTATCATTAAGTAGATTCCGCATACTTAGTGGTATCACTCAAAGTATCAATATTAACACAAGTTCAAGGTGTTCACGATCCAACAGAATGTAACAAGCAGTATTAACTGCTTCAGCCCAAAAAGTCACTGGAAGCTTGGAATCAGCTAACATGGTTCTAGCAGCCTCAATTAGTGTTCTGTTTCTTCTCTCAGCAACTCCATTTTGTTGAGGAGTCCTTGCAACACTAAATTCTCTTTTAATACCTTTGTCTCTGCAGAAATCATCCATAACTTTATTCTTGAACTCTGTCCCATTGTCACACCTGATGATCTTGATTTTCTTTTCAAATTGATTTTCAACTTGAGTGATGAATGTCTTAATAATGCCTGTTGTTTCATCCTTAGTACTTAAAAAGAAAACCCGTGTAAATCTACTGAAATCATCAGTTACAACTAGACAATACTTCTTTAAATTGATGCTGCTTACTGAAGTAGGACCAAACAAGTCCATATGCAGCATAAAAAGTGGATGATTGATTGAATTGAATGCTTTGGTCTTGCATGAAGCTCTGTGTTGCTTTCCTTTGAGACAGGCAATACAAGTTTGATCATTTTCAAATCTTTTCTCTGGTAGTCCTCTGACAAGTCCATCTTTCACAATCTTGTTGATGGTCTTGAAGTTAACATGAACAAGTCTTCTATGCCAAAGCATTGATTCATCCAAAGTGGCTTTAGCAAGCAAACAAGTAACATCATTATTAGCCACTATGTTCTGCATATCAATGCTATACAAATTTCCTTTTCTAGGGATTTTAAGCAAAATGTCACATTCATCTGGAAGCTTATAATCCTTGGATAAGATATAGCATTCATCTTCTGTGAATAGAACTCTATGCTTTTTGTCACACATCTGTGACACACTAAAGATGTTATACTTGAGTTCTTTCACATACTGCACATCTTCAAAATCAATGTTTCCAGCCTTGATTGTTCCTTTGCTAGAAACTTTGCCACCAATTCCTCCTCCAAAGCTGACAAATTGTCCATCATAAGGTTGAAAGTCTGAAAGATAGGACTTATTGCCAGTCATGTGCCTGGAACATCCACTGTCTGAGTATCCTTGATCATTAGTAGTCTTTGAATGTCCCTGCACACAGAATAAAGGAATTAGTTCCTTTTGGGGACCCAAGCCACAAATGACTTGGATCTGCCTCGTGTATCAATATAATTATATCTATCAAAGGTCATTGATACACCATTGGGATTGTTTGAGGTGATGGTTCCTTTTGGTTTCCATTCCCAACGAGCTGAGGCCTTTACAGCATTTCCCATATTTACCCTTTTCTTGTGAACAGACCTACCAGTGGTAACCTTTCGCCTTGCAGTGGTAACTGCTGCCTTAGCAGTGGAAACTGCTGGCTTAGAAATTTTAGGTACCCATTTCTGATTATTGTTAACCTCCTTTTCAAAATTGGTCTTTTTCCCTGTTTGAGTAGATTTAACAAAAGTAGTAACAGGGGGCTTAGGGTAAACTCTGTTTTTATTTCTGGCAGTGGCAACTGCTGGTCTAGCAGTGAAAACTGATGGTCTAGCAGTGGAAATTGGTTTAATGCCAGAGTGAAGCAAAACAGACCTGGGAATCATCTTGCTAAGTGGATTTGGGTGAGTTAAGTTATTAGCATTGTGTCTATTCACCCAAGTATTCCCAAACACTTCCCTTCTTCCCAAGTGGTAGGTACAACCTTTAGCTAAATGGTCAAAGCTACCACATATATGACAGGGTTTGTTATTGAACACAAAGTCACTACCAAATTGCCTAGATTTGACATGATTCCAACTCCTCATATTGCCCCTAGGAGTTGGTGACCTATTTCTGTACATCTCTGCATATCTAGTAGTGGGCCTAGTGAAATTAGGTTGTGACCTAGGCTTCTCTTTGACAACATCAGGAATACTTCTTTTAATCTCCACTTTAACATTCTCAGGAACACTAGGCTTAGACTCAACATTTAGATTTTCATCTTTCAGAGATGAGTCACTAGCACTATCAAATACATCAACCTCAACCTGAACCTTTTTAGTTTCAACTGGTTTGACAAATTTTGGTCCATAGGTCATAGGTGGTTCCTGAAATTCTTCTAAACCTGTGTGAGCTAAGTCAATGGCAGGAGGTGCTAGAACACCTCTTAGAGGTGGTGGAACAGTTTTGTATCCAAGACCTGATTTAGCTTTGCTCACAATTTGGGCTTCCCAAATTTTATCAATACACTTGGATTGATGATCCAATGTTTGCTTAGTAATCATTATATTCTCACTAGCCACTTTACCCTTTTCTAGTTCTTCTGTAAGGGCCTTATTAACAGCAAACTGATAATCTAAGTCTCTTTTTAATACTGCAATATCATCATTGAACTTAGATTCATTTGCCCTATAATGCTCTAATTGAGTTTCTAAAACACTTAGGCCTCTTTTATGATTTGATAAGTTATAATTAGTATGAGTTAACTCAATGTGTTGCTCATTAAATTGTGCTTTAAGTTTCTCATACTCTTTTAAGGCCTTACAAGATTTAGAACACGCATTATCAATTTGTACCTCAGAGTCAGAAAAAGCCATTAGTGCCACCATTGCAGACTCTGAATCATCTTCCTCTTCCTTAGTCATAAAGCTCCAATCAAAGCTCACTCCATCAATGGCCAATAGCCCCTTTGGCTCATCAGTAGTAGGTTCCTTCTTCTTGTCCTGCTTGTACCAAGTTGACCTGTTTTCAGACTTCCTTGGCTTCCTACACTCTCTGGCAAAGTGCCCCTTGTTATGACAATTGTAGCACTCCACTTTCTTTTTGTCAAAACCTACTGTTTCATTGCCACTGATGTTGATCTTTCTTCCAGTCTTCTTCCAAAACTTCTTTGTCCTTAAGCTTAGTAATGCCACTTGCCATTTAATGTCCATCTCCTCCATATCATCTTCATCAATTTGATCCGGATCCTCATGATTGAGGATTGAACCACCCACTTGACTTGATATAAAGGCATAAAAAGTAGTATCACTAAGCCCTGCAATCTGTCTCTTTGAGCTACCAGTGGAAACACTTCCACTACCAGTGGAAACAACAATGTTAGCACTGTCATCATCACTATCACTTTCTTCATCTGAACTATCATCAAGAGATGATGATATAAGTGCTACACTTCCTGAACTTGAGCTTATTTTGCCAGCTTTCTTCAGTCTTTGTTCAATAACCTTGAAGTTATTGTACAAGTCATTAAGTTTCATGGTCTCCATCTCTGGCTTATCTTCCCACACAGCAACATTGGTTCCAAACTCAGAGGGTAAGCTTCTTAAGAACTTTAGATTGAGGTCTTCCTTTTCCACCTCAATTCCAAAAACAGTGAGTTGAGAAACAATCTTTTGTAGCCTTGTGAAGATGCTATCAAGAGATTCATTACTTGATGAACCAAAGTTTTCATAAGTTTGCTTCAGCAGTGTCTTTTGAGTCTTCTTGGTGGAATCATTACCACCAAAAACTTCACAGATCTCATCAAAGAGAGTCTTTGCAGTCTTGAACTTGCTGAATGCAACAACTTGATCTCTGGGAAGTGTCATCAGCAACAGACCTCTTGCCTTGAGATCATTCTTCAACTGAAGTCTTTCATCATTAGTAACAGGTCCAGTGTTGATCTTAATTACTTCCTTGCCACCAATTGTCTCTGTAGTAGAGCTTGGTTTGAAAGAATTTCCAACCATAATGATCTCCCAGAGTGTGTAATCTTGGACCATAAAGAATTGTTCTATCATTAGCCTCCACATCTCAAAGTCATTCAACTTAAGCTTTGGAAGCTTAGCAGCAATGTTTGAGTTACTGGTTTCTGTCTCCATTGATTCTTCTGAGTGAACTTGAGTCTTCTAAATCAAAGTATCAAAGCCTGGCTCTGATACCACTTGATGGATCTAAACACCTTGAACTTGTGTTAGATTGATACTTTGAATTATATCACTAAGTATGCGGAATCTACTTAGTAACACTTAGAAGTTTGATTGTGAGTAAGACAGTTATATATGAACAATGTATGTAAACAAATTATTAGCTCCAATATTATTAATGATAATAATATGAGTGATCTTGATATCACTAGGGTTACACCTTGAAGCTCTAGAAACGTATGTGAGAGTTATATTTCAACTGATAACCTAGGATCTCCTTTTATAGCACAAGGAGTCCTCTTCTACAAGATAAGTATAATGCTAATAGAATAAGATATACACAAGATCTATTCTATATTTATCTAGACGCGTTTCCTAACAGTTATCTAATAAGCAGTGGTAATATATTGTTCTTGCAGTGGTAATGAGTTTCCACTGCAAGTACAATCTTCTGCAGTTGTAACATCTTTACTATCCGTGGTAACTGTTAGTATAATTCCCAACAATAATGTTAAATGTAATCTACGAATCGATGATTTTGACAATTGATAAAATTTGAAATTTTAGAGTATCTGTTAATCATGTATTCCAACTTTTTAGTGGATTAATCCATGTGGTTTGACTGGCCGGTAACTACTTCTCTTTTTACCAGGTTGGCGTGATCGATTACTTCAAGGTTGTTTGTATCTAGTAGAATTGAACTTTCTCACATTTAAGTGGTAGTAGTCACAAGCATTCTATCACAAGGTCACCGACTGGCAAACACTTTAATTAAATTTGTTCGGAAATTTGTTTGTTTAAATATTTGTAAGTATTTTGTGTTTGATATATGGATGTAATATATCCATTTATTTTCTTTAAAACATGTTAAAATGACAAATCAAATTCCATTTTATAACCATATACACCTATGTTAAGTGATACTTACATGAAGAGATGACTTTTGTCACCATTAATCAAACCCAACCCGATTTGTTCAAGTAATACTAAAGATTATTTTATCGCCCGATGCCCCCGTAATCATTATTTCTGGCTCCACCACTGTATCCAACCAAAACTCATAATTGCATATATATTCTTCCAAAGCCTTAAAACTGTCAAATATATCAAAATAATTATTTTAAATATATTTAATAGAAAAAATGTCTAATAATTATAATTGATATATAAAATAACGATTATACCCTTATTCATATTAATTTTTTTTACAATTACAAAATATCCTTTAACCATTTTTTAAGAAAAGAAATAGCAACCATGTTCGGCGACACAACTGTGTTCGGTATCGACGAATCTTGAATAAGAATATTAACAACACTATCCATTGTTCCATCTAAATGTAAATTCCTATATATATATATATATATATATATATATATATATATATATATATATATATATATATATATATATATATATATATATATATATATATATATATATATATATATATATATATATCAAATGACATAATAAACTTCAAACTAATAAAAGGATATTTTGTAATTATAAAAAAATAATAATAAAAATAAGGTTATAACCGTCATTTTATATATCAATTATAATTATTAGACATTTTTTCCTATTAAATATATTTAAAATAATTATTTGGATATATTTGACAATTTTTAGGCTTTGAAAGGATATATATGCAATTATAAATTTTAGTTGGATACATATAATTATATATAATGCTTTGGAAGGATATATATGCAATTCCCCTTATAAGTTATATGTATTAATTTTTATATACCCTATTCATATTGGGGGTTTTTTTTTTTTTTTTTAATCATGATAACAAACATGAGAGGGTGTTTGGCATTGCGTAAAAAAGTTAATTTGGGTACAGGGAATTTGATTATGATTACCTGTACTTAAGGGTCAGCTTATGTAGTAGTATACCTGTTCCAATTGTTTGTTTTCTTTTACACTATGAACATATAGATAATGTCTATCAGGGGTCATCTAATAAACACCTATGTAAACTCAAAGAAAACCAATAAAGATAATGTCTTCTTAAGGGTCAGTTTATATAGATCTCTGTACTTACGGGTCAGTGTTTATAGATGACACCCTGTTGGGATCATACTTTAGTATTTAGTCAAGTCTCGGTCATTACATTTTGTAATAGGTTGCTTAAGTTTTATTTCTTATTATTGTTTAAGTTAATGGGCAATATGTTAAAGCCCAAGAGGCCTAAAAGCCCACGTTAAAAAAGGATAAGGGAGGAAGGGTGTGTTGCCCTAGCTCCTCCCTTATAAATAGTAAGCTCATGTTACATTTTATTTTGTTGGTTATTAGATTACCTTAAGGAAACTCTTGCACTTTTATCTTTCTTATTATCTTATAATCAACCAAGTCTATTTCTCATCTCATTTCTCTTTATATCATACTTGTGTTTACTAAATGGTGACCTAACAAGTGGTATCATTCGCCTACTAGAAGTTTGAAGTGTATTTCTTTTGGTTACGTGGGGATTTGGTGCTTATTCTTCATCTTTTTGCATTTTTCTTTGTTTCTTTCACTCAAATCTTGAAGCTTGGACAAGTTTCAAGGTTGATATAGTGATTTGAAGCTTAGTTGTTGCATAAAGTTGTGATTTTTAAGGTTTTTTTAGGTTTTATAGCTTCTTTGATATTGGAAAACTAGTTTTTTGGTAATAACATCTCATAAAGTTAAGGTTTTCTAAGTATTGGTGAAGTTATTTGATCAAAAGTACCTTATTTTTAAGCATTTTCTCTTCTAAAAGTCATTATTTAAGGTGAACAGTACGTTTTACGCGTAAAGTGGTCGGAAAAGTACTATTTCCAGCTGTCTACAGTGTTTTTTGGTCGGTTTACGCATAAAATAGGCCAAAACCCTTTTCTTACGCGTAATATTTGCCAAAACCCTGATCCTACGCGTAAAGTGCTCCTTTACGCCTTAAATCCTACGCATAAGTTGTATCCTACGCGTAAGTCAGAGTTACGCGTAACTTGCCAGAGTTTACGCGTAAGCTTCAACAACGATCTTCTTCTTGTGCTACGGTGACTCAGTACTTCCCTAGCTTGGATAAGTTAGTGGAATACTTCGACTACGGATATCTTTCAAGCTTGGATAAGTTTGAAAGATTTGTTTGGTTGTTTCAACCTTACGCATAAGTCTAAACTTACGCATAAGCATAAGCTTACGCGTAAAGAGGAAACTTACGCATAAACTAGAAAGTTTACGCATAAACCTACTCTTTACGCATAACTTAAAGTTTACGCGTAAGATTAAGTTACGCGTAAGATTTAAACTTACCCCAAGGATTTTGCTACTTTCACAAAGGAACGTGCATTTCAATCTTCTACAAAGATCCATTTCTACACAAGTGTTCTAAGATGTCTCAACCACCTAATCACTACTTCCCTCACTCTTATCCTCAGCAACAACAACCTCAGCAGTATCAGCAACAACAACCTCAGCAGTATCAGCAACAACAATACCTTCCGCACATAATGAATCAACAACCTCCTAAATACAATCCACAACAACATTACCTGATGATGCAGCAACAGCTCATTCCTCAACAACAACCATATCAAGTGCCACAACAAAACACTCAGTTTTCCTCCAAACAACCTCACTGGTTTGACAGAATGTGTGAAGTTATTACAACTCAACAATCCCGACATGAGGCAGGATCACTTGAAACACCTCCAATGCTAACACCTGGTAACTATGTGCAATGGTCAAGTCGATTCCTACGCTTTCTTGAACTAAAGAAACCTCATGGGCACTTCTTAAAACAAGTGATACTTGAAGGACCATTTGAGTGGCCAACAAGATTTGAAGCTGGTGATCCTAATGCTGATCCTCCACGTCCTCCTGGTGATAGACCCCTTCCAGAAACTGCACTCACTGAAGAACAGAAACTACATCGTGAAGCTGATCAGTATGCAATGGCTTATATACTTCAAGGTATACCCAATCCGATCTATCGCAGTGTCGATGCTCAGAAAACAGCCAAAGCTATGTGGGAACACGTTCATCTCCTCATGGAAGGCACTCAATTGAATAAAGATGACATGGAATCCAAGCTTTACATGGAATACACTGACATCACAATTGAACCTGGAGAGTCACTTGAATCCTACTATCATCGTTTCACAAATGTTGTCAATGATCTGGAACGTCACAAAATCACTGTACCAAGGATCGCTGTGAACTCCAAATTTGTTGGTAGTCTTGGCCCTGATTGGCATAAATATGTGACATTTGTTCGTCAAACGAAGAATCTTCATGATGCTCCATATGGCTTGTTGTATGACTTTCTGAAACACCATGAACCTGAAGTGGAAAAAGATCGAGCTCTACGAGGAGGTTACACACCCACAACAACACCTAATTCTTTGGCTCTCGTAGCTCAATCTCCCTATGCTTCACCACCACTGTCAAATCATGCATATGTTCAAGAGCAGAACTACTTCAGTTATCCACAATCTTCCACCTCGAACCAAATGGTCTCTTATGATTCATCTCCACAAGATACTTCTACTCAACTTGTTCCGTCAAACAACAATGATGCTGTGTACTACTCCAACTGCAATGATGATGACGATGATGACTTTAATACGTTGAATCAGGGACTTGCTCTTATCGCTCGTGCTTTCAGCAAATTCTCCAACAAAACGAATAACCGTCAACGTTCATCTTCAAATACCAGGAATCAAGCTGTTGTAAATGATGGAAGAGTGGAAATTCAAAATCGTAACTATGGTAGATCTGGTTCAGGAAGTTCTTCAGGAAGTTATGGGAATGGTCAGAGGTTTGGTAACAATACAGGGTTCAGGACCAACTCAGCATCTTCTCAACAAAGGTCTGACTCAGTTACTACAAGGAACTCAACCTCAGGGAATGCAGTTTGGTGCTACAATTGTAATGAACAAGGTCATATTGCTACAGCATGTCCCAAACCGAGAACTCGGGGTAGCAAGTTTCACAAGCAGGCATTACTCATGGCTCTTCAGGATGAAAAAGATGGACATTTCCCTGAACAAGACAACAACTTCATGGCAAATGTGAACAACGATGATGACATGGAAGATCTGGAAGCCAATGCTGCTGTGATGCTTATGGCTAACATGCAGGAACTTAAGCTCAATGATTCAGGTCCAGTGTATGACACTGACGGCTTGTCTCAGGTACATGACTTCAATGAATGCTTTATTAATGAAATAGTCTCACCTTCTGCTTATGAATCAGATATGGCGCAAGTTGTTCCATCTAAATCATCTTCATCATCTCATACAGATGAACAAATAAACACAGTTGTCATATTCGATGATGACACAGTTGTTTCATTTGATGATCCTATTGAGAATGATAAACATGATCATTTCGAACAACATGAACCATCATTTGATCCAGACCCTGATCTCATATTGTTATCAAAACAACTGGATGCTCAACAATTGCAAATAATAAAATGCAACGAGAAAAACAAAGTTTTGAAAGAACAAAATGCGTCACTTGCAAGAGATATTGAATGTTATAAAATTCAACTTTCTAATTAGGAAGACAAGATTAAACATGCAAAAAGTTTTGAAAAAGCTTTTCACGATTCCTACAACAAAGAACAAGATCTTCAACGCAAAATGCAAGATTTAATCGAGTCAAACGGAAAATTGATTTCAAAACTCGAAAGTGAAAAGAGTGAATTGAAAAAGCAAGTCGAACGTCTTCAAACAGAACTGTCAAAAACAGAAACAGAATTGTCAAGTTGTCAAAAAGATTTTTGTGAACATAAAATACGAAAAAGGAAGTATATAGATAACTTACTCGGTGATATTGTTGATCTTGAAAAACAATTGAAAGAATTTCGGAACATTGTTTACAAACACGGGAACTCTGTCACTACAATTCAGAAATTTACTTTAAAACCGAGACCCGGTACTGGATTTGCACTTGGCGATTACAATTCAATGTTTCTTCACAATGCATTCAAAGATGTTCCAAAAATTTACAGTATGGACTATTTGCTTGATAATACGATTGTGCGTGCTGTTGTTTTTGATACTGAGGAAGAAGAAGAACTTGAAGACGAGAGTCGGTCAAAAATGGGTAATGTTGAATATTGCACACCATATGACTATTCAAAAAATCCAGTCAAGTTCGTTACTCAAAAGGATTTACCTGGGAAATCATGGTTTATCGAAGAGTCGTATGTTTCATCTCACAATGAGGCCCCTGTCCAAACTGTAGCACAAGTAAATGGTCCTTTACCCTCGTCCGGTGAACTTACACGTTTACCAAAATGTCGTGTCTTAAATTATTTCAAAACTTTTATGGAAGACATCGATATTTTGGAGGAAACAATTGAACGCAATTCTGAAATAAAAATTGAAACTTTTCAATCCGCTTACGAGCGAGAAAAAAGAGATATTTTTCAAAAACAAATGAAACCAATTGTTCAACACCTCCGTCTCTGTGCTACACGTTGGGATCAGGAACTTCAAAAGGAGGTCAAAAATATGATAAACGTTTTTGACACTGCTGAAAATGAGATTTTGGTTCAAAAGTTACAAACTAAAGTTTTCAAAAATGATGCTGATCGACTCTTGGAACAAGTTCTCTGTGCTGATATTTTGTCTGTTATCATGAATGATCTCTATAAATCTGGTACTTCTATGCTTAAGCATGATCATTGTGTTGATAATAACTTGTTGAATGAGGAAATTGAGACACTGAAACATGAGAATGATAATCTGAGGAAAAAGAATGATGATGTGACAAAACAGTTTTCAAAACAAATCAGTCTACTCAATCAAAGGCTTGAATGGTGTCAAGCTAAAAGTCTTGAAAGGGAATTGAAGTTTCAAAGTCACAATGTTTCAAACTCTTGTCAACTTTGCAAAAACAATGAGTCTTTAAAAGGTTTGTGTCTCAAATACGAGAAAGAAATTGCGAAGTTAAAAATTGAAAATGACGAATTTCTACAAAACCACATAGACATCAAATATTGCAATGGTATACTTGAGTCAAACATTCAGGATAAGAATCACATCATCATTGAGTTAAAAGAGAAAATAAAGACACTTGAAAAAGGAAAGATGGTTGACACCACGGTGATAGCACCAGGAATGTATAAATTAGACAAAACTGATAAAGGAAAGGTTGTTCAAAATACTAATGTTGCAAACTCCACTTCTACAGGACTAGTCTCCCCTACTAGCGTTAGCAGACCCAAGCGAAACAGTAAAAAGAAGAATAGGCTCTGGCAACGTAAGCGAGGACAACTAGAAGCTCAAGAAGTAGTAGACCAACTTAGGAATTTGAATAAAACTCATGTTGCATCAGATTTAGATTCTAATCTGGCAAATTGTAATCAAAATCTAAATGTAACGAATGATGAACCTTTGAATGTTTTGAATATTAATGCATCTTGTGTGTTTTGTCGTAAAAGCGTTTCATCTGGTGATCATACTAAATGTATAGCTAATTCTCTACTTCATCGTCATAAGAAACGTAGGACACGCATTCCTTCTAGGCCCACTACTGCCTCTAAGTCTATCTTAGGAAAGCAGCCTTCTACGGTTTCTAGTGAAGTTGATGTTACCCCCATAGGTGCAGAGAACAAGTCTAGGAATCAGCCAAACACTAGTGAATACACCATTAAGAAAGCTCGAACTAGTTGGAATTGGCAACGTTGGTTACAACACAAACCTGATTTTAAATGGATTCCTAAATTATTGTATACTTGTGCTTCTAACCAACTGGAACCCGCAGTTTCTTTGGGTTCCACCCTTACTTCTGTTCCATCCGTGTCCTCCTCTTGTGATGCAGGTGGTGCAGATTGTTCTCTGGATTGTTGATAGCGGATGCACCCGACATATGACAGGCAATCTCAAACTGTTACACAACTTTGTCTCAAAGTTCATTGGTACTGTCAGATTCGGGAATGATCATTACGCTTTAATCATGGGGTATGGTGACTTTATCAGTGGGAACATCGAAATAAGCCGTGTTTATTATGTGGAAGGCCTTGGACACAACCTTTTCTCTGTTGGTCAATTCTGTGATGGGGATCTAGAAGTTGCATTTCGTGAGAAAACTTGCTTTGTTCGTGACTTACAAGGAAACGATCTTATGTCTGGCTCCCGTGGCTCCAATCTTTATACAATTTCAATGTCAGATATGATTGCAACATCTCCGATATGTCTTCTCTCCAAAGCAGAATCAACTAAATCTTGGTTATGGCACAAACGTCTGTCACACTTGAATTTCAAAACTATGACTGACCTTGCTCGTTATAAACTTGTTGAGGGATTTCCAAGATTCCGTTTCACCAAAGATCACTTATGTCCAGCCTGTGAACAAGGAAAAAGTACTCGGGCTCATTTTCCTTCAAAACCTGAACACAGTACGAATCATGTTCTACAACTGCTTCATATGGATTTGTGTGGACCGATGCGTGTTCAAAGTATCAACGGTAAACGCTACATACTAGTAATCGTCGATGATTTTTCCAGATGGACTTGGGTTTATTTTCTACGAAGTAAAGATCAGGCTCCTTCTATGATCATCACCTTTCTCACTAAAATTCAAGTTCAGTTACGCAACACGGTCCGAATAGTCAGAACTGACAATGGAACTGAATTCAAGAATCAGACACTTAGGTCTTATTATGAGAAAGTGGGAATTGAACATCAAACATCTATTCCTAGAAGCCCAGAACAGAATGGAGTTGTTGAAAGACGCAACAGGACGTTAGTGGAAGCTGCTAGAACTATGTTGATTAATGCTCAATTACCTGATTACTTGTGGGCAGAAGCTGTTTCAACCGCATGCTATACTCAAAACCGTTGTATGATCACAAAACGTCATCGCAAAACACCATATCAAATTGTTCACAAAAGGAAACCGAACATCGATTACTTTCATGTTTTTGGAGCACTCTGCTATCCGAAAAATGATCGTGATGATTTAGGTAAACTTAAAGCAAAGGCTGACATCAGAGTGTTCATTGGATATTGTGAGAATTCTAAAGGTTTTCGGATTTGGAATCGTCGTACTCGTGAAATTCAAGAAACCATTCATGCTAATTTTGATGAGCTCACACAAATGGCTTCTGAGCAACACAGCTTAGGACCCGAATTTAACCGTCTTAACTCTCCGGCATCTTCGGCTGAACCATTGCCACTCAACCGCAAAGAATTGGAAACCTTGTTTGCTCCACTGTTTGATGACACAATTGAATACCGTCCTACTGAGGTCCCACCAAATTCCGCTGCTCAACCTGACAATGTTCATGTACCAGACTCACCGCAACAAACTTCAACAACTGTTGAGAGAGACGATCCTCCAATTGCTTCACCATCTACAGTAGAACAAACTGTTTCTAACTCACGCCACTCAGCTGAAGATTCAACACCACTATCAGTTCCACAATCCGCAGAGCATGATCCTGATGCGTTCTTCAATCCGTTTGCACCAGCTACTACAGTTCCTGATATAGCTGAGTCGTCAACACGCAACTTGGATCCTGCCAATATGCGAGATACATATCAACTACACCCTTCAACACACAAATGGACCCGAGACCATCCTCTAGTTCATATTATTGGCCATCCAGATGCACCAGTTATGACGAGACAACGACTTCACACAGATGGAGAAACTTGCATCTACGCACTCACAGTTTGTCATGAAGAACCCAAGAACATTAAAGATGCAATGACTTATGACAACTGGATTGAATCTATGCAAGAGGAATTTCAGCAATTCATACGATTGGAAGTCTGGGAATTAGTTGAAAGACCTGACGGAGTCTTTGTCATTGGGTTAAAATGGATATGGAAGAATAAGCTTGATGCTGAAGGCACTGTCATACGGAACAAATCACGTCTGGTAGCAAAAGGATACTCTCAACTGGAAGGTCTAGATTTTGCTGAATCCTTTGCTCCAGTGGCTCGACATGAAGCTGTTCGGATCTTTTTGGCCTATGCTGCACACCGGAACATGGTAGTCTTCCAAATGGATGTCAAAACAGCATTTCTTAATGGAGATCTCCGTGAAGAAGTTTATGTCAGCCAACCTGAAGGCTTCGTTGATCCTGAGCGTCCTAATCACGTCTACCGACTCAAAAAGGCTCTCTACGGACTCAAGCAGGCCCCACGGGCGTGGTATGACAAACTGTCCACTTTCTTATTGGCCAATAAGTTTTCTAAAGGATCGGTGGATCCCACACTGTTTACTAAAACCTACGGGGAGGACTTACTTGTTGTTCAAATATATGTCGATGACATCATTTTTGCCTCAACAAAAAGAAGTTTCTCTAATGATTTTGCAAAATTAATGAAAGATAATTTTGAAATGTCCATGATGGGTGAACTTTCGTTCTTTTTAGGACTACAAGTTCATCAATCACCCCGTGGAATTTTTGTAAATCAATCTAAATATGCTCTTGAAATTTTAAAGAAATATGGAATGATGTCTTGTGATACCTATAATACACCAATGGGCTATACCACAAAACTAGATGCTGATTTACATGGGACTCCAGTTGACCCTACCAAATACCGAAGTATGATTGGGTCCCTCATGTATCTCACAGCTAGTAGACCTGATATAGTATTTGCTGTCTACATGTGCTCCCGCTATCAGTCCAGACCAACTGAAAAACACCTCAGTGAGGTCAAGAGAATCCTTCGATACATAAAGGGAACCATTAACTTGGGGATCTGGTATCCGAAGGATTCTGGCTTTGAACTAATTGCTTTTTCAGATGCTGATCATGCAGGATGTTTAGACACACGCAAAAGTACATCTGGTGGATTACAATTTCTCGGAGACAAACTTGTGTCATGGCAATCTAAGAAGCAGGACTGCACTTCACTGTCATCTACAGAATCTGAATACGTAGCCATGTCCGCTTGTTGTGCTCAAGTCATCTGGATGAGATCACAACTCAAGGATTATGGCTACCTGTTCAACAGGATTCCTATCTACTGTGACTCAAAGAGTGCAATTGCTATCTCCTGCAACACTGTGCATCATTGCAAATCCAAACACATCGATCTCCGATATCATTTCATCAAAGAGCATGTGGAAAGGGGTACAGTTGAGCTTTATTTTGTTGGAACTGAGTACCAATTGGCGGACTTACTTACCAAATCCTTGGCACCATCCAGGTTTGCTAGTTTAGTTCACCAAATTGGTATGCGATGTTTGACTCCAGAGGATCTGGAAAAGTTTTTAAAACACAAGTGATTGTCAAACATCAAAACTATCTTTGTAAATATTTTTCTCAAAAAAAAAAAAAAAAAAAAAAAAAAAAAAAAAAAAAAAAAAAAATCTCTTTCAACACTAATTTTTTCTAAAAACGTCTTCAATCATTTAAAATTAGTGTTGAGGGGGAGAAAACGTAACATTTTTTTTCAAATATTTCATCTTTTATACTTGCATTTTACCAAAACCATTTATTTTTTTTTCAAATTATTAATATTTTTTCCTTAGTGTTGATTCAAAAGGATTTCGGGTTACTCTCCTTGACCAAAACCTGTTAATTTTACCATGATTCTAAGGTCGAGGGGGAGTATGACAAGTTGTTCTTTTCATATCGTGGTGTTGACTAACGAAAGTTACATGAGATTAAGTATGTTAGTATTCAAAATAAATGTTAGTCAAGGTTAAGGGGCTAAATGTGTCAACACATGAAACTTGTATTAACCACGGTCAAAACTACCATTGACCCTTCACATTTACTTTTTCTGCAAACACATTTAATTTTCACCAACCATATCCTACGACTCACAATCATTCTATTGATCTAATCCACCATTCTTGAATCTGTAAGTGTTAACTTGTTTTGATTATGATTGCTTACAAGGGTTTTTAATTTTATTCCAATCCAACGGCTCAATTTTTCACAATCGATTAAATTGCTTTTGGAAGTTATGCGTAAAATCAAACCCAGATTTAAGTGTTGTTTTGATTAAATTGATAGATGGGAAATGGTCATTAGATGTTAATAAGCAAGTTTCTTAACTCCAATCACTCCCAGAAACACTAATCGATCATGTTTGAGATTAGGGTTCATGCGTATGAATTGGGGGTTCTTGAGTTTGATCATTAGGATGGTAATTAGTGATGGGGATAGTGTTTGTGTATGCCTAGGATCATGTGAATATGGGTTAATTGGATTTTAAACATGTTTTGTTCTTAAATCTAAGGTGTAGGGTTCGTATGTCACTAGCAGATTCTATCTTGTGATTTTGTGGATGTTTTGTGTTTGTATTTGATACATATGATCCTTATGATGTTAATATTATTTGCCCCATGTTAATTTCTACCCAGAAACACTTTTGACTAATGATGTGATTGAGTGTTCATGCGTGTTTACGCGTTAAGTGTTATTAGGCATGATTACGTGTTAAAATGTATAAAATAAGTGTATTGGATTGATGTTTGATCAGTGGTAATGTTTGTGCACTTTCAGGAAACTCATAACTCAAATTACAAAAGATGGCAGAACACAATGACATCCCATACGGACCAGAACCTGAACCCATTCGTGCATGGGAAGACACATTTCCTGAAAACTACTCCAGGAAGATTGGAAAGAACAACCTAAGAGTCAACTTCAACAAACTGACATGCAATGAGTCTTCTTGCCTTGTTGCTGTTGATGCTCTCATCTATCACCCGTGCAAAGTTCTTCTCACCAAATCTGCTGCAGTAGCATGCTTCTACATACATCAGTTTTGGCACACAATCCACCTGGACCTCCTGGAAGAGTCCTTTACTTGTATGCTTCACATGAGACAAGTCACGGTCGACAAGGATCTTCTCCGTAGTGCTCTTGGTCTTCCCGAACTTGAACCGAATGAAGAGTATGACCAAGTTCCCACTGAAGAAGAATTGATAGAATGGCTGAGAGATATTGGGTATGATGAGTCTGAAGGGGTCATTACTAGTCACTCTAGGGTCAATATCAGATTTCTTCCACAGCCTTGGAGAACTCTCTACATCATAATTGCCAAGTCACTATCCGGCAGAGACACAGGCCATGAACACCCTAAGCTCCAACATCTCAGGCTGTTCTGGGCTATTGCTAATGTCAAGAAGGTTGATTATGCCAGCATTATCTGGGAAGATATTGTGTGGCACATACACCGCAAGACAACCAATATTCCTTTCGTCCGTTTCACCAAACTTCTTATTGCAAGCTTCCTCCATGAATATGATGACATTCCTCAAAGATTGAATGATGAGTTTCAGCACACATACAAGAATGAGGACACACTGAAGGTCATCAAGAGAATGGATACAAGTACAAGGAAACAGGGAAAGAAACTTCCAGATAGCCTCTTAACTGACAAAGTCAAGGATGGTAATAACTACAAGTACTACCTACAAGCTATTGAAGCAGAGAAAGTTGGGTTCTTGGACGAAGCTGCTCTACCTTCATACATGCAGAAGAAAGGTAAGAAAGGTAGCAAATCTGGCAGCTCAGAAAGTTCTACTAAGTCCAAACCTAAGAAAAAGCCATCATCTAAGGTCAGAATTCCTGCAAAGAAACCTACTGCTGAACCTGGCTGGTTTCCCTCACCTCCACCTTCTCCAAAACCTGCTGACTCTGAACAAACCGAATCCGACGAAGGTCCTATTTACAGTGAAGCCTATGCCAATATCACCAAGAAAGTCAATCTTGATGAAATTGACGATAAGGATTTGACGTTCGAAGATTGGGATAATATTATTGACGAATCTGCTGATTATGCTGAATCCCCCGCACACCTCTATCAACGTCCATTCACCAAAGCTCAAACAATTTTGGAAGAAGAAAGGATTAGAAGAAAAAAGATGAAGGAACCAGTTACAGCTGTACAAGAGCCTGAAGACCTTTCAGTCGATGAAGAAAATGAACGGGCTCTCAACCTCGGTCTCCTTCACAGCCGAATTGATACATTCAATGCTGATATACCTCCACCTCCTGTCTTCTCTCAGACCACCGAAGCTGGCGGCTCAAGCAGCATTCCTGAGCCTACCACAGGAATCACCTCTGACTTAGTTGTTTATGATACACCCTCAGTATCTCCCACTGACGTTGAGATGACTCCAGCAATGGGAGAGGAAGGAGAAGATGATCCTATGGATACCGATGCTCCAAGACTTATGTCTATGGAAGAAATGGAGCGTAGAGAACGGGCTCAGGAAGAGGAACTGAAAAGAAAACAAGAAGCTGAAGAGGCCAGACTTGAAGAGATTGCTCAAGCTAAACTGGAAGAAACGATCAGAATGGAAGAGAGCAGGAAAGCAGAGGAGGCAGCCAAACTGGCTGAAGAAAAATCTAAGAAGGAAGAAGAAGCCAGGCTGGCTGAAGAACAAAGGCTTAAAGCCGAAGCTGATAGGCTGGCTGAAGAAAAACTTAAGAAAGAAGAAGAAGCCAGGGTTGCTGAAGAACTAAGACAGAAAGCTGAAGCTGATAAACTGGCAGAAGAACTTAGGGTGAAAGAAGCAGCAGCCAAAGATAAGAAAGTTGTACAACCCGAACTACAGAAAGGAGATGTCAAAGACACAACCACCATTATTGAATCATCACAGTCATCACCTCCTGCATCTGAATCAACACATGGCAAATCAATCAAGAAACCGAGCTCCAAAGCCTCTGCTGCATCCAAACTACTCAAGTCTGCTTTCAAAAGAGTGCATGATAAGAAGAGAAGCAAACTAGAAGATCAGGTTGCTAAACTTGCAACCCAGGTTGCTGAACTATCTAAGCTGAACACGAACGTCAAAGAGCTACAAGATAAGGTTGACATTTTCCTAGCTAAAGACGTAACAGAGAACTTGGAAGCCGCACTAGCAGCTCAAGCACAGGAATACATGGCACAACACTTAGTGGCTGAGCTGAAAGATCTACTGGCACCAATGAGAGACGAACTCACCAAGTTCGCTGAGCAAGCAGTAAAGAAAGTTATCCGATCAACAACCTTCACTCTTCGTGCCGACAAGTCTACTGCTCCTCTACCAGGACTTTCTCTGGATGACTTGGAAGCTCAACTCCTAGAAAAGCTTGCAAACAAGTTCACCTTGACTCCTGAAGAAGCAAAAGTCCTGGAAGCACTGAAAGACAAAATGAACAAAGAGTCTTGTAGCACAGAGGCCGATAAGCTAAAACGTCAAAGAGATGATGAAGACAGGGATCCTAATTCTCAGGCAAAGAAACAGAAACCAGCCGAAGGATCCTCATCTCAGCACAAAACACCGGTAATTCCTCCTACCACAACAACTTCCTCACAACAACCGAAGGCATCCGGTTCTGCTCCCAAGGCACATGATCACTTTGAATACACCGGTGGTGACGACATTCCTATGCCCGATAAAGTTCCAGAACCATCTCCTAAGCAAAAGAAGAAAGATAAGAAAGGAAAGCATCAGCAACCTCAACCGGATACCTCAACTAAAGGCACCAAACCAAAGAAACCCAAAACCGTCCTTAGCTGGCTAGACCAAGACAATAGTGCCGAATACTCCTGGTTTGAGAAGATGATAAATTCGCAACCACCACTGGAAGACAATCATGAACCTCAAGATGGTCGTACAGTGGAATATGCTCAAATGATTCAGCAAAAGTTTAAGATGAAAAAGATGAATAAGAAAGAGCTGCGAAGAATCAAAAATGATGCTTTCAATCTTCTGAAAGATCGGTCTGCTAACTCAATCGAGCTTGAATACCATCTGGAAAATATTGCTCGAGCTATGTCAAGCAATATTGACTGGATCAACCCTGAATCATATGTCGATCCGGTCACAAAGAAAACCGCACCTTACATTACTGATTGGTCCAAACCACTACCGATGATTGGGAAGCCTAAGGAACCAAAGATCCCGTACAAGTTCTTCTACAACACAGACTTGGAATTCCTGACACTTGGCAGCAAGATCGAGAAGAAGTATGTCACCTCACTTGCCTTTCTCCCTGCAGCTCGATATCTCAACAATGCCATCGAAGAAGAAGCTTCAGCATTATTCGTCGACAAAATTGTTGAATATGACCGGGATGCACTTTATGGTATTCATCATTGGCCAACCAACCGGGCACAGTACTATCGAAGCAGCAGACTTAATCAGACGATGGGTGATGTAGAAAGTGATCTGAAGATAGTCTCCATTCAATTCATCTCGACTGTCACGTTCTTTGGGTACCCCTTCCTCAGCAAAATCACACTGAAAAGGCTTGATGAAAAGGAGTACGATATTTCCGAGTCTGACTTTCCACGACTACGTCTCAACGACATTGAAGACATGTACCTGCTAAAAGTTCAAGGAAAACTCTGTGGCTTGCCCAAAGACATACAGCTTGCCTTTATCCAAGCTCTTCTCATCTACATCAGGCAGATTGTCATAAGAGAAAGAGTTGAAGATCTTCAGTTAGGAGTGGAAAGTTACCAGAAGAAGCTCAATCTCACTAAACCAAACCTGTTTGACATCCCCGACCTTCAACGTCTACCTCAATACTCCTTGATCAGACGACCATTTGGGTTCACCTACCGAAGTATTAACGGTCGCAACTGCTTTATGGGATATGAAGAAATTCATAAGTTCTGTGATGAAACTCTCAAGTTCGTCAGAGATGGAATCAAAGGCAGAATCAATGATATTGAACTGGGTAAATCCAAAAGGTGGAACACAAATGACGCCCGGGATGCTCGCAGATTCATCTTCAGGATTGAAAACAGATTGAGGCGCAGGGATCAGTTTCGGAGGTTGGAGAGTTATGTTGGAGGCAGATCCAAATTTCCGGTGCTGACATTTCAGAGGCCTGATTGGTAAATCATTGTAAGCATTTGATTTGATTTGTCAATAATTTACTTCATAATGGTTTGTGCACGCATATCAGTGTACAACCCGTACTTGTAAAGAAAGGACCCTGAGGTACGCATCAGTGCCTCAATCCTAATATAAGGAGCGAAGGCTTCTTACTTTTGAGTAGAATTAATCAAACATTTATGATTTTTTCATAATTCTGCTCAAAAGGACAAGTATTTCACCTCAATAAAACCTAATCACTTGTTGAGGGGGAGCACTTGTCAAAACAAAATACTTTGCTCAAAATCAAAAAGTTCTTGGAGAATCTCCCCGTAAGACTCAAAAGGCATATTTTAATCTAAAAGATTATCAAAAACATCATCTTATATGCTATTTTTGAGGGGGAGAAAATGAAAAAGTGATTAAAATATACGAAGTCAATGCTTAAAAGTTGTATCATGTGCGAGCTAGACTCAGTTTTAACCCAGGAATTGACGAGGCAATAAATGTTAGTAATATCGAAAAGACTTATCCTCGACGGGTAATAACATCAAGTTAGATATTAGAGCTAGTTGTCACCTAAAAGCTGACAATGTATCTCTTTATCTAACCACGTAAGCGTGTCTCGAAAAGGATTAGTCTTAGTAGAAATGTACCATCTCGAGAAACTTTCTGTGGACTTGACCAGGCCGGGTAATAACTTCAAGCTAGTTTAACTAGTGATGTAAGCGTGTCTCGAATCGGTCCTGTTCACAGAAAGTGAATCAATTCAAAAGTGATTGCTCCTCCCGCATGTGCAAATTTATTAAATACTTGTGAGCACATGTGCAAGGGGAGCCCTTCAAAAGTGTACGCAAAACTCTCAAAGTGTTAACCAAAATATTTGATTATCACAAACACTTTGAGAGATTTTTCAATCAAAGGTTTCTTGGCTACTGTCGGAGTTATAAGGTGATTAAGATAGGAATATCCGTCCTATGATCCGCCAGAGCCGGAGGGATCTACCCAAGGACATCTCCCATAGTTAGAATTAGAAGTCCTTAGGTATGATACGAAAAAAGGAGAAATGAATGAAAGGGAAAGAAGGAGTTGAAGAATTAAAAAGAAAAGTAAAGTAAAGGGTGAAAAGAAATAGCCCTCCAGATGATTCAACCTTAGGGCAGACACCGGGTTCAATACGTATGCTACTGGTTGTTGCTAAGGCGACGCCGGTATTGAAGATTAAGTCGTCATGGACCCAGTGACGCAATGCACTAAACCTTCTTAAACCACTCAAGTTCTCTTAAAAGGACTTGTTTCATTCTCACAGGGGAACCCGCATAACCTATCGACCTATCTCTTAGAGACGGTTGATATTGAAGAAGGACATCCCCAGTCTCCGCATAGGAAACCTAGGTGTGCACTTATAGAGTCTAGAGCCTTGAGATACATCAAAGATCTCTTAGGAACACTTAGTATTTCTACGACTGGTGTTCTACTTCAATGGGCATCAGTTGTAAACTATCGAGTCCTTCGCAGATCTTAGCAATCTGCCTAGAACGTTTATGAGAGGATTACGTAAGTATCTCTCAATGATTGAACGGAAATCCTGCCAGGGTCAACATCAAACAGCCCTGACAGCAGGTCACTTCGGTAACCCCACAAGGGTTACGCTTAGTGTTTACGGTGGTTCCATTACGGTCTACAGTCGTGGAGTGATCCCCAGCGACTCACCCAGTCATTGAGCTACCTAGTAGGTCTCGTAAGCTCCTTCGGGAGTATCTGATATGGGAACGGCCTGGATAAGGATTAGAAGGAGTCTTCACAATATGCTGTTGATGAGCTCTAATTCCTTATCCGTAAGTACCGGTGATTTATTGCTAACTGTCTACTCGCAGGTACCTCACTTCCATGATGACGGATTCCACATGCTCATACATGCATCTTGCAATCATCAAAAGCTCCCTCAAAGATCAAAGCAACACAAAGTTCAAAGTAAGATTCTACGCCAAAAAAGAAGAATCTACAAAGATTAAAGACCAAAGATCTTATGTGAAAGAAAGGGACTACGTACATGTATAAGTCAGAACTCAAAGATGTATGAGCATGTTTGAATGGCGAACTACCACCACAGACGCAGGAGTGACGAACGGCAGATTACTTCATAACATTATCACTACAACATCATCAAAGAACAAAGAAAAAGAGCAGAGTATACCAATCATTATTCTTATCATTTCTGAAGACGTCTAAAGCTATGAAAGTCAAAGATTAAGACGAAGACGTCAAGCAACCTTGATGACCGACCCTTAGGGGGAGATTGTTGGGATCATACTTTAGTATTTAGTCAAGTCTCGGTCATTACATTTTGTAATAGGTTGCTTAAGTTTTATTTCTTATTATTGTTTAAGTTAATGGGCAATATGTTAAAGCCCAAGAGGCCTAAAAGCCCACGTTAAAAAGGGATAAGGGAGGAAGGGTGTGTTGCCCTAGCTCCTCCCTTATAAATAGTAAGCTCATGTTACATTTTATTTTGTTGGTTATTAGATTACCTTAAGGAAACTCTTGCACTTTTATCTTTCTTATTATCTTATAATCAACCAAGTCTATTTCTCATCTCATTTCTCTTTATATCATACTTGTGTTTACTAAATGGTGACCTAACACACCCTATTCTAATTAGCTATGACGAAGTGGTAAAACTAATTCAGTTAACTTTTGGGGCGTTTGTTATTAGTTGTTTAACCTGCTTATTATGGTCTTTAGAATAATGTGAATGTCATAATTGTTAGTTTTATAGACGATAAAATAATAGTTGTGTGTTAGGATCGAACTCGAGATCACGAGATTGCACACTTTACGTATGAAAAGTAAATGAGTAATAATTATATATAAATGTTATATTAATTATTAGAACATAAACACTTAACGATCATTAACATTTAACGGAAAAGGCTAATGACTGTTAGACGAATGAAAGGAAAGGGAGTATAGATGAAAATTGAAATATCAAGAAGGCTCTAGATCCCTTGTGGGTTGCATGGGCCGATCGGCCAAGGGGATCCCACATCCCTTTGTTTGTCTTTTGCTCCAAGTTTTCTATCCTATATAAACACACAAGGATTCATGGTTTTCTCATAACTTGAACACATAATCGGGTGTGTGTTTTCTCTCCTCTTCTGCTAGCAAAAAGTCGACACCCCATAAAGTTTAAGGGAGTCGATATTTTGTGATTCTCAAAGTGTTTGTGTTTGTTTTACTTGCATAAACGTTTACTTGAAGTAGTACGTGTGTACAAGATCGTGATTCAAACACATCATTGTTTGTTTCTTGGAATCTTTGAATCCACATAAACCCTAATTAGGGTTCTTGAGTTAAAGATTTGTATCATTTGGTTCTTGTTCGGGCTTGAACCACTACGGTATGTTTACTATTTATATTTGATTAATTAATTACATATTATATGGTCTTGTTGTAATTGCTTCCGCTATGCTTACTTGATGTTATTGGTTTACTCATATGATTGTCATGATATTATAATTCCAACAGTGGCATCATGAGCCGTTATAATGTGTAATTAATTATCGAACACATAAAAATTGAATTTTGATTGGTTTAATTACATGTTTTAGGGTTTTCATATTCCTAACCCTATTATTTTAGGTCGATTGACCTTATTAGTTTGTTAGGGTTTTGGTTTTGATTTTTAATATGATTAGAAATCCTAGGATGTCATGTAATTGGTTATGCGTTTTAGTAAACGATCTTGGTGCAATATGTTAATTGTTAAACATAATCCATGAAAAGTGCATATTTGCATGGATTTTATTGTGTGATGATTTAAATGATTTAATATTGATATATAAATTAAATGTTAAGTTATATCGAAACATGTAAATTTATTTATAAATGTCGAATTGGGGAAGACTCCAATATTAAGTAATCAATTACATGCTATGTGGTGTTTGTTTAGTTTTAGCTGACGCAATCGATTTATCGATGGATGTGAATTTTTTTCCTTTGAAGAAGAAAGCCCTAATTGAATAAATGCGCTATATACCTAGATTGATTATTAATAGGATTATTGAATAAAATTTGCATGTGGCTACATGTTTATACATATTTAATTGTTATGTTATGTATATGTTTATTTGGTTGTTTTATTTTTTATTATGTATTACTTGTTTTTTGTTTATTATTATGTGAGACATGTTTATAAACGAAAAATGGTAATTTTTTGAATAGAAAAATAATATGGACTAAATAAATGGCGAAATTGTTTTGGTTTCAAGAGTTTAAATTTCAAATGATTGGTTGATTGATGTTTTTGTACATAGTGTGCGAAAGGCGGACCGAAAGTCACCATACAATGTGCTTGTAGAGAGGGGTTATTAAAGACCATGCACCTACCAGTTCTCTACAACGCTTGTGTGCCGATCTAGACTTACCTATATCACTATATTACGTACACTGGCATCTTAAGGGTGAATTCACCACAATTCCACAATGATTATCCGAAACACTAAGCCTTAGGGCTTATGCAAAAGTGCGATATAAGTGGACGATAATTGTTGGTAATTCTTTAATTGGTGAACCCGATACCTCAATCAAAACTTTGCTATTTTACTCTTAGTGAATTGGTAATAAAAATGTTTTATAAAACCAATGTTATGAAGTTGTATGCATGCTTCTTCATACATTATTTTGATCACACGTCAAAATTAACACCCTTATAAAATTAAGTTAAATGCCATCTAATTAAGAACACTTGAAGTTGTAGTTTACGTCATGGGAGAGCTTGGATAGATTGCAATGGAGAGGTAAATTTCATAATTTCATTGCTAGCAGATCAACTGATGTAATGAATTTATGAGTTTGCTGTTTTTAAGTTAGACGACTTAAATTGAGTAGGAAGTGAGATCTTGGTCTCAAGGCATTAAGATGGGGATCAAACATGCTTACAATACAAAAGTTTTGTGATTGTAAATCCCATAAATCTAGGAATTGGAAAAATGTTATGCCAATTATTGTGTGACAAGTTACCTCATATTATACTTTCATTACTAGCAGATCAACTGATGTGATGAAACTATGTTAATGGAGGATCCTAGTTTACAGGATAATACTATGGATATGATTTCCTTGGGTATTTTATTTTCTTAAAAAATTGTATTATCAAAAATACTAATGTTTTGAACTTTCTTTATCTGTTGAAATGGCTCAAACTGATAACACCAACTTACGTTCTGCATTCAAGGCTTACTTTGAACGAGAAAAATTGACTGGCTCAGAGAATTTCAATGAATGGTATCGTTCACTCAGGATTGTCTTGCGAGTGACTGATCAACTTGAAATCTTGAAGACGCCTTGTCCTGCTGAACCAACTGGTTCAACTGCTACTGATGAAGTTAAGGCCGATTGGAAAATAGTTTATAAGGAACATATTGATGTGGCCGCTTTAATGTTAGGGGCGATGTCACCTGCTTTACAAAGGCAGTTTGAATAATTCTTCCCCATGAACATGATTGATGAACTAAAGAAACTGCATGAGAAACCATCAAATGTAGAGATTTACGATTTGATGGAGGCTCTACTTGGTTGTAAGCAGGGTGATGGTGAACCTATGAGTGCTCACGTGTTGAAAATGAAGAGTTCCATGGATCAACTACAAACACTTGGTAAACCCTATGACAATGATATGGCTATGAATTTAATCAATAGATCCCTTAAAAAGGAATTTAGTGGTTTTGTGAGGAACTTCAGTATGCATTGCGTGGGGAAGACAGTAAGTGAATTGCACGCACTGCTCATTGATTATGAGAAAGGTTTACCACTAAAGGCTCCTACACCCCAGGTACTTGCTATTCAAGGGGGTAGAATTAACAAGCCAAATGCAAACAAGAAGAAGGGTAAGGGTAAGGGTAAGGCTGATAAGAATAAGCAAGTTATAGCTTATCAACCTCCTCAACCTAAGAAGAACCCTCCTAAGAAGGATAATCCACAGAAGGATCAAGGATGTGATTACTGCAAGGTGATGGGTCACTGGAAGAGGAACCGTCCTCTTTATCTCGATGATTTGCGACATAATAAGGTTAAGAAGACTGGGCACGTGGGCGCCAGTACTTCAGGTAACTTATTTTTTATT